>CM053583.1:154914940-154965210 GCA_028627135.1 Pseudochirops cupreus
GGGGGAGGGGGGAAACACTGGGATGGCTGTCTTGGGGTAGTGGGCGGGGGAAAGACGGGGAGAAAATATGTAACTCAAAAAAATTTAATAAAATAAATTTATTATTAATAAAAAAAAAGGAAAAAAAAAAGAAGAAGTCATTTTATTAGTGAGAAGCACAGATGATGGGGAAATTCTGTTGCCCATTTTAAAGGAAGTTTTTGAGAGCCATAAATTGTTTCCATTGGAATTAATTTGCAGCGTCTTTTGTGTACTGCACTAAACAGGAGAGGTTGATGGCTGTGTGATTGAAGTAAGTGCTGTTCTCCAGTGAGGAGTGGCTTTCTCAGCAGGAGGAAGAGGGCATCTCTTCACCATCTAGGCTGGGCCACAGCTTTTGCTCTGAAGGGTATTAATAAGGGATCTTACTCTATAGGGGAGTTAAAAAGATATTTTTTAAATGTACTACAAAGACTAAAACATCAAGTACAGGCAGAAATACAAGGGAAATTAAAGAAGAGCCAGTACACAAACATCAAATAAAGGCATCCATCCCAACGGGCAGAGAGCACAAGGTGCTGGAGAGCCTGAGGGGCTTTGTCTTTTCCAATGAAAGCCTTTTGGGAAGAAGGATTGAGGGGAGCAGGAGAGAATGCAATTGTGTTATGAATTTGATGCTATGAGGCTAAGACTAGATGAGGAGGGGAGAAATCAGGAAGCTAAGGGGTTGTTCACATTCCCCAGATGCCATTTCCATGTTTCTCAAAAAAAAAAAAAGAAATTACAGCAAAACCACCATTGCCACCCCTGAGGTGGGCAGGCCTGGTTCACTACTAAGATAGACCAGCACTTATTCGAACCAGAAAGTTGTAGGCAACTAGAGAATCCACAGAGATTCTTTACACCCTGGACACATTACCTAACATTTTTACTAGCACTCATGGTCAAACTATTCTAGTAGGCATCTGGATATGTGCCTTGTCAGGACATCTTTTTTGGGGGGCGGGAGGGGGGAGTGAGGGCAATAGATGTGATGGATTAGCAGAAACCTGCAAATGCTGAAAGTCCTTGGGAATTATCTCTTACTCTACCTCAACCCCTTTCTCCACCAAGTTCATACCACACAATGAACCATCAGGAAGTGTCTCTTTCATCAGTCCCTCCCTTTTAATTCCTCCTCTAGATAAAGTCTTTATTATCCCACACTTGACTTCTCTAGTGGTTGTTAATTGGTTTTCCTGCTTAAAGGCTTACTCCGCTCTAATCTATATCATGAACACTTCTACTAGATTTTTTTTTAAGACCTGTGATTTCACCAATATAGGGAACCCCCAGTGAGGAAACTGCCTCTACCAAAGTAGATCAACTCTTATACAGTTCATAATCCTAAAGAGTTGTCCAGGAATGGGGGAAGGGAAGGAGGGATGAAGAATGGGAGAGAGGAGAGAAACTGAGAAGCATGTTTCTTGTCCGAACCCAAACCCTCCTGACTCCAGAATCAGCTCTCTCTCCACTACATGTCACTATGCCTCTACACCAGGTTAATCTTCCTAAACTACTCCTTCTCTCTAAAACTCCCAGCTTTTCCATTTTTTCTCCACTGCCAATAGGAAGGAAAGATGGGAGGGAGTTATCCAGTATCCCCTCTGTGCTGCGCACCATGCTAAAAGTTTCACAATATTGTCTTACTTGATCCTCACGGCCCCTCTCAGAGGGTAGGTGCTATTATTAGCCCTAACAGGATGATTTCCAAGTCCATGTTCTGGCATCCAAAGACTCCCACATCATCCCTTCAGTCAGTAAGTAGGTCGGCCTGCTTAATGCTCCCCAGTTAGGCCATGCACATTTCCACTTTATGCTGTTTCCCATTTCCTACATTACCGTTCCCCCCTGCCTCTCTACCTACTGAAATTCTTCAAGACTGAGCTTAAATGTCACCTTATAGGAACATAGGAGTTACAACTGGCATTAGAAAGAGTAATGGCTTTGAACTCGGAAAACCCAAGTACAATCTGTGTGCCCTATCTGAGCAACTTGTAACCTCTCCGGGGCCTCAACGCTATAAAATGAGACAGTTGAGCTAGGCAGTATCTAACACTCCATCAACTATCAATCTGTGATCCTGGGGGTAAATGAGAACCGGAATGACGACAGGGAACACCTAGTTCAGCCTGATCATTTTCCGGATTGTGAAACTGAAGTGCAGAGAGGCTGACTTCCCCAGAGTCACACAGAGAGTGAGAGGCAAAGCACTCCTTTCCCCGGAAAGGTTCTCCCATCACCCCGATCCTTAATGATTTTCCCCGTCCACGAACCCTGCAGCGTCTGCCAAGTAGTAGTCATTTCATCCTGCTACACTGTCTTGTATTGTTAGCCAGTAAATAGAATAGTTGCTACCTATGTCCTGCTTTATGGTTACAAAGTGCTTTATATAGACTATTTCATCTTTATTGAGTTTTATAATAACCCGTTTTCTTTCCAATCAGTTGCATTGGTACATTTTGTTCTTACATCTCCCAGATTTCCCCTATACCCTCTCCCAGGTCCCTTCGGCTTCCCTGAGAGCCATCCCTTATAACAAAGAAAGCTAATGCTTCAAGCTGAGTGTTCTCTCCTCCTCTGGATTATAAACTGCTTAACTACCCTGGTTTGACAACTTGACAAGCATTTGTTCAACACATAGAGGAACTGGAATAGAAAGACAAGAATGGGACTTATTCCCCTTACAGAGCTTACGTTCTATTGGCCATTATACTTTTCATGTCCCATACTGCCTTGTACAGAGATTCAATAGCATCTTAGCGGCTTGGCTTCGTTAAGGCCGCTCCTCTTAAGGCACAAATTTAGATCTTCAGAGGCCAAAACTGTTGAGCAGAGAAAATCCTCACTTAACCCTCTAGCACATTAACTATGCTGCCTACAAAGGTTACTTGTATTTTTCTTTCCAAAAAACCCAATGGTAATAGGTTGCAGCTTGAATGCTCAACATAGCCCGCTGTATCTCACTGCGCTCAGCATCCTGTGATACAAAATGCCTGCCCAGCATGAAATGGAATTTGTGGTAAAGCCATACAAAGAAGAGAGTCAAAGGTTGGAGAAATGCTTTCTCTACAAGAAAGATGAAATTTTCCTTTCTAGGAAATCTAAACTAGCAGAAGGGTTGGAAAAAGGGCAGGTCAGGGATAGTGGGGCAGTCAAATCAGTCAAGTGCTTGTAGGTGGCATGAAGGGCTAGCGAGAAATACAGTGTGGTTCCCCACCTTCTGTCAGGTGCTATGATCTAGTGAAGGAAGAGAGGTCAGGCTACAGGAGTTCCAGTGATGGTTCTGTCACTGATTCCCAGGAAGAACCTGAATCAGATGCTTAACAACTCATGCCTTAGTTTACCCATCTGTGAAAACAAAGAAAAATGCTAGAGTACCCACATGCTGAATAACCACTCACAGGACTCTTCTAAGAACATTATTACCTCTATAAATCTCATGATTAGGTACCACACAAGGCATTTTATAACATTTAGGGGTTTTAAGACCACGAGAAACTTCATTTAAGAACTAAGAAAAGATTCTTATGCAGCAGCAATAGGAAGATTTTTTTCCCCCATCTTTCCTAGAAAGTTATCGGGAATCCTTGAAATCTCAGAAGTGTAAAGCATTGTCCCCTACTTTTTTATTGGTGAATTGTTTGGACATATTACTCTTTCATACGATATAGAGCTTATCCAATCTGGGCTCCCTCATTTTGCCTAAATAGGGAAAGTAGTTCTCTCTTGGGGTCTCCTAAGTAGTATCAAAACGGGATTCAAAAAACATGGTTACTCTAACTTCAAATTCAGTACTCCTATAACACCCTGTGCTTTCTCTTTGAAGAAAATGTTGGGCTTAGGATAGATGGGTGAGGAGCCTTAGGAAAGAGCTTGTTTCAATGGATCATATTTCCAAGAGTTGTTGCACAGGGTGCTCTTGGGTGCTTTAATTTATACCCTTTCTCATTCTCACATCCATTAAATAGACCAGAAACACATTTTTTTTAAGGCAGTTATTTAAAATGAAGGCAATAAAACATATAAGATGGGGAACTTCAGCAAAGTAATTTAAGCAAATAGTTACCCCAGTGCTCAGACAGAAACCAAAGTCACACTCCAGTCTTTGCAGTGAAAAGAAGTGAACCCCAGCCCCCCACCAATGATGTTCTCCAGTGATGAGTCAACAGAGTATAATCTCTTACTAAGCTGGAAAGGTTTAGAATGTGGTCCTGACAATATACGGAATATAGCAGCTTTAGTTTTAAGGGACCAATCTAGCTAAATTCAAAGAAGTTCTTTACTGTGGTGGCTACAGGGTGATGAATTGTTTGGGCCACAGAAGCTCAAGATCTAATCTTGGAGTTGCAAGGGACTAGAGAGGCCATGTGATCTAGCCCATGCCCAAACAAAACTCCTTTCTACAATTGACACAACAAATGGCCATCCAGGCTTAAAGTCAAGTTCGGGAGAACCCACTACTTCCTAGAACATCCTGTTCCACTTTGGGACAGATTTAATTGTTAGCAAGTTTTTCCTTTCATTTAGCCTAAATGTGCTTCTTGGCAGCTTCCGCCATCACTCCCAATTCTGCCCTCTGGCCAAGCAGAGTAAAGCTAATCCCATTCCTCCTAGAGCACCCTTCCAATGCTTGAAGACAGCCATTGTATGTCCCGTCACTCACTGTTTCTTCAAGCTAAACATCCTCACTTTCATGGAATCTGATTTAGAGACAGATTGGATCTTTAAAATCATCTTGCTTAGCCCTCAGGACCCACTGAGGATATGTGACTTGTCCAAGGTTATGCAGGCATTAAGTAGATTTCTTCTGCTTCTCACGTGGCAGGACCTCTAAAGCCCCTCATCATCCTGGTTACCTTCCCCTAGATTCTCTTCTGCTTATTGGTGTCCTTTCTAAAACTGAACACGGTATTTTCCAGATGTGGTTTCATCCGGGCAAAGTGCCACAGTCTAATGATTCTGGCCATGATTCCTACCCTGAATGCAGCCCAAGATTACATTAGCAATTTTTATATTGTACTTCCCAGCCCAAAGATACCAAAGCCCCCCCAAAAAGCAGTCCTTCCTTTTCTCTGTCATCAACATCATTATCTCACTATCCTGAGCAACAGTCCTATTCCTCATTATCTTACCCCTCCCTTTTTTTGACCTTCCTGTTATTATTTTAGGGCATCCCCTTCCTGTACACTGAAGAAGGAAACAGGAAATTTTTTTACATGTGGGAAAAAATGTTGAGCTACCCATGGATCAGAAAGATAAAAAATGAAGCTAGAGTAGGTACTGTTAATTCATAATTCTTTAGGTCAATTTGATGGTATAGAGCAGTGTGGACATGTTATATGCCATGCTGAGTAACTCATCAGATAGAGGGCTAGATCTGGAGTCTCTCAAAGATCTGAGTTCAAATCCTCTCTCAGACACTTATTAACTATATGACCCAGGGCAAGTCACTTAACTTGCTTCAGTTTCCTCATCAGTAGAATGAGACTAACAGCACCAACCTCTCAGGGTTGCTTTGAGGATTAAATATTTATAAAGCACTGTACAAAAATTAAAGCACTGGATAAATGCTAGTTTATATTGTTTCTCCAAAAACAGTATATGAGAACTAAGGGAAAAAATATCAAATCTTTTTAGACTTCCCAATTATGCCTCTAATCAACTGGGTGTATTTAAGAGCTTATTAAATTCACAGTATATTTATTTTCTGGCATTCTCTCACACATTCCAATCTCTCTTCCCTACATCCTGTGCTCACCCTTCCCTGCCCTCTGACCTTTTTCTAGCGATTTCAGCTTAATGTTTTGGCTCATTATTTTCTGCTGAATTAATCAAATCAGTGTGTCATTTGACCATGATATAGGTGCCACTTCTCTACTGTGTCTTTATTTTTCAGTTCCCACTTCTTGCTTCTGCCGTCCTTACTGAACCTTCTCTACTTTTGTTTCACTTGAAATCTCCCTATCCCTAACTAAATCCTTTAAAGTTGTCTCATACTTTAAAAACAAACAAGAAAACGAAATAGAAGAAAATATGCTTCAGTTTATCTACACTATTGGTTCTCTATCTGAAGGTAGATAGCATGTTCCTTAATGAGTCCTCTGAAATTCTGCTTGGATATTGTGTGGATCAGAGTTAGTAAGTCTTTCAAAGTTAATTATCAATATTATTATTATCAAAGTTAATTACCAATATTACTGTTACTCTCTAAATCATTTCCACTCACTTCATTTTGCATTAGTTCATACAAGTCTGGTCAGGTTTTATTCTATCACATTCCTATTTTCTAATATGTTCAGTTATTCTCCAGTTAATGGGCATCCCCTC
This sequence comes from Pseudochirops cupreus, assembly GCA_028627135.1. Classification (NCBI taxonomy): domain Eukaryota; kingdom Metazoa; phylum Chordata; class Mammalia; order Diprotodontia; family Pseudocheiridae; genus Pseudochirops; species Pseudochirops cupreus. The sequence goes on from CM053583.1 coordinate 154,921,289, forward strand.
AGTTTCCAATTATTTGCCAAAAGAAAAAAAAAAGCTGCTATAAATATTTTTTGTACAGATGGGTATGTTTCCTCTTTCTTTGATCTTTTTGGGGTATAGCCTTAGTAGTGGTACCTCTAGGTCAAAGGAATACAGTTTCATACACCTTTGGATGTGGTTCCTAATTGTCTTCCAGAATGGATAGACTAGTTCACAGTTCCACCAACAAGGCATCAGTATACCTGTTAGATCCCTTTTGGCATTTGTCGTTTCCTTTTTGGTCACCTTAGCCAATCTGATGGGTATGAGGTAGTATTTCACAGTTACTTTAATTTGCATTTCTCTGAGGTGGTGAGGTGGTGCAGTGAATAGAGCACCAGCCCTGGAGTCAGGAGGACTGGAGTTCACATGTGACCTCTGACACTAGCCATGTGACTTTGGGCAAGTCATTTAACCCCAATTGCCCTCCAAAAAGCAAATAATAATAATAATTATTATTATTATAATTATTATTATTTGTATTTCTCTAATTATTAGAGATTAAGAACATTTTTTCATTATAGCTATTGAAAGCTTTGATTTCTTTTACTAAAAACTGCATATTTATATCCTTTGAACATTTGTCAATTTGGAAATGGTTCTCATTTTTATAAATTTGACTCAGCTCCCAATATGTTTAAGAAATTAGGCTTTTATCAGAGAAACTCACTACAAAAATATTATCCCAGTTTCTTGCATTTCTTCTGACTTTGCCTGCATTGGCTTTGTTTGTGCAAAAAACTTTTTAATTTATTTAATCAGAATTACCCATTTTACCTGCTATGAATCTCTCTATTCTTGTCAGGTTACGAACTCTTCCCCATTCATAGCTCTTACAGGTTATCACCCTGTATGTCAAAATCATGTATCCATTTTGAGCTTATCCTGGTAGATAGTGTGGGATGTTGGTCTGTACCTAGTTCCCCTGCCAGACTGTTTTACAGTTTTACCAGTAATTACCAATAATTTTTGTCAAATGGTGAGTTCTTATCCCACTGGCTAAGAGATTTGGCTTTATCAAATTTGAGGTGCTGTGCTCATCTGCTTCTGTATGTTGTGTACCTAATCTGTGCTACTGTTTAACTTTTCTACTTAAAACTCCAAATATTTTTTTGACAATTACAGCTTTATAGTTTAATTTGCGATCCGGTCTGCTAGGCTACCACCTTCTCATTTTTTTCCCTTGACTCCCTCAATATTCTTTTGTTCGTACGGATGAATTATGTTATTTTTTTTTCTAGCTCTATTAAGTCTTTGGTAATAATGTGACTGGTATTAAGTAAGCTAATTTAGGTGGTAGCATCATTTATACCATATTGGGTTACCCAGAAGTAATTAATATTTCTCCAGTTATTTAGATATGTCTTTATTTGTGTGAAGGTTTCATAAACGCACTCATATAGTTCCTGTGTGTGTTCTGGCAGGTAGATTCCTACATATTTTATACAGTCTACAATTATTTAAATGCTATTTCTCTATCCCTTCCTGACGGATTTTGTTGGTCATAAATAGAAATGCTGATGATTTATGTGCATTTATTTTATATCCAGCAACCTTACTGAAGTTGCTCATTGTTTTGGCTGGGTTTTTTTAAGCTGATTTTTCTAGGGTTCTCTAAGTATACCATCATATCATAAAAAGGATAGTTTTGTTTCCTCATTGCCTATTCTAATTCCTTCAATTTCTTTTTCTTGTCTTATTTCTATAGCTAGCATTTCAAGTTCAACAGAATCATAAAGTTGATAATGGACATCCTTGTTTCACCCCAATCTTACTTTTAAAAGGCTCCTAGTTTACTCTCATTACAGATAATGCTTATTCTTGGTTTTAGATAGATACTTTCTATTATTTTAAGGAAAGCTCCATTTTCCTGTCCTTTCTAATGTCTTTAACTGTAATGGGTATTCTTTCAAAAACGTCTGCATCTTTTGAAATAATCACATGATTTTTGTTCTTTTTGTTTACTGATATAGTCACTTACGCTTATAGTTTTCCTAATATTGAACCAGCCATTCCTGGAATAAATCCAGCCTGTTCATGGTTTCCTTCCTACTATTTTATTTACAGTTTTTCTAGCAATATTTATTAGGAAAATTGGTTTATAGTTGCTTTTTTTCTACTTTGATTATCCTATTTGATTATTGGTATCAAGAACCATATTTGTGTAATGTAAGGATTTTTTTCCTGTTTTTAGGACAGTTTATGTAATATTGGAGTTAATTGTTCTTCAAATATTTGGTAGAATTCACTTATAAATCCATCTGGTCCTGAGATTTTTTTCCCCCTGGAGTTTATAGATTGCACATTTAAAGCTTTTTAATTTATTTTTCTAGGATGGGGTTAAGTATTTTGTTTCCTGTTCTATTAATCTATGTATTTTATATTTTTATAAATATTCATTTAGATAGTAAGATTTATTGACATATAGTTGAGCAAAATAGTGCCTGAAAATTGCTTTTATTTCATCTTCATTGGTTTTGAATTCATCTTTTTCTGTTTTTGATTTGGTTTTATTTTTTTAAATCAAATTTGCCAATGGTTCCCTCACCAAATTAAAAAAAAAAACAGCTCCTAGTTTTATTTTATTAGTTGTCTTTTTTTTACTTTAACTTTTGTTAATATCTCCTTTACTTTTCATGATTTCTATCTTAGTTTTTAATTGAGAGGTTTTAATTTGTTAATTTTCTAAAATTTTTAGTTGAATGTTCATTTCTTTGGTCTGTTCTTTCTCTTGTAAAATGTTTAAATATAAATTTTCCCTAAAGTTCTGCTTTGGCTGCATCCTACAAATTTTGTTAAGTCATCCCATTGCTGTCATTATTTTTAATTAAATTACTAACTGCTTCTATTATTTGTTCTTCCCCTTCACTTCTTTTGGATTCAATTATTTTCCTTCCAATGAATTTTTAATCTATTCATTGAAGGCCCTTTGCTCAAGGTCATTTTTATTTCACTAAAGTCAGAAAAGTGATGCATTTATTATTTTTGCTTTTCCACATTTTTGGTGATGATTTCATGCCCTAATAATACATGATCAGTTTTTATGAAGGTAGTAAGAAATAAGTATAATCCTTTTTGGTCCTATTCAGTTTCGTCCACAGGTTTATCATGTATAAATTTTCTTAAAAATCTCTTCACTTCATGGGCAGCAAGGTGGTACATTAGACAGCACCAGCCCTAAAGTCAGGAGGACCTGAGTTCAAATTCAGCGTCAGAAACTTAATACCTATGTCACCTTGCGCAAGTCACTTAACCCCAATTGCCTTCTCTCCAAAAAATTTTCTTCAGCTCCCTAAAGTTAAGATTTTTCTAGGTCTAAGAGGAATAAATTGAGGGCTCCCCCCACTATTAAAGAATTTTAACTTTTAAATATGCTAATGTCATTTGGTATATGTATAGTTAGTACTGAAACTAATTCATTGTCTGTAGTACCTTTTATAAAATATAATTTCTTGTTTATCTCTTTTAAATAAATTTGTTTTTGCTTTTGCCTTGTCTAAGATCATGATTGCTACCCCTTTTCTTTTTTACTTCAGTTAAAACATAAGAAATTTTGCTCCAACCTTTTAACTCTGTGTGTATTTCAGGTGTATTTCCTTGTAAACATCATATGTTAGATTGTTGTTTCAAATGCATTCTGCTAGCCTCTTCTATTTTATGAATGAGTCATCCTATTCATATTCAGTTATGATTGCTAATTGTGTATTTCCCTCCACCTATCCTCTTAGTTATCTTTTTTTTTACCCTGCCCCTTCCTCCAAAGTCTTTTTTGCTTATGCCCCTCCTCCTTTCTCTCCTACTGTCCTATTAAATAAATGGAGTTTCTGTACCCAGCTGTATGTTTATTCTTTCCTCTTTGAACCATTTGAGAAGAGAGTAAGATTCAAGTGTTGCCTGCCCTCCTCCACTATATAAACTCTTCCCTGCATGCCTCGTTTATGTAAGAGAACCATTTTTCCTCTTGTCTCTTCTCCCAATGTACCTTCTCTTCCCCACCCTTCCATTCTTCATTTGAGATCATGCAAAAGATCAGCTCTGATCTTTTCATCCAGAATGATTCAAAGACTTCTTTTTCATTAAATGCCTGGGTACGAACAGTTTTGCTGTGTAGGATTCTTCTTGGTTGGGATTCTACATCCTTTGCCTTCTGAAATATATTCCAAGCTACTAAATGAATGTGTGATCCTGACTGTAGTTCCACACTACTTGAAGTCTTTCTTTCTCCTTGACCTGGAAGCTCTATATTTTGGCTACCATATTCTTAGAAGTTTTATTTTGGAGTTTCTTTCAGGAGATGATGGATAGATTCTTTCCATGTCTACTTTGTCCTCTGGTTCTAAGATATCTGGACAATTTTCTTTTATAATTTCTTATGTGATATGTATGCTTTTTTTTTGTTCCTGAGTTTTAGGTCATCTAATGATTCTTAAATGCTCTCTTGATATATTTTTCAGGTCAGTTGTTTTTCCAAAGACCTATTTCACATTTTCTTCTGTTTTTTCAGTCTTTTGACTTTATTTTTTTGATGTCTCATGGAGCCATTAGCTTCCATTTGGCCAATTGTGATTTTCAAAGAGTTATTTTATTCAGTAAGGTTTTGTGACTCTTTTACCAAGCTCTTAATTCTCTTTTCCTGTCCTTTGTCCATTTTCACTTAAAATAATTTTTCAGCTTCTTAACTCTTATAGGAATTCTTGTCGGGCTTGTGTCCAATCTACGTATTCTTTGAAGCTCTACTTGTAGATGTTTTCAGATCATTGTGTCTACAGTGTTTGAATCTGCAGCTTCCTTGTCACCACAGTTAACTCCTCATAGGTTCATTATTGTTTGCTCATTTTTCAAGTCTGCTTCTTGAGTTTTGACTTTCTTAGCATTAGGTCTTGCTTAGTTCAGGGGAAGAAGGGAAATGTCTGGTCTCAGCTTCTGTCCTCTTATGTACTGTTGCTGCTTTCAGTCTTCAGTGCTTACAATATGGTGTGATACAGGGAGAGGTCTGCACACTGTGCTCCAGGTTTGAACCCTCTATAAGTTGGGCCTGTTGGCTTGTGTATAGTTGAGTGTAAGCAGAATACTGCTGGACTAAGTCACTGTTACTCCACTCAGAGGTTCTTCAGCAGGACAACTAAACTGTTGGCTCCTCTTTGGTCTTGGTCTCCTGTCCCAGTTATTCCACTGCATTACATATGTTGGGCCAAAGTTTAGAACTAAGTTGCCACTCTACTCTTGGACTCGTTACTCAGGTTCACAATTGTTTGTCTCCACTCTGGGTCTGTGACTAAGGATGGGTAATGGGCAACACTGCTACCAGATAGAACCTATTCTTGCTCCCAGTGCTATTTCAGGAGTCCCCTGGGTTATTTTTCTGCCCTGGGACTCCTGTTTCAGTTCCCTTTCTGTTCCTGAATATTCCCCATTCCCACTGCCATACCACCTGCAGCTGGTCAGGTCCTGCCCCCAGATCATGTCTCTGTCTTTCTAAGCTGTACTGGGCTGGAAAAGATGACTCACTATGACTTGGCTTTCCTGTTCAGAATTGGGTCTGGAACATTTTCTGAGTTGTTGTAGAAGAGTTGTGCTAGGAAGCGAAGGCAAAATTCTACCCATTTCATACTTTCTAGAATATTTCTTCCCTATTTTTACTCAAAGGAAGGTTTAACCAATATTTCTTTGGTGTATAACAACTTACTATTATGTAACTTACTATTATTAACTTCTTATTATAATAATATTACTATTACTTTTATCCTATACTTGTTAAACCCTATTTGGCCCCTTTGACCCTTTCATTTTTCCTATTTTCACTTGTCTAGTGCTTTAATTATAATGAAACATACTTAGATCATCCCTGCTTCTAATGTCACAGTAGCAATGACAGTAAAAGTGATCATTACAGATCTTATCACAGAACCTTAAGCAACGTATCAGAAAAATCAATGTGCCATCTGCACACCCAAAGGAAAATGAAGAAGATGTCAACTCCATGGACACCTAGATAACTAATGAATAGAAATGGTATGGTATAATTAAAAGAGCATTGCAACTTGGAAAAAGAAGACTTACATCCATTTCCCACCTCAGACACTAGCTATGTGACCCTGGGCAAGTCAGGAGTTGGCCTTGGGTTATCCAGGCATCCGTTTCCAATCTCTGCTTCATTGGATAATGTCAGATATGTGGAGTTGTGCAGATGTACTTTTAGTCTCTAAGGCAAATGTACATGAAACTTTAGAATGCTTTTGTTGTTGCCATAATTAAATCCCTTGTTCTTTAGCCATGGTTTTATATTTCCTTCCTTTCCCTAGTACAATCACCTTTTACAGAATTTTCCCTGGCACTGGCATAAATCATGAAACCAGGAGATGCTTACAAAATAACTGTAATTTCAACTAATACATATTTAGAATAGATGTTTAAAATTTAAATTATCCTTCCTTACATTTAAGACATCTTAATTTAAAATTAGTTTAAAAGTACTCAAGAAGAAAAGGCTTTTCTTGGGGGTGAAGAATTTGAGAGAGAATGGAAGGATAATAGTAATTCAAAAAACAATGAAACAAAGGAAAGAGCATCAGTGATGCATTTTTAAAATACACAGGAGAGGGCAGCAAGATATTCAAAGAGTACATAGGGCAGTAGTGGAACTACGATGTTAAATTATATGTATGTACACATACTTGTTTTAAAAAATAAGCTGCACATAATTGAAATCCATGGCATTATATACGTATAATTTTTTTTCTTTTCTTTATATAAGGAAATATTCATGTTTTCTGATGTTTACGAAGTTCATAATAATGAATTTTTTCAAATAAGTATCATAAAACCATTAAGCATATAAATAGAAAAATGATCAAATCACATTTCTTTAGTTTTGCCTAAGTAAGATACCACCTACCTATATTTATGTCAGTATAGATAGATCATTATCATCAGTAAAAACCTGGAAATTAATTCTTTACAGTGATATGTTCCAAAAAAGAATGAAAGATGAGGTCCACAGAATACCATTAGTTTATAGAAAGATACCTTTGAATCAATGGGATGTTTTCTATGTGTATATTTATTCAAGTGCATTAACATATTTCATCTATTTTATATATGTGTCCGCATACATATGTATGTGTGAGTATGTATACACATTCTTATTATAGATGTAAAGTTATAAGGTCACAGTACACTGTCTAAGATGACAGGAGATAGTAAATCCTTTTTTTCTTAAAAAGTCTATAATAGTAAATTCAGCCTAGTGTTATAGTATGAAAAGACTGAAGAATGCTAAGGAATTTAATACCAGCAAACATGTTCCCTTTGAAATGGCAAATTAGATGTGCAGTAAGATTTTGGTCACACTTCAAAGAATAATGTGCTGAACTGGAGAGCCATCCTGTTTACTCTTGCTCTCCCGATTGAGGTTTCTATATGTTAAACAGGCTTTTCACTACTTCAAAGCATGTTTGAAGTCCACATTCTGCATATCTCATGTACAAAGACAAACATTCTATCAAATTTCTGCTGCTAATATTATTTCTGCTCATTATATTTGTAAAGTAAGTGAAACCTGGGATTTTTTTCTGTCAAATACTGAAAAGGTACCACTTTTCCTTTAGCTATGACAGTGAAGGTCGCCTGACAAATGTGACATTTCCAACTGGAGTAGTTACCAACCTTCATGGAGAAATGGACAAGGCTATTACGGTGGACATTGAATCATCCAGCAGGGAAGAGGACGTCAGCATCACTTCAAATTTGTCTTCAATTGATTCTTTCTATACCATGGTTCAAGGTAATAAAAAAATGACTATAAACCAATTTAATGTTTTGATAGAATAAAATGTTAACATCATTCAAAAGAGGTTTTTCTTTTACAAAGAATACAAGCACACTCCAAATAAGGTTGCCCCCAAAAACATACCTTTCATAATCCCACCAAAAATACATGATAGTCAAACTCCCCTGGAAAGTTACACAATTCCCCTGTAAGCTAATTTAATTCCTCTTCCATTTATGACATTTTCCCCCAAGGAATGATGCTGTTGTTGTTTTTAGCTAACATTGTTTTTACTAAACCAGTTAATGACATTAAGCAGAGGGGAGAAACTTCTAAAATCTTGAAGGAAGAAAATATATTGAGAATTGTATATATACATCCAGCCTCCCAAGACAACATCATGTTGCTTGTGCTACCCATACCATAAAGGATAATCCTACATTCTATCAAACATGAAAACAATAGCAGGGAGAGGAAACTCTAGGAGTGGAGAAGGATTGAGTATTTTAAGTGCCAAGTTGGTGTCTTTATACTCAGGCAAAACTTTGATAGCAGAAAACAGTAAGGGGAAAAGTTATTTTCTAAAAAAGGCATTATTAAAGTTGTGTTACTTACAAATGCAGATCATTCAAAGGATTATATCATTTTTAACTGCACAACATTCCAGATGTTTACTCCACATCCGTGGTTCATACATTTCTGTTTCATGGCTTTTTCAGATCAGTTAAGAAACAGCTACCAGATTGGTTATGATGGCTCCCTGAGAATTATCTATGCCAGTGGCCTAGACTCACACTACCAAACAGAGCCACATGTTCTCGCTGGCACAGCCAACCCAACAGTGGCTAAAAGAAACATGACTCTCCCTGGGGAGAACGGCCAGAATTTAGTGGAGTGGAGATTCCGAAAAGAGCAAGCCCAGGGAAAAGTCAATGTCTTTGGTCGAAAGCTTAGGGTAAGTAAACACTCAAAAGGATCTTCCTATCCTTCCTGTATACAGGTGGCAGATGGGCATGAGAATTAACCTGGACAGTTACTGAGCATGGGCACATGAGCTAAGCCTGCCAGAGCTCCTGCTGGCTACTTTCAATATAGTTAAAGTTAATTTTTTGAGAAAATATTTTATGCTTGAAAATCCATAAGGGAAAGTGGTCATCAAGGCTGAAAGTTTCCATTCCTAGTGCAGTCTCCACAACTGAAGACTTCCAGTGGTATCACAAAGAAATGAATCCACCGTAAATCCTACTTAGCCACTCTGATGAGTACTTAGACTAATTGGCTAAGCAACACAGTCCAGGCTTTTAATTAATGTCAGAAGACCACAGCTTCTCTACTTCGCACCCTGCTGCCCTGGCCAGGGCTGATTCCCTCACATTAGGGGTGTAAAGATACAACAATTGGCTTTAATATGGAAGCAGGTGCAGGTCTTATAAAGGTGGCACTGAGAAGGACCCAAGTTGATAATCCACAGAATGGTGAACTGAACTACTACACTCGACTTGAAGGTGCCTTCCCTCTTCTCATTTGGATTCTCCTCCACCCCCTCCCAATGCTCCTAAAATAGACCTTGAATCAACTATAGATTGCCGTCTTCAGACGCTAACTACTGCTTCTGTATTATTAATGGCATCCCCTATTTTTATTATCGTTCTGAGAAATACTCTGGTAATTCCTATTTCTGTTCTCGATGGCATAATTGATTTTTTTTTTTGTAAAATGTTCCACTACCTGTACCTTCACAATTTTGTAAGGCACTTTCTTTCCCCTCCCTATCCTATAGTAGGCCAAATATATCTAGCAGGCAAACTATGATTTATGACAGCTATTTGGTAAAGACAACATAGATTAAGTACTCAAAACTAGGTTGCCAGGAGACCACCCTAGGACTACAACAGACATCTGAGTTATTAGAATTGAACCTGATTTATTCATTCTAGTAGTAAATACACTGTAGTTTATCAAATAAAGGTGAATAACTTTAGATAGTTTTTCCCGACTAGTAATTATATCACCTGCCATTTTGTGCAAAGTTGTTACAATCAAGGGAGAGAGACCATAACGTAAAATGTGCCCTTTAATGCCTGTTATCTTTTGGCCCCCCAAAAGTTTGTTTCTTCTCATACCCACAGTAACAGTTATTTACCTTGGCAGTCCCCCAGGATGCAACAGTGTCTACCCAACTCTCTGTCTATCCAGCTATTTACAAGAAACTAAAAGAAGCAGGGAGGCAAAAATGGTGGCAGGAACATCATTTTTTCAAGGTGTTTGCTAATAGCAATCCATCAGCAGTTGGCAGAAGAACACTGGGGTTGGTTCACAGACAAACTCTCAACTAAAAATGGTACATTGGAATCTTAACATCTCTCTTATTATTCATCTACCCTCTATGAAAGAAAGTTCTTTGGGCTAAGGGATTTGAATCATTTGTTCATTCAACAAATATTCTTTAGTTGCTGTTTTGAACTGTCCCACCTCCAAAACAAAAAAGTCCATGAGTCACAGTGCTAAATTGGTTTTAAAAAGAAAGATGAAAAACCCCATAGTCCCTGCCCTCAAAGAATGTACAATATATAAACAAGGATTAGACAAGGTAAAATGTGATAGGGACAAGTGCTTTAGGAAGATTCTGAGGAAGTAAATCTTTTCCTCTCAAGTTATCAAGGAAAACTCTGAGGGGGAAGTAATGCCTGAGCTGCTGGACATGATGCTCTTGTAACCCCTGTACCAGCTGACATGGAGCTTTGTATAGTGCAGGGCAGAAGTGTTGAACATGCCTGGAGCCCAAATGAGATTAATCAATCAACATTTATTAAACATCTGCTATGGGCCAGGCACTGTGCTGGGGACACAAAAGGAGGCAAGACAATTCCTGCCCTCGAGGAGCTTACAATCTGACAGGTTTATTAATTAACTAAAAGATTAAGATGTAACCGGGAAATGTTTAACAGAATAAATAAAAATTCAACATAGATAATGTTAGTTTGTGGATGTCTAAGTCAATATGTAGGCTGCTGGGACGCTGCTGGAGTAGGAAACAGGGTCAGACATTATAATGATCAGTGATTTCATCTACACAGAAATTCCAGGTGAGCAGTATTCCTCTGCATTACTACATTAGTAGTAGGGTGGTAGCTTCTCTGCAATTTCCAGTCTTAGAGAGGTTCCTGGAGCACGGAGAGATGACATGACTTGCCCAGTGTCAAGGGCTTGATCTTGGGACTCCCTGGTTCCAAGATCATCTCTGTATCCACTCTGCCATTCTGCCTGTGGAGATGAGGCAGAATGGAGTCTTCACCAACCACTGGAGGTGTGCTTATTAACCTTCTCATGGAGGGCATGATGGGAAGGATGCTTACAACTCTTTAAGCCAGTGGCTGTGAACTACCTGTTTTTTTCCTTTATTATTTGTGTTTCTTCTCTAAGTTCAGGTTTCATCTGACCTTATTGCCATTCTTATACCCTGATGGAGACAAGAATCTCCAGGGATCACCTTCTTCCAAATGAGACTGTGATGAGTGTACTGCAAATCATACTAGATCACCATCGAGGCCCTGCCTTCTCTGGTGATGGTCTCCATGATGGTCTTACACCCCTTTCTCTTTACACTTTCTTCCGGGGGGGAGAGGGGGGCCTCATTAGTGATCATGCATTAAACTATCATCTCTATACAGATGACTCCTAGGTCTATACATCTAGCCCTAGTTTCTCCTGTACTCCAGTCCCATGTCACAACAGCCTATAGGATATTGCTTCCTAGATGTCTTATAGTTATCTCTAATTTAATCTATCCTTCCCTTAGTCTTCTTCATGTCCAACCCCCACCCTCAGTACCTTTCATATGGAACGATTTCAAGTCCCCTTACCACACTGATTATCCTTCTCTGAATACAACCCAGCTTATCAATGTCTTTCCTAAAGTATTTTGTCAAAAACCAAGCAACTCTTTAGATGTGGTCTTACTACGGAAGAAAACAGTAGAGTATAACCCCCCCTCATTTCTGTCCACCCTGCTTCTATTAATATAAAGTCCTGGTATTAGAGGCAGTGTCACAGTGTTTACTCATATTGTTCTTAGTACTTAAGAACCTGTAGGCATTTTTTATGTGGAATTATTGTGTTGATATGCTCTGCTATTCTGTATTTGTACACTTAAAATTTTATGCCCAAGACTAAGAACTCATACTTGTTCCTATAAAATATCATCTTATTAATAAATTCATTGTTCTAGCATTTTGAGGTCTTTTGTATCCTGATTATGTAAGCCAACCTGTTATCAGTCTATTAAATTTCATAATCATATCTATGCCTTCTTCTGATACTGATAAAAATGTTGAACAGAGAATGGCTTAGGAGAGATCCCTCCAAATCTCCACTAGAGAACTCCCTCATGAGTTGGTATCTATTAATCACCATTTTTTGGAAGCTGGTCATTCAACTCAGTTTCAGTCCTACCTGGATGTATGTACTTATGGTCCTCCATTTTGTCCATAGAGCTAAAGTAAAAGACTCTGGCAAATGGCTAGCAGAAATCCAAGTACCCTGTGCCTAGAGAATGGATTCTTTTTTGATGGAGCCATGCTAGCACAGAGTGATGAGAGCTTTTACTTTTTTTCCTCCTGCAGCCATCTCTTTAAATCAAGATTTTTTTCCAAGAATGGAATTCAAAACTCATTTATCCATAGTTTGAAAAATTCAATTTCTTCCCCTTTTAAAAAACAAAGACAAGATCTTCCTCTCTTCAGTCCTATGAGCCCTCTCATGTCTGCCATACATACTTTTTTCAAGATCATCAAAAGCTCACCAATCACACTTGACATTTCTTCTGTAATTGAGGTATTTGGGCTTGGTGACCCAAAATAGTTGGTGGCCACTATGTATTTGCTTCCTGTCTTATCACTGGCACTCCTTGTTAACAAATTATATTTGTTATTTCTAAGTTTAAAGGTCATGCTTTTTAACAGAGAAAAAAAAATCAACAAAGATTTTTCCATATCTGTATGTGCCAGGTACTGTACTAGAACCTAGAGCAATGTAAGACTTGAGTAGTTCTATCTTCTCTTGAAAATAGGGATTGTTTCATTCTTTGTACATATATCCCCAGCATCTTGCAGACTTAATAAATACTTGCTGATTGATTGGTTCTATCATCCTATTAATCCCTATTGCCACCCATTTTTGGCTATATCATTTAATTTTGTTCTCTTTTCTTGACATCAAGAAAAAGGAAGAAGAAAACTACATAAACCTCCAAGAAGTAAGACCTCAAGGAGAATTGAATTGGAATGGCCATTTCTCTTTGCCTGTGTCCAAATTATGGGAGTTCTCCACTCCAGGGAGAAAACAGTGCACAGAGGCATGGATGTTGGTTTCTTTTTAAATAGCAAAGCCAGGATGCCTCAGCAAGACTTCTCAGGAAACATATGATTTTAAATGGCTTGTTCACTCACACTGAGAGGAGGTTTCCATCTGATACACTTGATTGCTCGATTTGATTGCTCTCACATAGACAATGCAAAGATCACAAGGGAGAGTTTCTTATTTTCAAAATAAGATTGGATGTGCCGGCTTTGACTACTAATTTCAATCCTGTAAAAGGGAATAAGAAAGGAAGTCAAGAAAGGAAGTGCTGACATGGGAATTTAGATTAAGAATTGAACCAAAATGTAGTAGGGCAAAGAAAGGGACCAAAAAGGAGGTAGACACTGGAAATGGCATCATCAACACAAACGAGACTTGACATCTTCCCCATCTGTAGCCAACTCCAGTCTCCTTTTTGGCCCAAACTACATTTCCTTTTTTTTCTACCTCTCATTATTTTTCTTCCACTAAGAAAGACCTTCTGGTTGGCTTTTAAGTTATTAACTTTAAATTGACTGAAGGCACAACCTTGCTAAATTCAGATCTAAATCCAACCCTGTAACTGTGTGTTTGCTGTCTCTATCTCACCGTATGACTTATTCAGAATCAGAATCAAGTCCAGGAGAATAGATGTCTCAAAGGGAATAGTGCGGTATGCTTGGAATCATTTGGTGTATCATGCTTTTTCTTCCTATAGAAAAGTAATGAAAGAGAAATTAATGATGGCCTAGAAAGTGAAATATCAAAGGGAGAACCAAAATTAATCCAGAGAAAAGAAAATTTTAAACTAGACTTTTCCAAAAATAGCATTTGGCATGATTTTCCTAAAAACTAATGAACTGGGGGAAATGTTTAAAGAGTTTTTCTCCCTGTGCTCTCCATTCTCTTTTTTTAAGAAATATTAGGATTGGTAAAGTAGCAATGGGAAAAGGAGAAATGGTTTTGTTGTGGGTTTTTTTTTCAAGGTAAACCAATTGAAAGAAAATATATTAGCAAATGAGGTCAATCAGAAAACAGTAAAAAGAAAATGGAATCATAGAACTCGGGGAAATCACAAGAAGGAGAAAAAATAAAGTGATTCCTTATCATGCATCTGACAGAAACATAACCATTCTACACAGAAAAAGACCCCAGTGATGATCTAATATAACCACACCTGAACAGGAAATTCCCTGTTATACACTCCCAACAAATAGTAGTCAGCCTCTGGTTAAAGACTCCTAGTGATGGATAAGTGTAGGCCAAGTATGCCAGAATTCCCTGGGGGAACATTCCTCCTCCCTCCCCTACTAGGTGCTGGCATACCTAGACTCCCCTCTCTAAGCATGCTTTTGTAAATTAACAAAAGAAAGAAAATTTTCTAAGCTCCTCTGTGTGCCAGGCAATGGAGAACCTCTTACTTCCAAAGGCAGGCAGTCCACTCCATTTTTGTATAGTTCTGATTGTTAAGAAATGTATCCTTACGTTGAGCCAACTGCTCCTAGTTCTGTCTCTTAGGATTAAGGAGAGTAAATCTAATCCCTCTTTCAAGTAATGGTCCTTTAGAAACTTGAACACAGTTTTATAGTCAAATTTTCAGATATAAAAATATTTGCATAAAATATACATTGGGTAGAAGGTGTTTTCCTGTGATACCAATACTTAGTATATTTATTTTTGTCAGAACTGAAATTTAGCACTTTCTTTGAGCCAAATCAAAGAAAATATATAGCATTAAATAACCATATTCACCTTTTATTTGGAGAACTAAATATTCTGATAAAAACATAAAGCTAGGTATATAATGATCATAAAAGGTATATGTGAATTATGACAGGACACAGACATGCTGTGACCACTCGCACAGTCTACACCAGGATTGCCACTGGCTCCATGGGATGACCCGCCTGTACCAAAGTGATTTCCTGAAGAGGAAACCAGGAGATGGTTTCCCTTTTAGAATGTTATCAGCATAACTATTCCTGATATAACGCACACTTACACACATACACGTTACCTTTCTATATCTGTTTCACATTAATCAAGGGAATTATGTGACACCTGCCCTACCTTCATCATTTTGTTATAATTAGCCTCATAAGAGTTGTTTTGAATTCTTCCATGACAGACATGATCTAAAAATCATGATATGTTCAACACTACCTTAAAGAATTGTATCAGAAAAGAATTTTCTGTGGTCCATTATTTGAGCATGTGGCAGCAACAACATTTTTGGCTTTTAATTTGCCCTAAAAGTAGTAAGATTGTATTTACAACTGAATGGGTGGTTTGGTTTTTTTTTTACATTTAAAATAAACTAGTGTTAAGTTATATGCTTCCTTAAAGCAGCAGTTAAGGAGAAGGCAGTCCTAGCATACAAGCATTCTAGTGTTTTGCCTACTGCTTGTAATGCCCAGAGAAAGGAATGCAGAGAGGGGCAGGGGCAGGAAGAAAAGCTGATCCATTAATCCTCCATGAAATGATGCCTGCTAGAAAACACAGAGGGTGGGGGTCTCAAAGCTGTGGGAATTTATGTCTAAATCCTAGGCTTGTGTTAGGAATGTGAGAAAAGACGAGGGTACCTTCTAATTCTTTCCTTATTACATCAACTTGAAAGAGGATGAAAGAAAACATGTATGCGTTCTGTGTCTGCACCAAGTCCCCACCATCTGGATAAAAGGGAAAAATTCAGACAGCCATCCAGATGTTTTGTCTACATGATACCAAATATCCATATGCTTCCAAAAGCCCACATGTTTTGTCAGGCGGACAGCCTGGTCAGCAAGACTAACCTACGTGCTCCACTTTTCATCCTCTTGTTTAGGTTGCATGTGGGCACGGGCATGGGCACAGACAAAACAGGTGGGGCAGAAGCCAGTAACAGGTTATACTAACAGTAAAAATTTTAACTGACATTTCAACAGCACTTTACAGAGTGCTTATACTACAAAGTTACCAAGAAGCATAACGCATCTATTTTACTGCGGGGATCTGCCCAGTAAGTGGCAAAGCTTCCAAGCCCCAAAACACGGTGCTTCCTCTCTAAAACAAAGGTTATTAGCATCAAAATAAAATAAAATGTGCTCGATTCATCTCCTTGGCAGTGAATATTTCCCAGATCTATCTCCCCTAAACCACTGTGACACCAAATCTAGGCATCTTCTGAAATCCTAACCAGCTGAGTTCTGAATAGAGGAAGCATCTGCAAAGATAAAGTGGAATAAGAGAAAACCAAAAAGAACTGAAAAACAAATGAAAACTGAGAAAACATATGGGGGAGGGGGCTAGTGAGAGAAGACAAGAAAATGGAAACAGATGGCGAAATAACAATGATCAGCCTTGTACATGAAAAGCTGTAGAGATTCGTGGCAAGCCAGTGAGTGTGGTGTCACCTAAGGGAGAGGAAGAAAGGGGCAAAGTCGAAGAATGCAGTTTTCAGAAGCATTAACTGAAGAAAACAAGAACTAGTTTGAAAACCTTTTCTGGAGCTACCAAAAGCTTTAGGCAGATATGGCCTGGAGAACACAAGCCTGCCAATTCAATTTAATGTAGTCTTGAAACCCAGTCTCTATCATTTATTGCTGTATGTTTTCACGAGTTTTATTTTTTATTAGTTCCTTCTTTTTAATGTAACTTAGAGGAAGGGGCCTACTGTCTCTGCAATCATTTTCTCATGGCAGGATGGAACCACAGAAAATCCAAATAACTGATTGCTTCAGAATCAAAGCAAATCATAGAATGTTAGAGGTGAAAGGGTAACCATCCTCATCTTACCAGCTGAGATCCAGATTTGTTTTGTTGCTGCCCAGACAACACAGCTGATTAGTGGTGGAGTTAAGACTACAGTCTAGACTTGTTGACTTCCCATCCACAATTTTTCCCATGCCATCTCTTATCAATAAATATTTGGGTATCTACTATCTGGTATTATGAGTGTGATACACAGGGCCTGCCTTGAAGCAGCTCTCCAACTAACTGAACAGATAAAATTTACAAAATATTTAGTAACAGTTCCAGACAATAATCAAAGGAGCCAGTTAATTACCAAATAAATAATGATAATAAAATAAATAACTGTTGAAGCTGATCAGAAAAGGTAGAAAGATAAGTCACTTGAGGCTGGATCATCAGGGCACTCTTTCGAGGGGGTGAGACGTGAGCTATATCTTGAGATATGGGATTGGAAAGATGGAAATCTCCTAATTCCAACTCCAAGGCTCTCTCCCTTCTCCAGGTTCTTGTGCTGCTCAAGGAGGTTGTTGTTGGGGTTTGGTTTTCTTTTCAGTTCTCTCAGAGCACTTTGCCACCAGAGTATTATGTTCCCTCTGAACTTAAACCTTGACCATTTGGGGACAGGATGCTAAGTCAGCACTCTCTTTGAAGAGCCAGTAACTAGGGAAAGCTTCTTAAGGGTTACTGTAGAGCAGGAATTAACGTTTTTTAAAAAAAATAATAAACCAAAAGAAGAATATGAAAAGCAACTTTAAACTGAATTTATCATCTGACCATAGCACAGTTCCCCCCTAAAGTTTAGAAAAAACTGATAGCAAGGTCAGCTGAAGCTAACTGGGGGGGGGGGAAGGGGGAGTGGGAAATCAAGCTAAAGATTTATATAAGGGAATCCCTCTCAGACACTAGTTATATAAAATTGGAATTTCTTCTTTAATTTGGATATTTTAAGTTCTCTCTCTCCAGCACTTATCGACAGCACATTCCTCATGCAATGTGGAAAACTCTTTTCTATGTTTTTCAGTGGCAATGATCAAATTTAGTATGGGATTCACAATATTGCTCATAGTACATAGTACAGGCATCATAGCACATCTCGGGCCAGATCTGTAAGTGGGGCGAAATGCTCAGGCAGACAAGATTTGGTATTACAGGGTTCTGAAACAGGTGTCATTTCTCCCAATGCTGTCTAAAATAACAGAGCTATCTGCAAGGTGGTGACTTTTTTGGCATATAACCCAAAGCAATTCTCCTCTATCTTTTTCATTAGTAATCATCGATAATATGGCTTCCAATTCAGTCTTACTTGTTCTACAGAGGGAAAGCCGAGTTTATAACTACCTTTTATTTACTGTCACTGTGATGAATTTCCATTTACTCAGTAATTACTTGGCTATGTTTTACATTGCTTGTGAGGCCTTGTGTAATTTAAATGTTATTTCTTCTATTGCATCTGTGTCCTCTAAATGACATATGTCTTTAACAAACTCTTCAGCAAATTCATTTTAGTGTTTCTCCTAACCTGTTGACTAAACTTCGAGAAATTTAATTGAAAAGGTTTTGAACAAATGCCAGGCTGTCTCTCCATTTAATGAAACCTTTTAAAACAACCGTTAATCTAATGCCTTGTGTTTACACCAAGAAGTTGCTAAATTAATTTACTGACAAAGGGAATCAATCACCATAAACGGTGTTTAAACAATGGTGGGGACTTTGAAGAGTCATAAGTAACTGGTATTGGAATAACATGATTTATTTTATCATCTTGTTTGCTTTATAAAAGGTTAATGGCAGAAACCTCCTTTCAGTCGACTTTGATCGAACCACGAAGACAGAAAAGATCTATGATGACCACCGTAAATTTCTTCTGAGAATTGCCTATGACACATCAGGACACCCAACCCTCTGGCTGCCAAGTAGCAAGCTGATGGCTGTCAATGTTACCTATTCATCTACAGGCCAAATCGCCAGCATCCAACGAGGAACCACGAGTGAAAAAGTAGATTATGATGGACAGGGAAGGATTGTGTCTCGGGTTTTTGCAGATGGGAAAACATGGAGTTATACATACTTAGAAAAGGTATAATCTACAAAGCAAAGATAAGCTGGGGACAGGGGAGGCAGGGGAAGCAATGGATGATCAACATATCTCAGAGAACACAAGCCCATTGTGGACCCAACCATCTGCTTTCTTTTCATTGCTGTTGCTTTGGGGTTTTAATTTTTTTTTATTGTAAATTTAAACAACAACAAACAAGCATTAATTAAGCCCTTATTCTGTGCCAGGACCTGTGTTAAATACTGGGGATATTTAGCCTGGTCCCTGCTCTCAAGGATCTCACATTCTAATAAGAGAGACACATGCAAACAGCTACATACATATCAGATATATACAGTGTAAATGAAAAGTAATTGGATTGGAGGATGGAGAGTGGGGTAGAAAAAACAGGAAAGACCTCTGGGATTTGAGCTGAGTCTTGGAGAAAGTCAAGAAGTAGAGGTAAAAAGAGTATTCTGGGGGAAAAAAATAGATGATTGCATAGAAGCATACCAGATCTCAACATTATACTATAAAACAGTCATCAGTCATCAAAGCTATTTAGTATTGCTTTAAAAAAAAATTAGATACACTGACCAATAGAAGAGATTTAGCAAAGCCCTGTGCTTGTCAAATTGGTGATCAGCTCTAAGTTCCATTTGTTATTCTATCAGCAGTGCTCAACCTGTGGGTCACAACCCCTTTGAGGGTCAAACGACCCTTTCACAGGGGTCACGGGTCGCCTAAGACCATCAGAAAACACATATTTCCAATGGTCTTAGGAACCGAGACACCGCTCCTCTATCCCTCTCCAGGCAGGTCCACCCACATACAAGTATTAAAGGGTTGCAGCATTAGGAAGGTTGAGAACCACTGTTCTAAATATTGATATCTAAGCTACTTTGGTACAGCAGTGATGAATTTCTGCATTAGTAAAGTAGCTTCTCCTTATAGTTAAGTTCTGCTTTGTAAGACCTTGCGAAACACCAACAAACAAAAACTCTGCCCATCTACCAAACGTTCATATCAGAAATGCTTATAAAAATTAGGCCTCAATCAGGCCTTAGGTCTTAATTAGTACAAATAATGAATCCCATGAAGCAGTGGCTGTATTCAAATGCATACCACATATTTCCATTGGGCTAGAACCAATTACAATAGTTTACATAATTATAACTTCAGATAGTACAAAATCAAATACATACAACCACTTCATAGGACTTAGTGTTCACACTAATCAGGACCTGGGTGTAATTTCATTTATATATAATTCTCTGCTAACTCCTGAATGTTTGAGCAAGAATCTTCTGAGAGCACAGATAAACACGTCAGCTTAAGACATTGTTCCTGTCAGGGCTTCAGTCAAACTAAACTCTGTGTGACTGGTGCAGTTTCCGAGACCCAGAGTTTATATGGGAAATGAGAAAGAACTCCAAGCATGATACCACATCATATTAGCCTGAGAGAGTACCTGGGTCCCTACCACAACTCTAGAAAGAGGAACAAGGTGATAGATAACAGAAAAGGGGGCAATAATCTGTCCAGGACTAAGGCCTTTATACATTTTTATTGTAGAATCAGAGCAAGAGCCTCAGACGGTCTGGTCCACTTACCTATTCGTCCCCCTGTGACTTAGCTCTACCCAGTCTGGAGCCATCAGAGGCACCCAGGCAGCTCCCTCCAGTGTAGGAACTAGATATACCCTCCATTCTGGATAGTCATCATAGCAGAGCTTCACTTGACCAATTTTCATATTAGCCTAATTAACAAATATTCTCTTAATTAACAAAAACTTTATTAGCCTATGCTTAATTTTATCATCCTTTATTCTGTTTACCAAAGTTCCACACTCCAGTGCCTGGTCATTGGAGAGGTAAAGCAGCCCTGTGGCACAGGCGGCTGGACTCTGAATCAAAAAGACTAAGGTTCACATCCCAGCCCTGACATTTTCTTACTGTGAGACCCTGAGAAAGTCACTTGACCTTTTCTGCCCTTCAGTGCCCTGATCTGTTAAAGGGGATGATGAGCTGCTCCCTCCCAGAGTTGTGGTGTAGATCAAAACTCAAGGTGCTTTGTAGTATCAGGTACTCTTATCATTTCAGCATACATCCTGGATTTAAAGCTTATAAGTAACCTGAGATGGGGTGACTAGGTAGCACCAGCCCTGGAGTCAGGAGGACCCAAGTTCAAATCCAGCCTCAGATGCTTGACACACTAGCCATGTGACTTTGGGCAAGTCACTTAACCCCAATTGCCCTCCAAAAAGAAAAAAAAAAACAGTAAGTAACCTTAGAGATCATCGTGCTTTTCTGTTCTGCAAGAAGAAAAGTTAAGTGATTTGCCCAGGTTCATACGGCTGGTTAATGTCCAGAGGAAGATTCCTGACTGTATGCCCAGCACTCTACCCATGATGTCAGAGGGGACCCTGGGTTTACAGTTGCCACAGCTACACAGCAGAAATTCTGGCAACGCCTAGAATGCTGGCATTGCTTTGAGTAGAGGCCTAGTGACAGACTGACCATAGACATTTCCCAAGGATCCACCTAGCAAAACTTAGAGAGGCTCATTACTGCATTGGTCACAAAATGATGACATTTGGGGGGGACCTTCTGCCAGTCAACCAAGTGTTTACGAAGAGCCTAGACTATGTGTCCAGCTCTGTACAAGGTGCTAGGACACAACCACAAAGAATGAAGCAGCCTTACTTGGCAAGGGCCTTAACCTTCTAGAGAGTGAATATAAAGCAAAGGCAAAGCCTTTAAACACAATGCAGCTGGGGGGGGGGGGAGGGTAGTAACAGCTGAGGGCATGGGGAAGGGCTTCATGCAGAAAATGGTCCTTGACCAGCATCCTAAAGAAAGAGGATTCATCTATGAGGCAGAGGTTAGGAGGAAGAACATGCCAGGCATGCATGTGAGGAACAAATTAAAGGCTGCTTGGCCGGATCCCAGACTACAGGAGGGGGAATAATGGCCAGTAAGTCTGGAATTCATAAAGGTGTCCCAATCTGCCATGATACCAATGGAGTCATAGGTTATCAAAATACTTACAGAGTATTCATGTCTTAATTTTATACTTATTAAGGAATATCTTACGTTTATAGAATATCTCAAGGGCTTACAAAAGTTCAAATAATTTAACTGGAAAAGTTACAAGTCTTGCTCAGGTCTGTCCAGTTGGTATGCCAGGAACCAGGTCTCAAACCCAATCTTCTGTCTCTAAGACACGACACCATAGCTCTAGACACCCTTGAACCCTTTCGAAAAGTACTTAAGGTGCTAACAGAGGAAAAGGCAATTTATAGAATTAAGCCACCACCACCACCACCATCAGGATAGATCCCAGACTCATTATTTCTTTGACATGGAGAACTCTTCTATGAGGAAGATTGGTGCCTTCTCTCCAAACTGAAGTCTTAGAGTTCAAATGATATACCCACAGTGTGCTAGATGGCACAGTGGATAGAGTGCCTGCCTGGAGTCAGGAAGACTCATCTTCATGAGTTCAAATCTAGCCTGAGACACTAACTAGCTGTGTGACTTTGGGCAAATCAGTTAACCCTATTTGCCTCAATTTCCTCATCTGAAAGACAAACTGGAGAAAGAAATAGCAAACCACTCTATTATCCTTGCCAAGAAAACACCAAATGACCCACAGAGAGTTGGACATAACTCAAAACAACTGAACCACCACCAACACCACCACCCACAGATCCATAGCCAGTATGTGTCAGACAGGCCTTGAACTCCTACCTTCCTAGGCCAGCTCTCTCCCCTGAACCATGCTTCCTCTTCCCCAGCAAGAGAGGACTGATAACTTTACAAACTGTTCTTATTTAACACATGATTAATATATCATGCTTCCCTTTTTTCTGCATGTTGACATATGATGCATGACTTAGGGCTAACTCTATGAGGGTTTCCTTAGCAAAGCTAAAAATTTTTCCACTCTGCCCCACTCTCAAATGCAGCAGGAAATATGGTTTCAGTAGAGTTGAGTGTCAGGGGAAGGGGAGCATCTCACTAAATAATTGCTAACTATGAGTAGGAACTGCATTTTCCATATGCTGTTTCCTGCTTGAAATAACATCTTTAGAACAGCTTCTCTTGTGCCTGTCTTGTGACTTACCCAAATCTATTGACAATCTGCTGTTTGGCCACAAGTGCCTGGGAAAGGAATGGCCTAATCATAACAAGGGGGCATATTGTGAATCTTGTGCTACTAATTGCAAAACCCCTCACAATTAAGCATCAAGTAAATTAGGCAGGAAATCGTTAAGAACATGTAGGGTCAAGGATAACTCCATTTGAATGAGAATTACTCTCTCAAGTGAAATGTTTCATTGTGTTGTCACCAAATCTGTTTTTATTTTTCTTCCCCTCGTGCACAGACAGGAGGTTAAAATCTGTTTTCTCTTTATAGTCAATGGTCCTCCTGCTTCATAGTCAGCGGCAGTACATCTTTGAATATGATTTGCTGGACCGGCTTTCGGCTATCACCATGCCCAGTGTCGCACGTCACACCATGCAGACGATCCGCTCCATTGGCTATTACCGGAACATATATAACCCCCCTGAAAGCAACGCCTCCATCATCATGGACTACAATGAGGAAGGGCTGCTTCTGCAGACGGCTTTCCTGGGGACCAGCCGGAGAGTCTTATTCAAGTACAGAAGGCAAACAAGACTTTCAGAAATTCTGTATGATAGTACCAGAGTCAGTTTTACTTATGATGAGACAGCAGGAGTCCTAAAAACAGTGAACCTCCAGAGTGATGGTTTTATCTGCACCATTAGGTACAGGCAAATTGGCCCACTGATTGATAGACAGATTTTCCGCTTTAGTGAAGATGGGATGGTAAATGCACGGTTTGACTATAGCTATGACAACAGCTTCAGAGTGACCAGCATGCAGGGTGTCATCAATGAAACTCCACTGCCCATTGATCTCTACCAATTTGATGATATTTCTGGTAAAGTTGAACAGTTTGGAAAGTTTGGAGTTATTTACTATGACATTAACCAGATCATTTCTACAGCCGTCATGACATATACCAAACACTTTGATGCTCATGGCCGCATCAAGGAAATTCAGTATGAGATATTCCGGTCATTGATGTACTGGATTACAATCCAGTATGATAACATGGGACGAGTAACCAAGAGAGAGATTAAAATTGGACCTTTTGCCAACACTACTAAATATGCTTATGAGTACGATGTCGATGGGCAACTCCAAACTGTTTACCTGAATGAGAAAATTATGTGGCGCTACAACTATGACCTGAATGGTAATTTGCATTTACTGAACCCAAGTAACAGTGCACGCCTGACGCCTCTTCGCTATGACCTGAGGGACAGGATCACTCGATTAGGAGATGTTCAGTATCGATTGGATGAAGATGGCTTCCTACGTCAGCGAGGCACAGAGATCTTTGAATACAGTTCCAAGGGACTCCTAACTCGAGTTTATAGCAAAGGCAGTGGCTGGACTGTGATATATCGCTATGATGGCTTAGGAAGGCGGGTATCAACCAAAACAAGCCTAGGACAGCACCTCCAATTTTTTTATGCTGATCTTACTTACCCAACCAGGATTACTCATGTATATAACCATTCAAGTTCAGAAATTACTTCTCTGTATTATGATCTTCAAGGACATCTCTTTGCCATGGAGATTAGCAGCGGAGATGAATTCTACATTGCATCAGACAACACTGGGACACCATTGGCTGTTTTTAGTAGCAATGGGCTTATGCTAAAACAAATTCAGTACACTGCCTATGGCGAGATCTATTTTGACTCCAATCTGGACTTTCAGTTGGTGATTGGATTTCACGGAGGCCTCTATGACCCACTCACCAAATTAGTCCACTTTGGAGAAAGAGATTATGACATATTGGCAGGACGATGGACAACTCCTAACATAGAAATCTGGAAAAGGATTGGGAAGGACCCAGCTCCTTTTAATTTGTATATGTTTAGGAATAATAATCCTGCAAGTAAAATTCATGATGTGAAAGATTACATCACAGGTAATTATGTTTTTCTTTTCTCAAAGATGAATTAGTCTAATATTTACACTCAGAAACCTAAAAAGAAAACAATTTTAGTTCATTTTTTTAAACTTTTCAACTTCCTGTAACATGCAGACACCTAATATTCCAATGTTGTTGTTTTCCAGAGTGTCTAGTTGATAACACCTGAGTGATAAGCACTGCATCAAACACAATGAAGTTCAGTATGGTGTTCTCTCCATTCCTCCCCTTCTTAAACTTACTCAGCAGGGAAACACTATGCTTCCCTTAGCATGGAAATAACATCATGTATACAGTCTGGATCTTCGATCTCACTTTTATCCAGTTCTACCTGGTTGGTAACAGCAAGGTTAAGATGTCTGCCTTTGGGTACCCAATATGTGCCAGCTTTATTCTCTAGTCACACTATAAATAGAAATGTATAGACAGAGACATATACACACATATATACATACACAGATGTACACAGCATCACACCCATGAAGGATATCACTGCTGCCCAACCTCACTTCCCAATCTCCACTTTGGACTTTCCAGCATTTTAATTAGCAGGCAGACAAAGTATTGTCCTCCTTTCTTCTGATGCCTTCTCATGCCTTTGTTCTGGGACCTTTGAGTCTCTTAACTGGTTTTAGCACACTCCCTAGACACAGAGCTAGGGCTGTGTGACCTTGGCAGAGTTTGCTATCTTTACAGAGAATGAGGCCCTTGGGGAATATCAGGAATATTGCCAAGCAAGCAAGTTTTATGGACATATACACATATTTCTTTGACTTTGGATAGGGCAGGGTGGATTGGAGAATGTGATCTCCCAAAATTGGAATTTTACCTTTGGGCTAAACTTTCTTAAATTGCAGGGTAAGATGGCACATGTATACAATAATATATAAACTAATATATTTAAAGAAATGTTAAAAGGGGGTTTTAATACACTCACTTGTGGATCCTTCAGACCTTCCACCTCTTGAGGATCATCTAAACCTTTGGATTTTAGTCATCCTACTACATAGAGATCCTTACTCTTTATTTTTTTTTTCTTTTTTGGAGGGGGGAAGGTAGGGCAATTGGAGTTAAGTGACTTGCCCAAGGTCACATGGCTATTTTTTGTGTTAAATGTCTGAGGCCGAATTTGAACTCAGGTCCTCCTGACTCCAGGACCAGCGCTCTTTTCATTGTATCACCTCCCTGCCCTTACTCTTTATTTTTGAAGGTGAGGAATAACAATGTAGCATTTGTTATTTAGGGACAAGCTACTTAAACCACAACTTCTAGAAATGTCACATTTAATCTGATTAAATTCTAATAAAGAGAATCAACATTAGACAAGGCCACATTCATCTCTTCCCTAGCATACATTACTTCTTCAGCACTAAAGAAACTTAAAACAGAAAAGTTGTTGGTTTTTTTAACAGAAGACTGAGCCTTGGATCCTAGCCTGCCCCACCCTCTTATTCTTTTGGCCATACCCCTCATAGTTCACATAACACACACCTCTTACCTGTACAACTGACCCTTCCTAGAGAGACAGTTTTACAGTATGGGCTGTATACAGTTATCCCCCAAGTCCATTTCCCATTACTCAGCTATCGTGACCAGGTTTAAGATACTGGTTCCCATCATTACCAGCATGGGTTACTTATGTCTCTGCCTATTCAGGCCATCGCTGCCCTCTGGACTCTTGAATCTCAGGTTCTGGTCCTGATAACTGATCTTCCTTCTCTTCTTTCACTCTCCAGAACCTCATTGAGCTGGTCCATTTACTTCCTGTCACCATCACTGACCATCTTTCTGACCTCTAAAGCTGTAAATTCTCTCCTGTTTTCTTTCTTCATCTCTCTGTTCCTTCTAAGTGTTGTTCCTCTTGCTTTCTGAATATGGCCCAGTTAATCAATATGCATTTGTTACATGCTTACATTCTTTTCTTTCCTTTGCTATGTTTTCTTGACCCTATAACTTTTTTCTGTCACTTTGTATCTGCCCCCTAATTTTCCAGAAAACTCCATACGCCAAAGGTGGGCCTGACTCAGGCTACTACCCTCTTAGTTCAGGTTCAATGCCACAACAACATGAGGCACTCATAGGTCATGGAGCAGTTAACAAAGGTTTGCTTAGCCATAGCACATAAGGTATATTCCACAAGGATACTCCAGCATTCAGTGTGGGCAGATGTGGCATCCATTTCCATGTGGGAATATGGCTGCTTCATACGGTAGGGAGTGGCCATTTGAATTGTCTTGGGGCATCTGCCAAATCTGACGAGTCTCTGCCCTTAGGTGTCCAGCAGGGTGAGAAGGTTTAGCTTGGGTGTTAGCCCCTGGGCCAGATTTATCCCTCTGGCCATTAGTGGTCCTATTACACCACAACTGTTCACATCTCCGCCGCTAGCCATCACTCAGACATAGGGACTAACTGAAAGACATCCCCTCCTCAACTCCACCTCCCACTCTCCATCCTCCTCCAATATTCCTGCCTACTTCATAAACTACACTTTAACTTCAGTTCCTATCGATATAGAAGCATAAGATTCTACCACAAAATTAGAACTATAATAGGTCTTATAGGTCCAGCCTCCTCATTCTATTGATGAGAAACCGGGGCCAAGAGAAAGCTCAGTCATTTGCTCAGTGCCCCTTGGGTACCAGAAGCTGAGGTGGCATGTGAAGCAGACACAGCTCACCTTCCACCGTGCATGCTGCCCTTTTCCCACCACAACTTTCAAAATATTTAAAAACTTTCCATTTGCATTTTGATATAGACCTTTGTCCAAGGGTAGCAGGAGTAGGAGGAAGGCTTGCCCTAAATTTCACCATCACTTTTTAAGGGCGTCTATAGTGCTGGGTTTTGTTTGTTTGATTTTTTGGTTTTCCATAACACAAGGCTCTCTTCTATCTCTCACATGTCATCATGAAGAAAATCACTTTGTTGCCTATGTGACAAGCTTTAAGCTTCTCTAATTTAAAAGCTAGATAATATCAGTGGTTTCGTAGCTGAATGAACCTGGCCAAAGGAAGTGACTTCTGTCAGCCTGGTGATGAGGGGAGAGTTTGTGCCCTGGAGAAGCAGATGGGAAGCAAGCGGCTCTCCATCATTTTGACAGGCAGTTTACCAGTGGTTATTTAAGAGGTGTTGACAGGGGCTGACTGTAGGGCTGGAAAGCCCACAGCCCCTGAATTTATCCTCTCCTAGCAACATGAACTGCCGGGAATGCTATAGCAGCATTTTCTACAAAACATCAAAAGAGAGATGGAACAGCATAAAATATATTAGGTGAAATGCAATTTCAAATTTTCTAGAAATGTGCTTAATATCTAAAATAACCTACGCCCAACTGTACTCATAAAACTGCGGCCTGCTGACTAGTTTGGTAACATTATAACCTCCAGAATAGAATAAAAGCCTCCTTTTGAGGTTAATGGCTTCTTGAGTCACATGGCAACATTTTAAAATACCATTTTAAAGGTTTCCAGGTTCTCTACCCAAAAAGTTTGTTTCCACCTGCACCCAGCCAGCCTTTGAAGTGGCAAGTGATGGCGACCACAGCCTCTGCGCCCAAGGCTCTGCCAGCTTTCAGCATTCATCTTTGATTAAGAAACAACTCTTGATGTTAATACTCCCAATTTAGTCTTTTTATTAATAGAAAATGAATTGTGGAATTCCACATATCCTTGGGCAATGACTGTTGCAAGCTAATAACAGCACAACTCCTATTAAAGGCCATAACTTACTAACAACAAAAACAAACTTCATTCATTTCTCCTGACTGTCTTTGTGGTAGTGGCCTGCCATACTCATCACAGTTTTGGTCATCATGATTAACACTTTGCATGCAGGACACTTTGCTCACTTGGCCTAAATGAGTGATCCAAACCCCAGATTTTCAGATTATAAGGATAGGCACGCAACTTTGTGTTTGGACTAGCCCTGTTCTGACATCAGGATAATGGTCTTCATTCTCAACAAAAAGAAGGGGAAAAAAACCATGTTTTTTTAAATTATGTGGCAATAAATACAGGTGTGGTCTCTTTCAGCAGGTAATTAATGTTTGGGTGTGACTTTTTAAATGGTAAGGAATCAAATTTAAGAAGCAGAAAAATAAATTCTAACACCTTTCATTCTGTACATTCTTCTCCTAGATGTTAACAGCTGGCTGGTGACATTTGGCTTCCATCTACACAATGCTATTCCGGGATTCCCTGTTCCCAAATTTGATTTAACAGAGCCTTCTTATGAACTTGTGAAGAGCCAGCAGTGGGATGATATACCAGTAAGAATCAAAAAGCAAGACTAAAGAAATACGATGAATGGGAGAAATTGTTGGAGTGAGCTCTCCACTCTCCTGGCTTTATCTGCCAGTCTTTAATTCAATTAGCAATTGTAAAGCATTTACTACAGACATTGCTCTCCTAATAGAGCCAATAAATTATAATCATAACAATGGGGGGAGGGTGCCTTTAAAAAAAAGAGGATTTTGTTGTTTAGGGTTAGAATTGTTTTTGAAGGTGGAAATCAAAACCTATAGAGACATATTATTAACAGCTAAAAAAAACCTGGAAATCCATTTCTGTGTTCTCTCTCCTGACGGAGAGATGGGAGATGAGATTGACAGTGGCACTCAGAGCCTGGAGGAAATGAAACAAAAATCAGCCAGGAAAAAAATACAAGTACCACTGATGTACATGAGTGATTGGCATCCTACCAAAAAATATGAGTACAGTTTAACTTCTCTTTACTATTAACTGTGATCCATGTGACAATGTAAGATAAGGAATCACCCCAGGCATGCGCATTATTGCAACCTGAATTTTGGGTGTTTATATTATTCCAATGGAAGGAAAAGGCTACACACACACAGAACCAGTAACAGTTCTAAAGGATGAAAATTAACAAAGAGAATGGGAAATTGCAAACTCAAATCTGCTATTTCAGAAAATGGTGCCTCTAATTCGGACCACTCAGAGATCAAAAAGAAATGCATAACAAAACACTAAGATCTCTAGCTTAAAGCAAGAATAATTAGAGATCAAGAAATTAGGTTATCCAGTAATGATAAGGAGAAAAGATTGCAGAGTTTGGGAGTTTGGGGGAAGTTGGGTTTTGGGGGGGTTTTTTTTGGAAAGATTAATTTTTCCTCCCGGGCAGTTTTCTAGCATCCCAGTGAATATAAAGAAAAGAGGAACAATCATAGTTGGAGGGAAAAAGAATATAAAAGAGACTACGCAAAGGCCTCTGTTTTCTCCTCTTGATCAGAAATTATAGGTATTTCAGTCTTCCTTTAAATAACTTTTTTTTAAGATTCTCCTTATTTGTAGGTTATTCACCAAGTCTTGAAGATGAGTGATGAGTGTAAGGGGGGAAAGAGGAAAATTTTAGAACATAAAAGTCGGGATTGGCATTTCATATTATATATGCCAACATAGGTTGGCACCCTCTGTTCACCACCAACTCATAGGGAATTTCTTACATCAGTGAGAGGTCACACAGTCCCTATCACAGGTGGACTTTTACTCAAAGTCTTTCTGACTCTAAGGTGAGCTTCCTGGCTCCTAGGCCACATTGCCTCTCACTAATAATTCTAAATTTAAAATGGATCTAGGTTGGTCAGGTGCTAGGTAGACATGCCAGAGTTTCCTAACATATTTGAATGAGGGTACATTGATGGCTTATGGCACTGCATTAATCGGTCTTTTCCAAAGTAACTGAAGTCTTTTGGGTCTGCCAACTTTTCTTCTGGCAACCATTAGGGTCTGGTAAGAGTTTCTAATTAAGGAAAGAGCTCTAAGGAGTCCCTGGTAAAAACATTGGGGGCACCTCAGTGGTTGCAGAACAACCCTCTCTTTTCCTAGCAAACCTGAAACAAAGCCTTCAGTTCATGACTAGTAGGACAAATATCTGCTTTTGTCAAAGTGGTCAAACTGTGAAGATGCCCTTATTAAGCCCTGGCTGATGGGGCTTACCTAAGTTTATTTTGGTTACTTCCCAAGCTTGATGAAAATAATTGTTCTTAATAAGGTAGCAAATAATAGTTCTCTATGTTCAGGCCTTCAAAGGCTCTGTGCTGCGGCTCTGCTTATCACTGTGAAACTCAGCTGAAAGTGTTTGTGGTTACCAGGAAAGCACGAATCTACCCAAATTAAAGTGCAAGCATTCCAGAGCATACAAATGGGACCCAGTGTTCAAACACTTAGCATCCTCTAAGACTCTTTCTCACAAGTCCCAGCTTCTGCCAGTCTTCCCACAGAGAAGGCTGGAAGGATGTGAGCGCTGATTAGCCGAGTTCCACAGATCCTCAGAAAATAACAAATGTTTCTAGTAATTATGGAACAAAACATTAAGCATTAGTATTGGCAAATACTATAAACGTTTAAAAGCTTTGAATGGAGTTACATTTTTAAGTTGGAAAAGCAAATAGAACTCAGTAAGCATTTAAATGAACTTGAAGTCAGGAGAGTTTAAGAAAAGCCTTCCACCCAAGGGAAGGACTAAGCTCCTTGGTGCATTTAAGTATAGCTTCTGCTTTTGTGACATTAAGGCAGTATGCCAAGCTGGTATGGACAGGAGAGGTGGAGAGAGAATTAGCTTCTTGGCCAGGGGCTGTAAATGTTCTTTAAAATGTCTCTCCATTCCTTTCCCTTCCAGCCAATTTTTGGAGTCCAACAACAAGTGGCCAGACAAGCAAAGGCTTTCCTGTCCCTGGGGAAAATGGCAGAAGTGCAAATCAGCAGACGCAAAGCAGGCGGAGAGAAATCGTGGCTGTGGTTTGCGACAGTCAAGTCTCTGATTGGCAAAGGAGTCATGCTTGCCATGAGTCAAGGGAAAGTGCTGACGAATGTGCTCAACGTTGCCAACGAGGACTGCATCAAAGTGGCAGCCGTCTTGAATAATGCTTACTACCTTGAAAACTTGCATTTCACAATTGAGGGGAAGGATACTCACTATTTCATCAAAACCACCTCACCAGAGAGTGACCTAGGCACTCTGCGGCTAACAAGTGGGAGGAAGGCCTTGGAGAATGGGATCAACGTCACCGTCTCCCAGTCCACCACAGTGGTGAATGGCAGGACTCGCAGGTTTGCCGACGTTGAGATGCAATATGGCGCGTTGGCTCTTCATGTCCGCTACGGCATGACTCTGGATGAGGAGAAAGCGCGCATCTTGGAGCAGGCCCGACAGAGGGCCCTGGCCAACGCTTGGGCCAGAGAGCAGCAAAGGGTGCGGGATGGAGAAGAGGGAGCCAGACTCTGGACAGAGGGAGAAAAAAGACAGCTTCTCAGTGCTGGGAAAGTACAAGGATATGATGGGTACTATGTACTCTCTGTGGAGCAATACCCGGAGCTGGCAGACAGCGCTAACAACATACAGTTTCTTAGACAAAGTGAAATAGGGAGAAGGTAACACACTGGCCAAGTCCAGGCCGCCAAAGAGACAGTGCACCAAAGTCTTCTGAGAGGGAGACAGAACTATCTTGCTGCATCACTACTTGAGCCTAAACTATACCTTTGCTCAGAATTTTCTGTAGCACAATTTGAATTGGACTCTGTAAAAGAGAAGAACCTTCCGGGAGGATGATACTGCTTTTAAAAAAAAAAAAAGAAAAGAAAAGAAAAACCCACAAAAACAAAAGAAAACAAAAAAAATTACAAAAAAAAGAAAAAGACAAAAAATCTTTTTTTTCTGAATGACCTTAAAGGTGATCCGCTTTAAAGAATATGTTTACATATGCATATCACTGCACTCAGTTGGACTGAAAGTATTAAAAAGGAAGAAAAGAGAGCGCCCTAAAACTTTTACAACGGGCCTCCTGTTCCTTTGAGGCACTGTATTTAACTAAGATAAAGATTCATACAGTGTTTCCAAATATTACTGAATTGTTGACCTTGGCTTACAAGAAGTAGTCTCTGCATAGGATGTGCTATATATCTCTGTTAATTTTAAAATGTGGGGTAAAGTTACTGTTTATAGACAACCCAACTGCTAAAACTGTGCTGCTTTCCAAAAGGACACTGGCACAAGGGACTTCTGCTACCATGGGAATTTAATCATGGATTTTACAATGCTAACATGGTCTGCCTTGGGGGAAAAACTGGCAAGTGGAACCCTTGTCACTGATAAGCAAAGGAGACCCTGATTTTTTTGTAAATGATGTGAGACAAGTTGTTTATGGATTTTTATATGAATTACAATTTACTGTACATCAAATATTAGTCTCAGAGGAGTTAATTTATGTAAAGTGTTTAAAAAAATTTATACTTAAAAAATAAAATGATAAAAACATGTGAACTGTGTGATTTTTTAAAAAGGATTGCACCTTTTGTTATCTGTTATAGCTATACAGTATAAATGATTATATTGTAGAGATATAACAACTTATGCCTATAATGTCCAAAAGTGTTAATATTTTTGTATTAGGTTGAGAAATTGTACATCTTTCTATCACCAACATGGATAGGATAGTGCAGTCCTTCGTGGGTGGCTATCAGAGTACAGCGCCCTTCTTGAACATTCTAGTCATCACGCTGGTGACCCCACCATCATCTCCCAGGGGCACAGAAGCAAACTAAGGCTTGGGGAATGGGTGGAAGCCGTGGACAAGTGAGGTTTCCCTGGTCCTCTCCCAACTGTAAAAATAAATGGGGATCTGTTATAATTAGCCACTGGGGTTTTCATGTTATCACTGCATTGGTTCTGTTAATGGAGGCCCGAAGCTACATTTCAAGGCAGGAGAGCGTAGTGTTGCCAGGGGCTTGGAGAATGTTAGGACAGACTCACTGTAGTTCTAATCAGATCAGTCACAGTGGGTGACAAATATGTCACTTTAAGGTACAGGGAAAAATAGCAGATACCAAGCCTCGTGGAGAAAGTCAGAGGGACAGTTTAACCTTGCTTGAACCTCTGGGTCACACAAGGAAAGTCAACAAGGGAGACCTCATCAGGCCCACGTTACCAAATCTCTGTATGACGAGGCTGGCAGATAAGCAGAGAAACCAGGGTGCCACAGATCAGACTTGAAGCGAGTCCACAGCTATGCGTGTGTGCACAGCAGTGTGCAAGCAAGCCCAGCTCCTGTCCACAGTGGGCTTGAGCCACTGTTCAAATCTCATTTCAGCCACAAAAATATTTTTCAGTTCCTTGGGGCTACAGTCCACACTGTTTTTCCTCTATGTATAATGGTGATCAATTATAGCAAGTGAACATGTCGTAGATATAAGGGTTCAAGTGATGTACTGAAAATAATTTTCTAGCTGCCTTGTACATGTCACATACTCTAAACTGCACAGTAGGCGTGCTTGTCAAACAGGCCGGCTGGGAGAGGCTCGACACAGCTACTGGATGGGCAGCGTCAGTGCTCTTACTGTGTTTGTGTGTTCAGTAGAGCGTACCGAAGTAATTAATCTTATAATGAATGCTGATATTTTACTAGACTGGAAGCACAGATTAGCATCAATATTTTTACCCTTGAAAGTCCTTTGGCAAGTATGAAGAACCCCAGATTTAGCAAACTATGAAGTTTCAAACCACATAAACATGGCATTGTTTTCCATTTTCTTTTTGAAGTGTAAACTGTTAGGTATTTGCAATTCTGTTCCACGGATCCTTCAGCAGCACGGTATTTAGTTAGCATGTTGTAAGTGCTTTTAGTGAAACAGGCTCAGAGTCTAAATTCTCGGAAACGTTTCTGACCTATTAAATATGAAAAGCCACGTGGCAGAGGTGAAATCATGGTCTATCGTCCTGACGTGTACTAGTCCTTTACATTGGCATGGATAAATAACAAATTAGAGTATCTCCTGGTGCTTATTTTAGATGAAGTCAAATCAAACCAATTAGTGGTCTTGTTAGTAGGTGTAACGAGCCTATTTCTTACTAAAAAGACTTGTGATCTAGACACGCTTTTACAAGAAATAGTGACCTTGGGGAATATGTAAACAAAAAACCTTTTTTTTTAAGAAGGGGGGGAAACCTGTATAATGAAAAGAATTAGCTTACAAAAAAAGAAATTGATATTCAAAGTATTTTAGGCAAAGCCAGTCAAAAATGCTTTCATGATATTTTGAGATGTAAATTTTGTCTGATTTGTATTGTTCCTTTCATTTGCCTTCTTAACTTTATATGTGACCTGAATTTTCCATAACTTGATGACTATAGATTGCATCTAGGCATTCCAATAAAAGCCAACCCAATGTGTGTGTGTTTATATATTTTTTAAATATTGTGTTAGCCATTATGGCTCAGGTATTGCTTTTCTGTTTATAGTTGAGGATGCAAATGAACGCACTTGTACTGCTATTGATTCATCTGCTACACAGTTGGTAATATCTTTTTTTTTTGTCCACTGGCCAGACTGCTAACTCAGCAAAGTGAGTTTCACCAGAGGATCTCTCCCATGGCCTACTTTAGAAATATGTTAAATACACCCCACAAAGCCAAGCACTACAACTATAAAGAAGAGGGGAAAAACCCACTACCCATTGCTACTCAAGACCAGTCCTTTTTTTTTTCCTGTGATCCTGCTATAAGTATACTTAATTAAAACGCTTGATTAGAATAATCAGTTTGGGCCTGATAGGCTCCCTGCCTCCTGCAGATATCTAAATCTACATACAGACAACAGACTGATTAGGACGTGCTGATTCCAGCACTTCTGTGGCTGGCAGGATTTTAGTCTGAGAAGGCAGCCTTCATCACACTTACTTTGTAGTGACAACCACCACTGGATAACATGTTGATCCAACAAGAATCAGGTCACTCCACTTGGCAAACTGGCCTATTTTCCCCTGCCCCTAGATATATAGCTCACACTTGGAGAGGGAGAGAACTGCATTTGCATTAACTATTTCAAAACAAAATACCAGTTTCTGACCCTGTCCTTTTTCACCCCGAGTTTGTTTTGGGAGTTCTGGAGGAGGAGGGAAGGGATGGGGATAGAGAGTGGCTTTTGTTCCTTTTGTTTTTGTTCCGTAAAAATGGCATCTGAACCAATGCAAAGGAAAATGCATTGGATAAACATTAAATCCCTGTCCAAAAGGAGTCCTTTCAGGACATGGGCTCCACAGCCTCCTGCCGCTCTCAATGAAATGAACACCTGTATCCATCTCTTTAATTAATAATATCCTGCAGTGTTAAACGAAGGAATTAAACTGGTGATAGCTGTCAGAATATAAACATCTCAGCTCAGGATAAAGATCCAAACATTTCTGAAGGCCAGGGGGGGAAAAAATTGCTACCTTTCAGTGAGCTGCCTGCACACTCAAAGTCCAGGGAGGGCTTATAACATACCCTCTGTTCCCAAAAAGGGGCTTCTTTCTGCCGGTGAACAGCAGAACAAGCAGGCTGCCTTTGGTGCCCTTCAAGCGAAGGGATGCAAACGATGTTGGAAAGGCACTGGTTCACAGCATGGAGAGTCTGCAGCCAAATCCCCTCGTGCGAACACAGGCTGTTGTTCCGGGGTGGACCCGGTCCCCTGGATGGGAAGAATGCCAGCAGCCTCCCCATGGCTAAAGCTGGAGCCAGGGACCCTGGGAAGCCTCAAAGAGCTGCCCCGAGCACTGTTGCTCAGAGAAGAAGAAAACAGATCTTCCTTTGGCTCAATGATTAAGATCCTATTCTACTTTCTTTGAGAAGACGGATCTTCCCTCCTGTCTCCCGTTCCAGGCGATGCCACTACAGGCTATTAATTAGGTCACGTCCCTCACATTCCCCCTGGATGTTGGCTTAGCCTTTTTAAAGCTTCCCCAATTAAAAATATGCCATTTTCACAGACCAGGGAAGGTGTGACGAACCCGCCATCAGAAGGGGCAGAGTGCTCTGCGTTACTTTTCCAGCAGAGTAGCAGTGACTAATTTGCACTGATCCATCCACACCCTGTAGGATCCATTAGTTTGTAACTAGCAGCAAACATTTGTAAGCCAGATGACTGGGATGGGGAGGCTGGACCAAGTCCGCAGCCAAGGAAGAAAGCAAAGCTAACTGGACAGCGGGAGAGCCAGACGGGCCCACAGCCTTGGCCTCATGAGCCCAATTCCTAAAAAGCTAAGCTCAACAGTCACAACAGACATTTCACCCTAAAAAGGGAATGAAGAGAGCGCAGCTCATGTCACTGGGCCATGAGTCCCATCTGCCCTCTCGGTCAAGCTCTGCTGCATGTGCAAAGTGTATGCAATCACTCACATGGCCTTGCACAAATCATCCCCTCTCTCTAGGCCTCAGTTTCCTTATCTGTTAAACGCGGGGTTTGGCCATGTGGCCTTCTAGCTCTAGAGAGGTAATTCTATGACTTTAGGATGCTTAACCTCTCCAGACCGCAGTCTCTTCATCTATAAACCAGACTGATGATTTCTAAGGTCGCTGACAGTTCCTGTGATGAACTTTTTTGGGGGGGGGTAGGGCAATTGGGGTTAAGTGACTTGCCCAAGGTCACACAGCTAGTAAGTGTTAAGTGTCTAAGGCCGAATTTGAACTCAGGACCTTCTGACTATTCACTTTGCCACCTAGCCACCCCCTGGACATGACTCTTGATGTTACTACATAATAACCTAAGACAGCAGTTCTCAACCTGTGGGTTATATTCAATTTGTAACAATGAAAATACACCCTGCATATCAGATATTTACATTACAATTCATAATAGTAGCAAAATTACAGTTACAAAGTAGCAACAAAAATAATTTTATCGTTGGGAGGTCACCACAACATGAGGAACTGTATTAAAGGGTTGCGGCATTAGGAAGGTTGAGAACCACTGACCTAAGAGAACAAATGTAATTAAGGAGACTGAGCATCCCTCCTAAGTCCAGCCCCTGGGGCTGTGAAGTCCACCTTTCATCAGCATGCCTGCAGTGTTGATAGCTGTCCTTAACAGCTTCCAAAAGGGTTCCAAAATGACTGACCCATGATCTGAATTTATCCTAAGAACAAGCAATTCACCAAAGCAGTAAAACCAGAAAGGCTTTAAGCTGTGGTCATCTTCCCAGAGCCACAAGAAATACAAGATCAGCTAGTAATGCATAATTATAGTCAGTGCTAGGAGGGAATTTGGCAAACATATACTATAACCCCATTATCTAAATGGGAGAAGAAAGGAAGAAACAGGAGTTTATTAAGGACTTACCACATGCCAGGAAACTCTGCTAAGCACTTTACAAATATTGTCTCATTTGGTCCTGACAAGAACCCTGGGAAGTACATACTATTACCCCAGCAGGCTAAGTAGATGCTATTCCCACTTCACAGCTGAGGAAACTGAGGCAGAGAGAAGTTAAGTGACTTACCTAGGGTCATACACCGAGTAAATGCCTGAAGCTGGATTTGAAGTCAGATCTTTCTGACTCCAGGCCCAGTATTCTACAGCAGTGGTACCAGATTTAAATGGAAACTGCACATAGGATTCCTACAGCCAAATGCTAAGTTAGAAAACACATACTAACATTCTACTGTGTTTTTATTTGTTTTTTAAAACATTTCCCAATTGCATTTTAATCTTGTTTCAGCAAAGACCTCCGGTTTGCCCTCTCTGTTCTACAGCATAAACAGAGGATAACCTCCCAGGCACAACTTGAAAGACAACCTAGATAGGGCAGCTAGGTGGTGCAGTGAATAGAGGACCTGAGTTCAAATGCGGCCTCAGACACTTGACACACTTACTAGCCGTGTGACTTTGGGCAAGTCACTTAACCTCAATTGCCCTCCAAAAAAAAGAAAAAAAAAAGATAATCTAGTCTAACCCTCTCATTTTCAGAAACTGGGGCCAAGGCAGAGGAGGTGATTACAGAAGGTAGTAAACTTTTTTAAGCAGAATTATATAGTAGCAGTAGGAATTGAACCCTGGTCCTCAGACTTCAATATGCCCTCTGATTCCCGCTATACCATCCTGCTTCTCAAGGTCTATGACCTTACCCAAGGTCACATGCTAGCTGATGCAATCTGAGTGGATTTTGCTGTGACTAATTAAAGTCGCATTCAGTTGTTTCAGTCATGTCCGACTCTTCACAACCCCATTTGGGGTTTGATACTGGAGTACCATTTCCTTCTCCAGCTCATTTTAGAGATGAGGTAAAACTGAGGCAAGCAGGGTTAAGTAACTTGCCCAGGGTCACACAGCTAGTAAGTGTCTGAGGCCAGATTTGAACTCAGGAAGATGAGTCTTTCTGACTCCAGGCCTCACACTTTATCCACTGCACCAACTAGCTTCCCAGAGGAAGGAGGTGCTGACAATCCCTCCCATTTCTAAGACCTGAACTAAAAATCCTCTCATGCTATATATAGTATTTGCGACTTCTGAAAGCACCAGTCTCTTGATGTTAGTTAATTATGAACAACTTTTAGGTAAATTGAGTAAACAATTTCATTTACAGACTTGACGTAAAATTCTGCCATCAAGGAATATAAATTTCTGGAGTCCTGTGTATAGAAAAATTACTATAAACTGATTCAAAGTGGAGAGTAAGATCATTATTTGGTTTAGAGTTAATGGGCTCCACAAAGCAAGCTTAATAAATCCTTCTGGGACCCACATTGAGGAAAATTAAAATTAGAAGCATAAATTGTGACTTCTAAGGGTGAGCACGGTTCAAATCTACCTATTTACAGGGTGAATTGTGAGCAGCATTTTACTGGGCCCCAGCCACAGCCACAGCCAATATGGAAACAAAATCTGATGCATTTCTGTATACAGACTTTATGGAAATAACACTATGATTATTTCCATGCTCATATTATTCATAATGCACTACCAAATTATGAAAAATTCAGGATTTTCAAGTAATCTGTTGGATCAGTCGAGTAATCACCATATTCTCCAAAGTTTTCACAAACGATACGCTCCAATTTGCACATATGACAGAATAGATAAAGCAAAGGGTTTGGAATCCAAGGACCCAGTGTCAAATGTCACTTCTACTACTTACTCCTATGTGACCCTAAGCAGGTCACTGTATTCCAAGAAGCCTTAGAGCTTTAAAGCATAGGTTTGTTTTTTTTTAATTGAGCTAAGAAGCTAAAACAACAGGTGCTTTAACATGACTAGGACTGAAAGTGGAAATTCTTATTGGAAGTCTACATATGGAGGCATTAATGCTGTCCTCAGGGTCATAGGATTTACAGCCAGAAAGGACCTTGGAGATCATGGAGAACAACCTCTTCATTTTGCAGATAAGCAAAGTCATTTTTACAACTGTATCTCCTAGGTGAGGAGCCTGCCCTCTAATTCCACTTGATAATTAATATAGCTCTAGGGCAATTCCAATATACTTTTTCTACATGAGGGTCAGTTGTCTCATCTGTAAAATTAGAGGGTTGGACTAAGGTGATTTCCAAGAGCCCTTCCAGCTCTAACAGTCTCTGATTTGAAATCTCTCCAGAATTATTGCTTTCCCCACTAACAAGCTCCATCAACCACAGACTCCCAAAGGATTCACCCTGGCAGGAGCTGTCTGTGTCCCATGGGCTAGGCTCTGCCACATACCCCTTTTTAGAGAAACTGGCTATATCCCTGAATGTTCCAACTAAGTGGTTTAAAATAGTTATCCCTAACAGCTTGCTATCTAGAGCAACACTCATTGACAAGGCATGTTGAAAAAATAACGATGTTTTTTTAAAAACCCCAATCGGTCACCTCAGCTGCATCTCTTTCCAAACACAACAACCCTGGGGCTCTCTTCTAAAAGCCAAGAGTGATGTGGGTTGGAGTTAATGTCCCTGCTTCAAGGGGGTGACAGGCAAGGCTGCAGAACTGGAAGAAAAGTCCTTTGGACAATGAATGGTAACGCAGAGCTAGAGAAATGGTCAGAGTTGGGTGACTCTCTGGAGGGGCAATGGGTGAAAGGGTGGGAAATGAGTGGAAGGAACAAGGAGCAGAAGGAGAAAAGAAAAGAGGAAGAGGAGAATGATGGGGGGGGGAGCTAAGAGTAAACAGGAGGAGGAGGAAAAGAAGGAGGAGGAGGAAGAATATTAAGGGGAAGAGCCAGGACAGGAGGAAGATGAGGTAGAAGACAGTGCAGGAAGAGGGATGAGGGAAAAGGGACAAGGAGGAGGAAGAGCAGAGGAAGAAGAGTCGAGAGAAAGGGAGAAGATGGAACAAGAGGGATGAAGGGAGGAGGCTGTGCAGACTGTGCTGCTGAGCACATGCTCAGCTCAGCTGGAACATCTGGGGCTGATGTTCCCTGCTGCTCCCCAGCCCTCCTCCCCAGACAGCATCCCTGAGCCTACACCGCCCCCTCCCCTGCACACACCCTTCTCCCATGCGATGCAGGCCAGGGCCTTAGCATCCTCCACTGTTTTCTGAGACCCCAAGTGGGCGTACATAGCCCAAAGCTTGCAGAGCCCTGCTCTCCTTCCTCTGCTGGGTTCCCAGGACCCAAGCACTGTCACAGGCCACGAGCACCCCCTAGCGACGAGGATCTTTGGGAAGCAACGACAGCCAGCTCTGGTTCAGAAGACAGCATCCCTGGTACCCAGGCACCCAAGGGCAGGCAAGTGCATCCCTGGTACCCAGGCACCCGGGGGCAGGCGAGTGCATCCCTGGCACCCAGGCACTACATGGGGCAAGTGAGAGTGGGTATCCTCCATTCCTGTTACCCATGGCACCTCTGCAGCATTCCTATACCCTGCCCCGACATTGTCAGAACTGGTGTCCAATTCTTATTTTCCCCTAATTTTCTAGCTCTGCCCCAAGGAGTTTCCCTGCTTCACGAACCACCTCCCTGAGGCCTGGTCCTGCAAAAAACCACTCCAGTAAAATTTCCCTTTACCACATACAGAAACTTTGTCAAACAATGTTCCTCTCGCTTGGCAGATCAAAATAAGGCACTCCCCCCAAGGAATTGTCCACTGGCTCCCCAATTAGCCAATAGCTCCAGAGGCCGAGTTTTTGAACTATCACATTGTTTCCCTATGACTTTTCATGTGAACAGTCCTGTCACTCTGCACAATTTCCCAGAAGGACGACCTGGTTAAATTCAACGTGGCATTCTGATTTCAGAGCCAGCCAGGCCAGTGGCAGAGAGTGCTGGAGTGACAGCTCCAGAGCCCCCTAACGAGCGGCACACCAGAAGTCTCAGGAATCCCCACCCTCCACGCTGCCCTTTTGGCTGAACGTGACCTTCTCCCTGGTCTGCTCAGCCCTTTAGACTTCTGATCCTCCAATGAATATGATAGCAGTAGAGGAGAATTCCTCCTCAACCCCGGGCTAAACCAGCCAAGTCCTTTCTAGGGCAGCCACCACAAGTAACGTTCACAGGCTAACTTCAAATAGCCACAGCGCAGAAAAGGTGACCTTCACTAGGGAACACCACCTCTACAGGATCACAGGTCTGCAGCCTGACCAGAGGTCAAACAGGCCAGCCTCTCTTTTTATAAATAAGGAAACAGAGGCCTAAGCACATTTCAGCACCTAGGGAAAGGACCAAGCACCTGGGGAGATAAATGACTTACTTCTTCTAGGTCACTCCTAGAGTTCGAAGTGTCAGGGGTACACTCTGAATTCATGTCCTTTGACTTTAGGGCCAGGGCCACCTAATCAGGTCACACAGAAAGACCAGCTGGATGACCTTGGGCAAGTCATGTTCCCCTTCTCCAAGCTTCGATTTCCTCCACACTAACACAAGGGTGTTATGTGAGATGTTCTCTGTAGACTTTGCCAGCTCTAAAAATCAATGCTTCTAATAGTCTTTGGGTCTTAGATTCTTTATTAAAATAAGCAGACAAAACTATATGCTATCCCTAAAAGTCCTTCCCAACTAAAAGATCCAATACCTGGGTTTAAGGGTTTGTGTTGTTCAATCTAAGCAGCTCACTCTCTGCCCAATAAGAATAACATAATAATAGTTTTATTTGCAAATTTTTGCAAATATTATTTGCAAAGCACTTTGCATGCATTATGTCCTTTCATCCCCACAGCCACCCTAGGAAGTGCTATGATTCTCCCCATGTTACAGATTCTCAAAGTGAGGCTCGAGATTTGACCATGGTTTCATCACTAAGCACATGGTGGTATGGAAGCCTCTTCCTGACTCCAAGTACAGCCCTCTAACCACTCTCTCCCACACTGCTCCTCAGCGAGATGCTCATCACAGGCTCATCGATCATAGTTGTAGAATTAGAA
This sequence comes from Pseudochirops cupreus, assembly GCA_028627135.1. Taxonomy (NCBI): domain Eukaryota; kingdom Metazoa; phylum Chordata; class Mammalia; order Diprotodontia; family Pseudocheiridae; genus Pseudochirops; species Pseudochirops cupreus. The sequence goes on from CM053583.1 coordinate 154,964,310, forward strand.
AGGACTAACCTCTTCTTTTCATAGGTGACGAGACTAAGGCCCAGAGAAGATACATGACTTGCCCAAGTAGTCATTAGAACAACTGAGATCCAGGGGTGGAGCCAAGATGGTGGCATAGGAGCAGCAACATATCGCAGCTCTCACATAGCCACCCCAAAATACCCATAAAATATGACTCTAAACTAATCCCAGAACTCCAAAACGCACACAAATATACTTTTCACTAAAGTCAGCTCAGCTACGAGGAACCATATCAGCACTGTGAACTGAAAACCAGCCTGGCCTGAAGCCCTGGCTGAGCCCCGGGGGCAGCTGGACGAGAGGAGCCGAGCCCCAGCTGGAGCCTCTGGTGAGCAGATTGGTGGCAGCTGCGGCAGTGTTCACAACTAGGTCAGTGGGACTTGTGAGGTCGTGGGAGCAAAGCTGTCCAGCTGAAACACCTCCAGGTCTGAGAAGCAAAAGGCAGAGGTTCTGCACCCGCCTCCACATTGTAGCTTCAACACTCTCGGCCTACAGACAGCAGGGGGACCAAGTGATCATTCAGAGGCCAAGTGCTCTCACGTTGAGCAGCCTGGATCCAGAATCCCCAGATCAAGGAGAAGGTATTGCAAGCTGCCAGGAAGAAACAATTTGCATATTGTGGAAACACAATTAGGATAACCCAGGATCTAACAGCTTCTACATTAAGGGATTGAAGGGCCTGGAATATGATATTCCAGAGATGAAGGGAGCTTGGATTAAAACCAAGAATCACCTACCCAGCAAAATTGAGCATAGTGTTCCAGGGGAAAATATGGTCATTCAGTGAGGTGGAGGACTTTCAAACATTCCTGCTGAAAAAACCAGAACTGAAAAGAAAGTTTGACACTCCAACACAAGAAGCATGAGAAGATAAACATGG
>CM053583.1:154965710-154987119 GCA_028627135.1 Pseudochirops cupreus
GACATAGGAGAGAATAGATTGGGGGAGGGGGGGGGATACACTGGGATGGCTCTTTTGGAATGGTGGATGGGGGAAAGATGGGGAGAAAATCTGTAACTCAAAATCTCGTGGAAGTGAATGATGTAAACTAAAATAAAATTAAAAAAAAAATAGAAGAACTGAGATTCTAACCAGATCTGCCCATTTCCATTTCCAGAATTTTTTCTCCTGTGCCAATTGGGTTCTTAAAATAAGTTCTCAAAAAAAATGTGCCAAGATTCTAGTTTTTCCACAGATAACCAAGATACCCCAGGATTCCATGGCCCAGAGGAGTAAATGCTTGGGAATTTTCAGGCTGAAGGGAAAGTTAGTGATTTTTTGGTGTTTCCCCTCCCAAAACCAAAAGCAAAAGATGATTCCAAGTAAGCCCAAATGTGGGGCCCTGAGGGGTACTGTGGGACAGCTAGGTGGCTCAGTGGATAGAGCCTGTAGTTAGGTTCTTTGCCAAGAAAACTCCACAGACAGTGTGATCCACAGGGTCACAAAGAGTTAGACATGACTGAATGACTCAACAAGAGGTACTGTTGGCCCCCTTGGAGGGGATGTCAAGTCTTCAACTATATTATAATGATAGTTTATAATGATAGCTAACATTTACATAGAGCCTTAAGGTTTTCTAAGCAGTTGGCTTATTTTATCTTACTGGAACTAGAATCAGGAAGAACTGAGTTTTAATCTGGTCCCAGACATTTACTAGCTGTGTGACCCTGAGTAAGTCACTTAACTTCAGCTGGCCTCAGTTTCTTCAACTGTGAAATGGACGCTATTATGATATGCTATTATGATAGCACCTACCTCCCAGGTGTGTCTAGGAGGATAAAATGAAATGACATCTGTCAAGCAGCGCTCTGCCAACCTTAAAGTAAATGCTGCCAGCATCCCAAGGAAGAGGAGCTTTGCATAGGGATGAACGATGAATGGGGGTAGAGAATGGAGGCAGAAAAGCCTAGCTCTTCCAAACCCTTGCAGGAAAGAGAATGTGTGCTAGAAGGGTATCAGTGGAAAAAGAGGAAGGGATAGATGCATACAGGGTCCTGGGAGAACTGTCAAGGTGCCATACCTGACTGTATGTGGGAGATGAGGGAGAAGAGAGTCGGTTTTGAACTTGAGACTCACTGAATGGTGGTCTTGATGCCAATCAGAAACAGAAACAGTTTGAGGGGAAAGGGGAGGATGGATGTGAGGTGCCACACATCTAGCCGTGCAGACTATGCAAGAAGGGACTTTGGAGGTCCTCCAATTCAAGTCCTTTACTTTACAAATCAGAAATCTCAGGCCCACATTAGCAAAAAGACTTATTCAAGTGATAAAACTTTGATCCAAACTCAGGTGCTGTGACTCTGAGTTGATCCTTTTTTCTCCCCACTGTGCACAATGCTGGGCACCTGGGGTCTGGGAAAGAGGCTCTACAAGATTTTCAAAGGTCTGAAGTCAGCGAACCTGGGTTCAAATACTGCCTTTGAAATGTCCTACCTCAGTTTCCCCATCCATAAAATAAGAGAAGATTGAACAAGATAGCCTCTGGGAGTTTTTCTACCTCTCTACCTATGTTCCTTTGATCTACATAAATATGCTGCAACAGCACATGGTAATGAGACCGCCAAAGGAAAAAGGCCAGCAGGGGAAAAGAGAACAGGGCCAAGGACAGTATTTTTTAAAAATCCCACAGGGGTCTAAATATCCTGTCCATAGAATTCACTACCTAATGTGAGAGAGAAAAGGCAAGTTCCAGCAAGAAGTCTGGCAGAAGCAGAGGTCTGTGGCCCCCAGGTCACAGCTGGGAAAGGGAAGGAGAGGCCCATGAGAACCACGAGGGCCCAGCCCACTGCTCTGTCATCACCACGGACCAGGTCTTTAGCCTCTGCCCCAGTCCTGTCCTCCCCTGAAGAGGAGGGCAGGCCAAGGAAGGCCCCAGTATCAAAGCCCAGGGAGTCTCACTTGCTCATCATTATACTCAAGCTTGCTGCAATTAATATGCCCGAAATAATGGCCCACTACAAGGACCATAAAATCCAGAGCAGTAGGGGAGTGAAATGATTATAACACTTTTATCTCATCAATAACAACCACTCTGCATTTGTGCTGTTGACTAATCTTTTCATAGTAGGGGGGAAATACAGAGAGAGGAGGAACCTGGCTGCTTAGGAACAGCTGTTGTTTACTTTAAAAAAAAATAATTAGCACAAGCCCTTCTCTAACCTTCTCTGTGCGGCAGCAGTAATGCACCTGCCAGGACATACATCTAGGGCAAAGCAAGGGAGAGACCCAGAGCGGAGGTAGAGGGGGACACAGAGGGGAGGTGGCAGAGAAAAGTGAGCCACCCATCAGGTCAAGAAAGGGGAAGGAAAACAGAGGGGCAGGGGCGATCATCTCAGCTTGAATATTGGGGACTGCCTTTCTTGAAAAGTTCTCATTGATGGCAGCTACTGAAGTCTGTGAAGCAGGAAACTGGGTGAATCTGAACTCCTGCTGCCGCGAGAGAATAACACCAGTGTTGGCCTCCTGGGGAAGCTAGTTGGGATGTGTGTGTGTACACTAAGCAGTGCAGCCTCTATCTCTACTGAGGATTCCGTGCAATAAATGCAAGTTACAGCTTGAAACGATGCACAAAGAGCTGGCCTCCAAGTCAGGAAGACCTGGGCAGGAAGTCCTGACTCCTATTAGCTGTGGGACCGAGCTCAGATCACTTCCAGGGGTGAGGAACCTGCAGCCTCTTCACACTTGAGGACCTAGAGGGCACATGTAGTCTTTCTGGCAATTCTCTGAGATGGTAAACTGGAGAGAAGATGGATGCCTCTAACCTTGGAGACTCCTAACATGTATCCCCTTGGCTCTGTTGAAGTCTAAGGGCCCCTTATGAAAATGTTTTTTAAATGCACAAAATAAAATTCCTATAAAGGAAACCAATTATACCGAATCAGTTATCAAAATACTTAAAAAGAAAAAGTTAGGACTTTTGTGTCATGACGGAAGGCTAGCCATTTTCCCTTGATCCTAGGACTCCTGCATACTCTGGGTCCAGCGTTTCTGGAAATTATAGCACCTCAGAAAGATAAGTTCAGGGGACCCCTTAACACTCCTCATGACCATTCAAACTTCTCCAAAATAGAAATCATGTGCCAAAGGTAAATCTGCTTCAAATGTCTAGTGGTCTAGGACAGAGCATCAAACACATGGCACGTCACCACCATTTGGTCCACAACACCCCCAAGTAGAACACAAACCAGATTAACATTTAACTGGGAAATACTTAACAAAATAAATAAAACTAGAATACAGCACAGATAACGTCAATAGATGTTTTTTCTAATTCAATACGAGAGCCACTTTGATTTAGTGGCCACCATTTCTATAAGGGTTTGACACCACTGGTCAAATTACCAAGGGGATCTTGATAAAATAATAGTAAATTACTAAAATTCTTTTGGAAAAACAAAATATCTAGACTACAAAGGGAAATGATGAAAAGAAATAGGGATTAAGGGGGAATAGTACTTCTAGAAATCAAAATCACCTACTATTGTTTTAAAAAACAGAGACAAATCAGTGGAATAGACTAGAAAAGTGAGAATCAGAAACAATGAAACTCCATGTCCCAGTGTTTCACAAAGTAGAAAATATGAATTATGTAGGAAAAAAAAACTCCTTAATTGATAAAAACTCCCAAGAAACTGGAAAGCCATTCAGCAGACATTAAGCTTATACCAATACTTCATACCATGTTCCACCATATATTCTAAATAGATATGCAAACTTAACATTAAAGATCATACTGTTAAAAAATTAGAAGAGAAACAGATAATATACTTCTCAGGGCTATGGCTAGGAACTAAACAAGAGATAGAAGCAATTACAAAAGATAAAATAGATAACTGGTTACATGAAGCTGAAAAGCTTCTGCAGACAAAATTAATGTGTCTAGGATAAGAAGATAAGAGGCAGAATGGGAAAAAAAACATTTTTATCAACTTCTCCAATAAGCGCTTAGTATCCCAGTTAATAGAAACAATATATATAGACCCCAATAGCCACTCACAATAGATAAATGGTCAAAAAATATGAGCAAACATTTATCAAAAGAAGAAATGTAAAATATTCACAATCATATGAAAAAATACTCAAAATTAGTAATAATAAGAGAAATGCCAAACAAAACAACACTGTAACTTGTGATAAATAGTAAAACTCAATGTTGGAAGGGTTACAAAATGATAGGCACACTAATATATTGTAGGTAAAACCACTGTGGAAAGTAATTTGGAATTATGCAATAAAGTGACTAAAAAGTCCATGACCAGGTTCAATACCCCGACAGAGTCATCGAAAAGAAAAAAATTCCCACATATATGAAAACATTTATAACAGCACTTTTTGTGACTGCAAAGCATTGGAAACATAGTAGATGCCCCTCAACTGGGGAATGGCAAAATTGTGGTATATGAATGTAACAAAATACTACAGAAATGACATATTTGATGAACACAGAGAAGCATGGAAAGATCTACATGACATGATAAAGTAAGCGGCACAGATGATATCTACAATGTAAGTAAAAAGAACGGCGTATCAGAAAGTCCAAAGTGAATTGAACAGAATTATAAAGATCAAACCTAACTAGAACAAAAAGATACCAGAGGACGCCCCAACCTGCCCCTTTGTGGAGCTGGGAGGACCCATAGGTGTTACGCATTGCACATGTTTTCAGACCTTTTCTGCATTTAGGGTCAGTTGTGCTAATTTTTTTCTCCTCTTTTTTGTGTTTTTAAAAAATGTATTATTTGTTAAACGGGATCGCTCTCTGGGAGGAGTGGACAGAGGAATAATAAGGCGTAACTATGACAATGTTAAAAAAAAACCAGGAAATATCAGTAAGCTTATTTAAAAAAAGAAGAGAAGTTCAAGAGGTCCCAGGTTAGGACCTAGAGAGGCACTTTCAAGAACCAAGAGCTCTACAGAAGAACGAAATGATAGATCCATCTCCTACAACCTGTTCCTAGAATAAACAAACACACAGTCTGAACTAAACTATCTGCACAGACACATTTTACTATTTTGCATGTTATTTTCAAATGTATGTAGATGATCTTATGGTGAATATAACACACATTGTTTCATCCCAGTAATATGGGATGTCCCAAGCTCATGGAACAGAGAGCACCCCGCCCCCCAAACTTCTTTTTCACTTTTGCATCTCAGTGCCTAGAAGAGTGCCTTGTATAAGGTAAGCTGAGGACAGAGTACAGCACCACCCACCCCTGCGTGGCAGGGACCAGGATAAAAGGCACCGCCAGCACTGAAAAGGCAAATGATACTGATCGGCATGTCATAGGGAACCCCTGAAGATGCAGAGTGAGAAGAAAGCTCAAATAAAGGGGACTTTGTTAATGATGGAGAGGGAAGAGTTCAAAGGCTAAAGTGGAAGGGGCAGGCAAAAGACTGGGAGAATCTAGGCATATTTGTAGGCAAATCAGAAGAGAGGGAGACTGAACAGAGACAGAAAGGTTGAGGTGAAGGACAATGGGGCAACTTTCCAAAGAAAAGTCAGAAGGAGGGTGAACCTAGGTATGTAAAGGGTCAACAGGAGAGAAGGAAGGCAGCAGGGACCAGGGAAAAAAGGGCTGAACTCAAGTCACAATTTCATCACAAATCCCATCTGCCCTCTATTATTAGTGTGACTTTGTGTGGCGGTTTAAACCCAGGGATGCCAAAAACTGTTGAGGTGGGGTCTGCCCACCCCAAAACTGTTGGGGTTTCATGATGTGTTGTGGTGGAATTATCTCAAAGAATTCAGAGTCAGACCACCTCTAATCCAAGTATAAGCATTTATTGAGATTGACCTCTCTGATGAAGTTCCAACAGGAACCAGCAATTTCAGAGAAAGCAAGATGGATTTTTATAGGGTAAAGATGCAATTACATAACAGAAATTTACATAGAATAGAGGAATATTATTAATATGTAAAAGACAGGAGGAGTTTGTTAAGAGATTAGGTAATTGAGGAGGGGTCTCTTCTGGTCATTCTACCCTCTAACTGGCTAGTTATTGTGGTCCTGTCTGGTCAAGACAAATAGGTATTGTGGTTCTGTCTTGGGTTAGACGGATGATGTGATTGCGGTTGAGTACAAGAACACACCTGTTTCTGTGGGAATGGGTTTAGGGGCAGTGACCAGGCAGAGGCAGTAGCTGGGTTCCCATCACATGGACACACCTGCTGTTGCTGCTTCTGAACTAAGAGTTCAGGGACACACCTGTTGCTCCAGTGAGTAGAGAGGCATATATATGAAGAAGTTAGGACACTGGCAGGGAGACTAGTCAGGCACAGTGGGCCTGCTGTTCAGTGGGGCCAGGCCTATAATGAAGTTAGAATATTGGGACTGGGGGCAGCTTTCTTAGGATTCCATCATTTGAAAAAGCCACTTAATGTCTCTGGGCCTCAGTTTCCTCATCAGTGAATTAAGAGGGTAGATTAGATAACCCTCAAGGTCCTTTCCACCTTAAAGGGTAAGATTAATGAGAGGAAAAAGAAACCTGCTAGCTGTAGGAAGAAGAAACAAGCCCCAAGGAGCTCTTGGACTCAGCTGTTTTCATTATAATGCTTGTGCAAAGTAGGCTCAGCAAACCAAGTCTCCCAGGTGGAGACCTTTTCCTGTAAACAGGGGAGTCCACGGCAATACAGGTGAGAAAATCATTAAGGAAGAAGGCCTCAGAACCTGAAGTTTCTAATTTTCTTCTTCAAATAGAGGCCTTAAGTCTATACCTCAGAGATGAAAGGAAGAAGAAAAGGATCTATACGTACAGAAGTATTTATAGCAGTTCTTTTTGGAGTAGCAAAGAAATGAAAACTGAGGGAAGGCCTATCTATTGGGAAGTGGCTTAGTAAGTCACAGTATATTAATATGCTGAAATAGTACTAGTATTAATGAATGGTGCATAGGACCCGGGGGCAGGAAGATCGGACTTTAAATCTAGCTTCACACACTTACAAGCTGTGTGATCCTGGGCACTTAACTATGACTCAATTCCTCGACTGTAAAAATAAGGATGGTAATAACAGCTACTGGGGCAGCTAGGTGGCACAGTGAATAGAGCACCGGCCCTGGAGTCAGGAGGACCTGAGTTCAAATACGGCCTCAGACACTTAACACTGAATAGCTGTGTAACCTTGGGCAAGTCACTTAACCCCAATTGCCCTGGCTTTCCCCCTCCCAAAAAAAGCAAAAAAATAATAATAATAATAACAGCAACTTCACAGGGTTGTTGTGAGATTAAATGAGTAAACATATGAAAAGTGCTTTGTAAATCTTAAAGTGTTAATTAAATGCTATTATTTTTTAAAATAAAATAAAGTCCATTCCACTTCTAAAACATAAACAGTACTGTAAGAAATAATAAAGATGCTTTAAGAAAAACCTGGAAACACTTATATGAAATGATGCAAAGTGAATCAAAGAAAACCAAGAGAACCATGTATACAAGAACAATACTGTAAAGATAATCAATTTTGAAAGACTTAGAAACACTTATTGACACAAGGACCAACCCTAATTTCAACGGACTCTTGAGGAAACGTGCTATCTACTTCAGCATAGATAGCTGATAAGACTCAAGATTAAAACGTAATTGATTTTACTTTATTTTGTGGGGAGAGGGAGGGTATGGTTAATTCAGGAATTCTGTTTTGAGTGATTATACATATTTGTAAAGGGTTTTGATTTTCTTGCCTTCTCAATGGGTGGAAGAGGAAGGAGAAAAGGAATTCAGAACTGAAAACAAAATTATTTTTTAAAAAAAGAGTTCTTTCAGTTGATTGGATGAGGGAACACGATATCTCTGCTAATGGGGGAAAGTAGTGTGGTGACGGGGGTAAACAAGCTCTTCTCTCCTCTCCATCTGCCCCCTACTCCCAGTACTTTGAGCTACAAATGGCAAAAACACCCATCCAAATGACCAGTGGGGGTCTGCTTATTGTAGCCTTCCTCAAACACCCTCAACCCTTCAGAAGGCAATAGTAGAGAAGCAGCAGCTGGGGAGGGGAGGGAAGGGTCAGTGAGGGGATCTGGAGAGTTCTTGGACCCAGCTGCAGGAGAGAGAAGGAAGGGGGGAGGCGGAGAGTTTGGGTGGGTAAAATGCTGGAGGCAGGCAGGGTCTTGGAAAGAAAGCTGTGTATTTTAAACTTAAATACACAATAAGAAAAGAAAAAGAAATCTATTATAAACTTAAACAGTAAAAGTTAAATACAAAATAAGAAAGGAAAAAGAAGCATTGCCAGAGGATTCAAAATATACAGCAATAAGTGTCAATTTCAAGAAAGCCTACATAATAAATACTACTCATTGTATTCAGAGCTGTCCAACTCCTTTGAAGTTTTCTTTTGTTCACTGCTGTGCACTTTTTACTTTGTTCTTTTTCCCCTTCCTCCTCTCGAAAATGCACAATTAAGCATAGATGTAGATATATATATATATATAGACACATGTATTTATACAATATACTGTACACATCTATACATACATACACAAACATACATATATACAAAGATATACATATACATACACTTAGATGTCTATAAGCATACTCAAATATAGACATATGCATTCCTATGCATCTACACAAGACCTAGACAATGCTTATTTGTGCTGTTTCTCTGTGCCCTTCCTTCCTAAGTCTGAGTCTTTCCAGATTTTTCTAAGTCCAGAAAGAAAGTTCTTAAAGGGAGAACACTGTTTGATGTGGGAGGTCTCTTTCCAGGTTATAGGAACAGTTTTGCAGGAGGGGCTCTAACACCAGCACTGTAACTCGGGTTCAACATCAAGACAAAGAGGCAACAGCAAGTCACTGAACGTCTAAGTCAAGACATAACAAAGGGACAATAGCAAGTCACTGAACAATGAACGAAGGAGAGTGCTTACTTTGCCCAGACAACAAGGAGATGCAACTACAACTTAGCTTCTCTGCAGGAAGTCCCCACTGTCTCCACCTGGAACCCGGGCTGGCCTGCAGGAAGGCTTGCAAAGCAGAGAATGACAAAGTCTGAAAGACGCGAGCCACAAGGAGGTTATTTATACTGTTCCACTAGTAATTAGCATCAGGGAAACTGGGGGCCAATCAGATTGCCTGGATTCGGAGGCCGGCTGGAAAATTTGAACCAATCATATTGCTTGGGGGCGGGTCGCCATCAGGGAAAATGAAACCAATCTGGTGGGGAGGAGGCTAAGAGGACAGCAGGCCGTCTGGGGAGCTAGAATCAATCAGGTTGCTTGGCGGGGGTGGGGCGGGCTTCTGGGGAGCAAGGACCAATCAGATTGGGGGGGGCCAGGCCGGGACCAAAGGGAGTTGTGCGGCGGTTGTGAATGGAGGTGAAGCTGATTCTGGAGAGGTGGGGCCCTTGGGGTTTGGGCTGTGGACCTTTTTTCCGTCTAGCTCAGGAATGCCCAACGAAGGAAACGGACCACTGAGACGCAATGCCCAAGACCAGAGAGATTTAGTCTAACCCCCGTCGTTTTACCAATAAAGTCACAAAGATAGAGAGTAATAGAGTAGAAGCAATTTTATTCTGGATTTTCCTCACTTTTGGACAAATTCATTTTGAGTTGTTTTGTTTTCAGACTTTGAATTCTGGTCTTCTTAAGCCGGAAACCTTTGCAGTATATCATACCTCTTCTTTAACCAAACACAACCGCTGGAGTAGTGTGTTTGCTTATTTGAACAACAACAAAGACTTCCCATGTTTTTACACATTAAACTTTGAGCTCGCAGTATTTGCTGTGCCCATAACACTCACCTCTCTGCCCTGACCTCATTCATGTAGAGAACTGTGCAGCAAGAGGTTTCCAAAAATTGATTTCAAGGTGATTTACCCTCTTTAATCAGACCCTGAGGCTTGAGAATATGCCAAGCAGTTTGGAAAAGGAAGAGATGAATTTAAATGTTTAAAGTCCCTTCAGTGGTTTTTAGCTTTTATCCCTTTTAACAGTGGCCAGCATCTAGAGGAAAAAAAAATGTTTTAAACGTTCATTTGTCTGAGTTTGGTCAAGAATATAAGTGAAAAAAACCTGGAGAAACAGGTTCTTGGTTATTGTTGTTCACATGTTATATTATTCCCGATAGGACCTAAGTAGACCAAAAATATGAACTTGGTACCAGAGGGGAGAGAAAAACAACAAACCTGATGTGTTATTTCAGCACAATGAAATAAATGCTGGTTTCCAGAATAACTCCTGGGAAATTATGAAATGAGGCAGACCTAATCTCTCTGAGAACAAAGCTAAGCACCTTGCAAATAGCAAAAGTATTGTATAAATTCAAGCTATTATTATTATTATTATGCAAAAGACAACTCCCAAATGTCGGAGTGAGTACTTCTCTGGGATAGCTAGTAAATTGACCCACACCTCTAGGCCTCCAAGGTTGCAAAGTGAATTTCTGAAACCTAAATAATTCTATGTAACAGAACAGACCAAAACTTCACAAGAAAATAAATTTCATTTCAATAATAACCTTGGAGAAAATAAAATAAAGAAAGCTGTTTCCAGTGCAGAAAGGCCTCTTTTAAATTACTGGAGCCACACAGTCACTTGCTGTGATGAATCAATTAATCAACAAGCCATTTATTAAGCCTCTGCTATGTGCCAGGCCCTGTGACCCTCAGAGACCACACAAAGCAGGATATGCAATAGAACATTCACTACAACACCTCTCCTCTTCTCCCCCAAATCTCTGGCTTATCAATTTAGATTTAAAAGAACCAGCCCCTTAATAAGGAGACTGAAATTATACAACTTAGCTGAGATAATACAAAAAACAAAATTAACAGATTTGAACCTAAATCCTCCAACTAGAAATCTCGTTCTTTCCCAGCTGCCATATTTCTTACCTCACATACCTATTGGGCTATCTCTGAATATGTGTCAGACTTCTGTTTTGCTCTCCTAGTCAAGCACTTTGCAAACCTGAAAGTGTAAGGTAATTGCTAGTGATAATGACAATGATGAGGATGAGGATGATGAGGATGATGAGGATGATGTCTCATAATCACAGGGCCACAGATTTGGATAATACAGATAATAATCCAGCCCTTTCGTTTTGTAGTTTATAAAAATGAGGCCCAGAGAGATTGTGATTCCCTGAGGTCCCAGTAGAATGGCAGTTGAGATTTGATTCCAATCCTCAAATGCCAAATCCACAACTCTTTCTCCTCTCTCTGTCTTATGTCTGTCTCTGTAGGTGTATAAATGTGTGTGTATATATACAACTAACTTTTCTATTCTTTTCTTAGACTATTCCTTTAATTGGCCACAATATAAAATCTAAGGGGCCTTTGCTATGGTTATTATTTTAGGAATAATGTATTCCATATTCTTAATGTTAAAAAAATTAATTATTTTATGCTCTTCTTTTGTGAAAAAAAAATCTGAATCTAAATAATTTTACTTATATTGGGTCCTCAGTTGAATTTTCCCTCCATAGATTAGTGGGAATAGATGGAAAAAAATATTTTCCATTTCTGGTTTCAAGAAAGTGAAGGATGAATTACTAAGAACATAACAGTGAGGGAAGGTGTATCAGCATCAGACCGTATTCTTAGTAGTCAGCTTTATAAAGACAAGCAGCTCAACACCACAGGAGTCATAAACCTGGTTTTCCTGTCTCTGGAACTCAATATATCTCAGTCAATTGGTTTCTAACGTCCAGAAGTCTTCTAAAATCCCTGGTTCTCCCTCCTTTCTCTACTTCCTTCTCCCTCATTTCCATTTCCTTAAAGAAAAATTGAGATTAGTTAAAAATAGAACTTATAAAAAAAGATGGACAGGTGCAGAGTACTACCATCAACAGAAATCACTTTGTGGATCCAGACCCTAGCACCGGAAAACTCTCAGTAGGTCTTAAAGTAGGTCTGTGCCATACTCTCATACAATCCAATCCAGCCAGGCTTCCATCCAGTGGGTCCAGATGATATTCTAGGCTGCAGGCTGCTGGCACTTTTCTGGAAACCAGGAGAGAAGAAGCTCTTTTGCATACCTTAAACATATGTGTGCCATCCCAATCGCTCTCCAAGAGCACAACAAAGCCAGAAAGCAGCATCCTCTGGCAAATCATACCTCTTCTTTGATGCAACATGCTTGAAACAAGCCACTGAGTTGGCAGGCAGCCAGGAGTGGTCACTGTGCCCATAGCAAGGGACTAATTCTGTCTCTTCTTCATGATCCTCTCTGATCCTCATTTTTATCATCTGAAAATAGAAATCAGGTCCTGAAGTCCTTTTCAGCTTTAACATCCATTCATTCACTTACTCACTCAACATATTTAGGAAGGTTTAGGGTTTGAGGGTTTTGTTTTGTTTTGTTTTGTTTTGTTTTTAGTACAAATCACTATTCTTGAGTACTGAGAAAGAGAGTCTTAGCTTCAGAATACCAGGATCCAATCTAAGAAAAGTTGTCTTCCTTTTATGTTGCTAGGGAAAAAAGCCCTAGGGGCACCAGCTTGGGTCACGGCCTGGTGTCAGGGAGAAGGAGGAAGGCCCTGGCCTTGATTTGTGTAGTTCTTAATTCAGTCCTTCCAGCCTAATATTCCCTAGGTCCTCGGGTGTGGCCTTTTGACTGAGTCCAAATTTTCCTTTTATTAAAGGGATTTGTTCTGTGAAATTCAGATTCTGTCAGAGAGCCATGCTTGAGGACCTAGAGGGCCATAAGTGCCTCTACAGGCCTCAGGTTCCCCACTCTTGCTCTAGGACGTAGGTGTGGATGCTGAGATCACTGATTACAGGCTTGGATGATAGTTGATGATTCTAAAGAGAAAACTGGCCTTGCTAGGAGGCATAACATCAGGGTAGAAAATCAGATCAGAGCAGACAGAAGGGGATGCAAGTATATTTATTAAAGGAAGACACTCAGATAAACAAAGGAGCTGTCAGGAAGGAAGGACACAGGGCAATCTACTGAAATCCTGAATGGAATTAGATGCCCAAGACAGAGAAAATGGGATAGGTTCTTATAAGATTTTTATCTGGCTCAAACAGGACCAGTCTTTGGGTATAGGGAGCAGGAAAGCTCAGATTTGGGGTAAAGGACTCCGTGTGGATTGCTGTAGGCTCATGATGGGGTTGGGAGAGGGAATGGCTGAGGAATTGGCAATCCTCACTTGAAGGGTTTGGGGCCATTACTGATGGTCTTATTCTAGGGTTTTCAAGCTTCTTTGTTTAACAAATTGGAGATGCCACCTTATTTTTTATAGGGAGATAACAAAATTTAAGATAGAACCCTCAAGAGGCACGCATAGTCTAATGGTGGATAAGAGAGGAGCACAGACATTTATAACACAATGAGACATGATAACTACATAAAAGAGTGGCAAATAAAAGGGATGGAAATGGATGGAAGGAAGGCATCTATATAGAGATCCCACGTTAACATGGAGAACCTTAATCATTGGAAAAAATGTCCTTATTTGAGAAACTTGTACCTCCCAGAAGTTTGTTCGTGATCCTCATATAGGCAGCATATAGCACATCCCCTGACTAGATAGGCAGCTTCTAGCCCGTTTGAAAAGGCTGCAAGATTATTATAAGTTGGGAGAATAGAACAAAAAGATAAAAGAGAACGTGGAAGCTGCAGCTCGACTGTGCCAGGACTAACTTACCTAGCAGAAAGCCCTGCAGAGCCAAGAGAGACCAGAGCACAAACAGGTCAGCACTCCCAAGACTGATGATACCGAGCCAAAAGAAGTCGACTTGCAGGCCAAGAAGCCAAGTGCTTCCAAGAGTACTGCTGAGGTAAGTTTCCCTATCACCTTTCCATTGATAACTTGACATGGCTCTCTCCCACCATCTCGAAGAGGCTGGGGAGTTAAATAGAAATCAACTATCAATACTGGGGCTAGCAGTCATTTCTTTTGCTAATATTTATATAGCATTTTAAGGTTTGCAAAGCACTTTATTATATGTAATGCCTTCTTTGGAGAATAGGTGCTGAAAATAATGAATACTTGACCCAATTTCTTGTTGTTTATTATTCCATTTATTATTGCCCTTCCCTTTATTCAACTGAATCCATTTTGCTTTGAATTCATGTGTCACCTAGCTTGATATGATATAAAGAAAATTATCTAGGGACTAGATTTGTGATTTCATTGAGATAAGGACATCCTGGGTGGGGAAATTCCTTCTTCTAATACAAATCAGCACCTTTTCTGCCACACTCCTAGAAAGTCACCGAGAGCCCTGAGAGTGTAGAGGACTCACCCAAAGTCACACAGGAAAAAGAAAAGACAAATCCAGATGATCCAAGGTCCCTTCTAACTCCAAATCTGTAGTCCAATGATTCTTCTGTGTGCCAAGTTTGATAGTTATGATTATTCACTGTTCAGTTTTCTTTTCTTTTGTTCATTTCATTTATATTTTTGTAGTTATTATGTCATGTTTCCTTGGTTCTGCTTATTTCACTTTGCATCAGTTCAAAAAATCTTTTCATGATTCCCAGTATTCTTCATATTCATCATTTCTTATGGTACAAAAACTTTTTATTACATCTTGTACCACAATTTGCCTAACCTTTCCATAATCAATGGGCATTCACTTTTCTATAAGTATTTATTTAGAGCCTACTATCCCCTATGTTCCATGTTAGGTTTTAGAGAAAAAAAGACAAAAGTGAGATAGTCCCTATCCTCAAGGAGCATATGTTCTACTAATGGGAAAAGAGGGTGGAAGAATTAAGAACTAAGTAATTTGGTATTAATGGATTCCCCATGCCATAAAAACTTTACAAAGCCAGCCAATACATCTGTACCATCAAAATGGCTAAGAAAGTAAAATGTCACCCGACTCTCCAGTAGCAAAGTACCTCAAACCTAACCATCTGAATGAAAAAACTGCACTTGACCAGAAAAGATCATCCAATACTAACCATGGTGCTGTTTCTCCATCCCCATCAAGTAAGTGTACCGAATTCATTTCCATTTCCATTCTTAAAAGAAAACCATCTGAAAAATGCACCTGATCCCTGCCTGGGATTCATAAACAAGGCCTTGAGGCAGTGCCTACTGCTAATATTGCTAACATCGCAGGCAAGAAATCCTCTGAACTAATAATGCACATGTGACTTCGAACCATTTAGCAAAATCGCCTCTGAAGTTTTGTAGGAGTGTTGAGCTCCTCCAGAGGAAAAAGAAATCATCTTCAAAGGGGAAAACAGCATCAAGGCCTGATTAAAGGCAGGCTTAACAGGACTGCCTGAGCTGCTACTGGGCACCGCTGCATATTACATTCTGATTAAGAGTGTCCTGAAGACTGGAAGGGGGGAAAGAAGGAGTTCCCCTCTGAATGAGTGGATGTGAAGGTTGATGAAAGTGAAGAATTTTAAATAAGGGCTTCAACTGTAAATGTCAAACAACCCCAGCAGCTTCTGTTTAGTCTCCCTTAGAGTCCCTCTCCCCAGGGGCAAATTGCTTAAGAGGAGTCGTAACCACCTCTGTCCTGCTGTGCAAATTCTCATCATCCAGCTCTTATTGGAAAGTCACTGTCAGTGCTGGACAAGCGGTGTCTTTCAAACACCCCCAACTCCTCTGCCCCCTGCTAGACATTAAATAAGCACCTAGAGATGCTGGGCCTCAGTTCCGGGTCCAGGTAGTTATTTTGCATTAGGCTCAATGCTCTTGGGATATTCACTTAAAAAAAAAAAGTCCAACACTGCTACTAAATTGTAAGTATTTGCATAGCATTTTGCATACATCTGCTTGTTGGATGTTAAACAAATATTAAATGTGAACTCCCCGTGAACAGTAAGATGGTGGAATAGTTGTATTCTGTAAAGGTCTCCAACTGCCTATGTCCCCCCAAAATGAGAAAGGTAATGATATATAATATATATAATGAGATATAGTGTAATCAAAACTGACTCCACAATATGATAAGATAGAAACACCAAGCAAGAAAACAAACAGCGTTTCATAACATCAGAAAACTTAAGTGCTTAGAACCCTTAGTACCTCTAGCCCCTGGGTACAAGCAGAGCAAATAATCATTCAAGCTTGGGTTTTAGGGTCTAATTGTGCAATTCCATCATCATCATCATCATCATCATCATCATTGTCATCATCATCATCATCATCATCATCATTGTCATCATCATCATCATCATCAAAACAGCTCACACATAGTGCCTGCTATGTGCCAGGCACTGGGCTAAAAACTTTACAGTTATTCTCTCATTTGATTCTCACTATAACTCTGCAAAGTAGGTGCTCTTGTTATCTTCGTTTTATAGATAAGGAAACCGAGGCAAACAGGTTAAGTGACTTGCGTAGGGTTAAATAACTATTAAGTGTCTAAGGCTGGATTTGAACTCAGGTCTTCCTGATTCTAGGTCCAGCATGATATACACTACCTCAATTAGCTGACCCAGTCCCCCCATCTCCATAAATTAGAAAACAAAACCTAACAATTTTCTGTATAAAATAAACACATCTGAAAAATAGACACATAGAGAATGATTAAAAAAAAAATCTTAAATGGACAAATAACTCATATGGCTCCTCATCAGAGTGAACTTTGCTATCCTGGCATTGCTTCTACAACTTGTGGCCCAGCTGTAGAAGCTAGGGTTTTTCCATCTCTTCTGGGGACAAGCTTTCCCTCCCTTACTTTACACCTCAGATGCCATAAACATATCTTCTCACACTTTCTCTGCTTCGGCAGTATTGCCCACATTTCTCCCCAGTTCTTTCCACATTGATTCACTCTGAAGCCAGAGAACGTGAGTTCAAACCCAAAACTAACCGTGGATGCTCTTTCATACTCTGCCCTTGGCCCTCTTCTCTTTCCAGGGAAATCTTAAACTTAAATCTTCCAGGGAATCTTAAACTTTATTGTGTCGTGGACTTGTTTAGAAATTTGATGAAGCCCATGGACCCCTTCCTGAAGAACCTATAAGAGGATCAAGAAGCAACAGTTAGAACCTAACATGAAACAACTGATTGGGAAAGAAATATGACAAGACTAGAAATATTGTTACCTCATTTATTTAACTCATTTGCAGAATATATCATGTAAAATGCCAAGCTGGATGAAGCAAAAGTCAATAGTGAGGTTGCTGGGAGAAATATCAACAATCTCAGATATGCAGACACCATTCTGGTGGCAGAAAATAAAGGAGAAGCATCTTTATGGGGGTGAAAGAGGAGAGTGTAAAATTTGGCTTGAAGCTTAACATTAAAAAAACTAAGATCATGACATCTGGTCCTATCACTTTCTGGCAAATAGAGGAAGAATAATTGGAAGCAGTGTCAGATTTTGTATTTTTGGGCTCAAAGATCACTGCAGATGGTGACTACAGCCATGAAATTAAAAGACACTTGCTCCTTAGAAGGAAAGCTGTGGCAGATCTGTACAACATACTAAAAAAAAGGCAAGAGATAACACCTTAACAACAAAGGTCCATATAGTCAAAGCTATAGTTTTTCTAGCAATAGTGTATGACTATGACAGCCAGACTATATGGAAAGTTGTATGCCACAAAATCAATGCTTTCAAATTGTTGTACTGGAGAAGACTTTTGTTTATTAATTAAGATTAAAAGACTATTGATTGGAAGGACAAATACTGAAATTAAAGCTTAATTATTTTTGCCACATAATGAAAAAAAAAAAGGAGTCATTAGAAAAGACTCTGATGCTGGGAAAGATTGAAGGGAAAAAGAGAAGGGGATGGTAGAGAATGAGATGCATAGGTAGTGTCATGGAAGCAATGAACAGGAGCTTGAATATACTTCAGGAGATAGCAAAAGATAGAAAGCCCTGATGTGCTATGATCCATGGGGTCAATAAATGGCAGACACAAAAAGATTCAAGAGAAGCACACAAATTTTCACTGATAAAGGCCTCATTTCTTTTTTTTTGCCTTTTTTTTTTTGAAGGGCAACTGGGGTTAAGTGACTTGCCCAGAGTCACACAGCTAGTAAGTGTGTCAAGTGTCTGAGGCCACATTTGAACTCAGGTCCTCCTGACTTCAGGGCTGGTGCTCTATTCACTGTGCCACCTAGCCACTCCCTTATTTCTTAAATACATAGTGAACTGAGTCAAATTTATAAGAATACAAATCATTCCCCAAATGAGAAATGGTCAAAGGATATGAACAGGCAGTTTTCAGATGAAGTAATCAAAGTTATCTATAGTCATATGAAAAAAAATACTCTAAATAACTATTAATTAGAGAAATGCTCATTAAAATAACTAGTAGGTCTGGATGCCAAAGGGATTTTTTTAAAAAACAAGAAGGAAAAGGACCTATATGTTCAAAAATATTTATAGCAACTCTTTTATTGGTAACAAAGAATTGGAAGTTTCAGGAATGCCCATCAACTGGGGAATGACTAAACAAGTTGTGGTATGATTACGATGGAAAATTATTGTACTGTAAGAAATTACAAGCAGGATGCTCTCAGAAAAACCTGGACCTAAATGAGCTGATGCAAAGTAAAATGAGCAGAACGAGGAGAATATTGTGCACAGTAATAGCAATATTCTACAATGATTGTGAATGATGTGAATGACATCTATTCTCAGCAATACAGTAATCCAAGACAATTCTAAAGGACTAATTTTTTTTCTGAGCTGAGTTTTTTTTTTAAAAAAATTGATTGATTGATTTTTAGTTTTCAACTTCAATTACTTCTGTAAGGTTTTGAGTTCTAAAATTTTTCCCCACCCCAAGATGGTATGTAATCTGATATAGGCTATAAATAAATATATGTACATATATTTACCATCTAAATATATATTATATTTATATTATTATACATATACACATATACATACACTATATATTATATAGACACATTCATAGTAAACATATTTTCACATTAGTCATGTTGTAAAGAAATAGAACCAATGGAGAAATCATAAGAAAGAAGAAAAAAACAAAAAAAGAAACCAAATAGTGTGCTTCCATCTGCATTCAGACTCCACAGCTCTTTCTCTGGATGTGGACAGCATTTTCCATCAGGAGTCTTTCGGAGTTGTCTTGGGTCCCTGGATTGTTGAGAAGAGCTAAGTCTATGAAAGTCAGTTATGGCACAGTGTTGCTGTTCATGTGTCCAGTGCTCTCCTGGTTCTGCTCACTTCACTCAGCATCAGTTCATATAAGTATTTCCAGGTTTTTCTGAAGTCTGTCTGATCATCAGTTCTTACAGAACAATAATATTCCATCATATTCATATACCACAACTTGTTCAACCATTTCCCAATTGATGGGCATCTCTGCAACTTCCAATTCTCAACCACGACAAAAAGAGCTGCTATAAGTATTTTCGTACATGTGGGTTTTTTTTCCCATTTGTATGATCTCTTTGGGATATAGAACTAGAAGTGGTATTGCTGGGTCAAAGGGTATTCACTTTGGGCTTATTTTCAAATTGCTCTCCAGAATGGCTTGATCAGTTTGCAACTCCACCAACAATGCATTAGTGTTCCAATTTTCTCACACCTTCTCCAGCATTTATCATTTTTCTCTTTTGTCATATTAGCCAGTCAGAAAGGTGTATCAGATGCATCAACCTCAGAACTGTTTTGATTTGCATTTCTCTAGTCAATAGTGATTTAGAGCATTCTTTCACATGACTATAGATAGCTTTAATTTGTTCATCTAAAAATTGCCTGTTCATATCCCAAAGAACTTATGATGAAAAATGCTATCCACCTCCAGAGAAAGAACTGATGTAGTATGAATGCAGATCAAAACATACTTTTTTTAGCTTTATTTTTCTTGGAATTTTTTTGGTCCATGTTTTCTTTCACATGACTAATATGGAAATATGTTGTACATAACTGCCCATGTATAACCTATATCAAATTACTTGCCTTCTTAATGATGGGGGAGAGGAGGAGGGAGGGAGAGAATTTGAAATTCAAATTTTTTAAAAACCAATATTAAAAATTGTTTTTACATGTAATTGAGGAAAATATTAAATAAATATGTTTTTAAATGTTTTAAATGCACAAAATACATTACAATTATCAAAGTTATTATGATTTTTTTTTAATTCACAAGACACCAGCTTAAGAACCCTTGTATGGTATAGACTTTCTCTCTCAGTGACTTCATCAGCTCCCATGAGTTTAATTATCATCTCTATTCAGATGACTTAACAAGTCACGCATCTAAAACAGATCTTTTCCCAAACTCTGCCCCTCCACCAACACTCCCTATTTCTGAGGCATCATCATTCTTTCAGTCTCTCATGGTCATAGCCTCAAAGTTAGTTTTCTCAACTCCACACCTTATCCTGAGGCTGACCAGCTATATATCTATTATCTACTACCAGCATCTATAATGCTTTATCAGTTTGTCCAGATTTCCTCCCATCTCCACGTCCTGGAAGGTTCCTAGATGATTTCCCAACTGGTTTGCCTATCTCTAGGTCTGGCCTTGAACATTTGAAACGTGTGGCCTTTCCCTTTGTCTGACAAGCTCAAGCACTTACAACACTTCCCTCTCCTCTAGAGCCCACCTCCCTCACAGAGCTGTTACAAGGGCAGTTCTGTGCGGTCCCTAGTGCACTATAGCATCCCCACATGGTACAGTCGATAGAGGGCTGGCTTCAGAGCCAGAAAGGCCTGGGCTCATATGCTGGTGTTGGAGTCAAGGAGACCTAGCTCAAGAACCACTTCCTGACACTTGGTGGCTGCATGACCTTTGACAGATCACCACTTCTCAGTACTCCCAACAACTCTTAAGACCACACATTGCTGAGCAGTTGCTGATCTGCTTTGGTTGAGGGACTTTACTCACTGGAACTTTCTTCTACCACTGGAATTACAGGCATGACATAAAAATTTCATCATTTCTATTATTTTTTTTGGAGGGGGAAAGGCAAGACAATTGGGATTAAGTGACTTACCCAAGGTCACACAGCTAGTAAGTGTGTAAAGTGTCTGACACTGGATCAGAACTCAGGTCTTTCTGACTCCAGGACCAGTGCTCTATTCATTGTGCCACCTAGCTGCCCCCCATCATAATCATTATTATTCTCATTACTGGTACTGTTCATATCTGGTGAGGTCTTTAGATAGATCTATTTAAGAGTCTGGGCAGCCTATGTTAGCCGTTTAGGTACATATTACTTACGGAAAAGACAGAGAGAGTTATCTGATGGTGGAGGCATTAACCTGGAACCTCTAACCCTTCATGGACTTCATGGTGGCAAGGGTTGGTATATCAGCAAGCACCCTAGCACACCTAGGGCACCTACTAGCAGAGGTTCTTAGATCTGCTTTTCTAAAGGAAAGCAACTCAAAATGGGTTAACAATCTTACTTTAATCGATCAAATATCATTTACCTAGTTCAGGGGAAAAGTCGGCACCCTGAACTTCAGAGAATAC
>CM053583.1:154987619-155008077 GCA_028627135.1 Pseudochirops cupreus
TAGATAGATAGATAGATAGATAGATGATAAATAGATAGATAGATTAAGTTATATACAGAGTAAATCCCCCCCACACACTTATGATGTGAGCTCCTTAAGGGGATAGACTATTTCACTTTTTCTTTGTATCTTCAGCACCTTATGGTACTACTGCTAATCAAATGATTACTGAATGAATCAGTAAATGAATGAATGAATGAATGAGTGAGTGAACAGATATAGGAAGTAATGAATGAATGAATAAAAACCAAACTAATCTCACTAGGCCAAGAAGTGGGAGGAGAAAAGGGGAGGAAGAGAATACATGAAAGAGACTTTTGTTAATCAATTTGACAAAGCCCATTAAGTTCATCACTTGGATAGACAAATCTCACTTTCAGCCACAGTGTATTCCTAGAAGTAATATCATAAAGAAGATCACATTTTTTCCTGTAGGAAAAATGTAATAATTGGGAGTTGTATTACTGACCAAGGACTTGGCAACAAATAAATCAGAGCTTTCAAAACTACTAGTAGGGTTCAGTAACTCAGAGCCCCTGTAATCATTTAACAAAGTCAAATTGTGCTCCAAAAATCAAGTATGACAAAAATACAACTCTCCTGTATGGCATCTTTGGCCTAAAGCTAATAGGATGGTTGTACATAAATATTAAAAATTCATTAACAATGATTTTGCTTGCCTTAGAATTTCGAAGGGCTTTGGGGTAATTATTTGGATCTGTTCACACTTCATAAAATCGCAGAATTTAGAGTTGGAAGAGACATTTGAGATAATCTAGTACAGGGGTAGGGAACCTGTGGCCTCAAGGCCACATATGGCCTTCTAGGTCCTTGAGTGTGGCCTTTTCACTGAGTCCGAGTTTTATAGAACAAATCCCCTTTGACTGAGTCCAAACTTCACTGAACAAATCCTCTTAATAAAAGGATTTGTTCTGTAAAACTTGAACTCAGTCAAAAGTCCACATCCAAGGACCTTGAAAACCACAGGTGGCCTTGAGGCCACAGGTTCCCCACACCTAGTACATCAGTTTCATTTTATTGATGAATAAACTGAGTCCCAGAAATGTGACTTGCCTAAGGTCACTCCCCAAGACAACATTTAGCTAAAATCTTGATAAGTTTCTGGGAGTTTTTGTAGGGTTATGAGTCATGGAACACTATGGTTTCAAAAGAATTGAAAATGACGGTCCATCAGAGGATGATAGAATAGTGTATAGTGGATGTGAGCACTCAGGAACACACTACAGAAGGAATTACACAGGACAATCAGTGTGAAGGATGCTATCAGTGAAATGCATGAATAAAAAAAATGATGAGTTGGTTACAAGTTGAGAGAAATCAAGAATCAGAGCCTCAGGAAGATATGGGCAAGTCAAAGAAGATGTGAAGAAAGGAATAGGTTGCAATTTGCATTATTGGAAGAATAACCACACCAATGGTCACAGGTCTGGTGCAGTGTTGAGTATTTGTCATTTTTTCTGAAGTTGGAGCTAAAAGATGACCCATTCCAGTCCTGGATTTCTTTGACTGTTTTATTCCAACAACTATTGGGATAAGGAAAGAGACTAGGCCTATGATTTTATTGGCATAGAGAATTACTGAGTAAAGAAACTCCGTGACTGAACAAGTTGTGGTACATGAATGTAATAGAATACTATTGTGCTATAAGAAATGATGAGCAGGCAGATTTCAGAAAAACCTGGAAAGACTTGAATGAACTGATGCTGAGTGAAATGAGCAGAACCAGGAGAACATTGTATACAGTAACAACCACATTGTGCGATGACTGACTTTGATAGACTTAGCTCTTCTCAGCAATGCAGGTATCTGAGACAACTCCAAAAGACTCATGGTGGAAAATGCTGTGCACATCTAGAGAAAGAACTCTAGAGTCTGAATGCAGATGGAAGCATATTATTTGCTCTCTTTTTCTTTTGTTGTTTTGTTTCTTCTTTCTCATGGTTCCCCCCCCATTAGTTCTAATTCTTCTTTACATCATGACTAATGTGAAAATAGGTTTAATATGAACGTATAAATAGAGTCTATATAAGATTGTATGCCATCTTGGGGAGGGGGAAGGAGAGAAGAGGGAGAAAATTTAAAACTCAAAATCTTATGGAAGTGAATGTTGAAAAATAAATAAAACTGATTATAAGAAAAAGTAATTCCCTCTACACCAATGCAGGGCAACACTCTCCCTGAAAATTATACTCTTAGTGATTTGCCAGAGCAAATGTTAAAGTGGCTTGCCCAGGGTGACAAAACCTGGATGTGTCAAAGGTGAGATTTTAACCCAGATCTTTCTACTCTTCTTCTACTACACCATGCTATCTCTTTTTCTTTTAAATAAATGAGGTTTCAGTCTTGATTATATAATCCGTTCTTGGACGCCTAACCCTCCTTCTGAAATAAAATCAGTCATTTAAATGACCTCATTACCCTCACCAGTTTTTTCTTCACATAGGGTTTTAAAAGGACAGCACAACATTAAAGTATAAAAATAACATTAATATTAGGCGTTCAGGTTCTAAAGCCCTTCACTACCCAATTCTAGCCTATCTTTCTAGGCTAATTACACAGGACTCTTCCTCATGTACCCCACACTCCATCCATGCTGTCCTTGCTTTTTTTCCCCATGTAAAATTCCATCTGCCATATCCATCCATTAGCTGTTTCCCATATTTGATATATTCCTTCTTTATCTTGGAGGCACAATTCTTGTGTCACCTTTTTCACAAGGCGCTAGGTGGAGAGACATGAGTCAGGGGTTTCCTTATATGACACATCTCTAAGGGCCCTCCTAGATTTTAATCTATGATCTCATGATTCTTCTTTAACCTTTGCATCAGAAATCCATGGGGTTCGGCGGAAATAACTTCAATACGGAATGGAATAGGAGAGAAGTAATCTCTTTCAGTAACTATTACCCTCCTCCTAATGAACCAAGTTGTCTGTTGAATAAATGAATGAATGAATGAAAAAGCATTGTGTAGTTGTTGTGAGGATTGAATAAGATAACATTCATAAGATACCCAGCGCAATGCCTGGCACACAGCAGGCACTTAATGAATGCTTATTGTCTTCTCTTCCCCATCCCCATTTATTAAGCACTTACCAGCTACTGTGCTCGGCAATGGAGATGAACACACAAAAGTTGGACAACTCCTCTCCTCAGAGATTTTATTCTAACATATATGGGGGAGTAGTGACTAAGGAGGGGAATTTTGATCTGGTGAGTGACAGGGCCAGTAAATTACCATAAGGCAGTCGAACGACTTATTTCCAGGATCCACGGTAATGTCATTTTGATTGCTTTTTCCAGAGGAAGAGATGGAATGTGTGAACATCAGGTATGCCTGGGATGGCAGAAGGAGGGTGCAGGAAGCATGGTGGAGATATGTGAGCACCCACCATTCAAGTCAGCCTGATCTCAGGGCAAGAAACATCTTCCCTCCTCCAGGGACTAGTTTGTGGAGAGCAGGTCTGAAGACTACAGCAGCAGCAGCAACAATAAAAAGTGGGAATTATCTACACTGAATGCTTTAAAATAAAAAAAAATGATAGTTTTACTTCTAGTTAGGGAAGATAGAACACTGATGCCTCAAATGACTGAAAAGGGATATTTACAGAGAGCTGCTTGAGAAATGTGAATTAAAACAGCATTAGACTTGAAGCCAGAAGATGGATTTGCATCCTCAATCCCACCCTCTACTACCTTTGCAACTCCAGAGATGTCACTTAACTCCACCAAACCTCAGCATCCTAACCTTGACAATGGAGAAGGCATCACCTCACAGGCTTGGTATAAGGAAAGTGTTTTGTAAACTTTAATATTCTACAGAATTACAATGTGAAAAGGATGCATTTACTATTTCTGCTCTTCTGCATTTGGTTGTGAGGTTATAACTAGGCATTCTCGTGTCTGGGGCAAATTCAGTTGGGGTGAAGTGGGGGATGTGGCTCAGCAGACTATCAGCCCAGATCAAAGGCAGGTGCTTCTGGGAGAAGTATGGTGGGGGCTGGGAGGAAGGGGAGTTGCTTCTGGTAGGGGAGGGTATAACATCCCTGCCTGCATCCCTGACCTCCAAACCCCTATGGGGAGTCAGGAGGTGAAGAGAGGAAGATGGGGATGGATTAGATGAGTTGTAAAGAACCTCCTAGATTTTACTCTATGGTCCTATGATTTTTCTTTCACCTTTACATCAGAGAATCATATGTTGTTGTCTAATTGTTTCAGTTGTGTCTAACCCTTCATGACCCCATTTGGGGTTTTCTTGGCAAAGATACCAGAGCAGTTTGTCATTTTCTTCTCTAGCTCATTTGACAGATGAGGAAACTGAGGCAAACAGGGTTAAGTGACTTGCCCAGGGTCACACAGCTAGTAAGAGTCTGAGGCCAGATTTGAACTCAGGAAAATGAATATTCTGACTCCAGGCCTGAAGTGGATATCCTGAAGTGGATAGAATTATCCACTTCACCATCTAGCTGCGCTTAGATTTCAGTATAAATAATTCCAGTACGGAATGTAGAACTCCTTTAGCATAATCAACTTGATAAGAAGAAGAGTAAAGAGATAATCCTGCTGCCTCTAAGTAACACTGATGGATGTGGGTGTTCCTGTGGAAAGTACAGTTGGTTAACAACATTCCTCACCAACCCCTCCTCCCTACCCACTTTGTCTCTGGAAAATTAATGTGTTAAAAACAATTAGCTCTTTTTGTTTAGCCTAGGAGAAATAAGAAGACCCCTCAGATTCACCTGATCTCCTCCTCTGCTCCTGTAAGGAGTTTATAATAAATAAAATATTAAGAATACAAGCACAATTGTTCAGAGCCCCTAAATATGAAATTTATAATGCTGACAGAGGTTTGGCCCTTTGCCTTGAATATCTAAATATCTTTAGATATCTAGCTTGCTGGCCTACTTGTTGTTGAGGCAAAATTCAGATAAAGAAAAGAGCAGAACAGTGTCTATTGAGGGACAGGTAGATGGAGGGGAAGTTGGGAGAAAGCACACCTTTTCTTGGAATTTCCTTCAGTTTTTCAAGTGAGTGCTTCCTTATGGTAGGAATTTCCCACAATGCCTCAAGGTCATAGTCTAATGCTCTGACATGCCTGGAAGGCTAATGGTCCTCCTTGATGGTTGCCTTTCTGGTCCCAGTTCAATACCACTTTTTCTTTCTCTTTTTCCTATTGTCCTTCTTCTATCTATTTATCCCAGAGTAGCTTGTGAGGTCCCTACTCCTTCTCTACCTCTTGGTCTTCAGCTTCCTTCCCCAGAGAGATTTAAAACTCCCTTAGTCATGGAAAAACTCCACCCTCCAGGTCTGGTCCCATAATAGCTTCCTTTCTTCTGGAGCTGGGAAGAAATATAACTGCCCAGACTTTATTGAGTTACCACCACCACTACCACCATCCCCTTCTAAGGAAACCAGTCCAAGACTTGCCAGACTATTATTCCTATAACAATCTACGACAGTCCAGGGGCACAGGGCTCCAATGTGCTGTGCCCAGACAATAGATGATGTCACAGGAGAAAGGTAGAGATGTGCCTTGGAACTAAAGAACTCTTCAGGGAAGCTACCGCCCTGGAAACAGTGCATTCTAACTCCATTTGTTAGAGGTTCAGAAGAAATACAACCTGAGGAGTGTTATGAAAGGGACTGGTTGGTTTTTGGTTACCCACCAGGATGTGTAAATGCTTTTTAAAAAAGGTAAAACATGAGAATTCTTCTGTTTAGTCAGCTTTCTTCTCTGATTAAAAATAAAAGCAAAGACTCTCCCACCCTCCTATGCGGCCACTGTGGGACACTCCTACTCCCCCCAATTACAAATCTGACCCAACACAGCAAAATAATCACATCAGCTTAAGTGTGACAAGACTTTCCCCTGAACTTGGCTATTTATCGATTCCATCTACCCTCTTTTCTACCTTAATGACTCATACTTTACACATGTCTATGTGATTTATATAGAGGTTCTGAGAAAGCTCAGCTTTCACTGTGTGCTACAAGTGCTCCCTGTGGAACCAAGTTCTTTGCTGTGCCCATCACCCAGTTAGTCAAATGAAATAGCATGTAAGCCACATGAGGACAGCAGAAAGAAATCATTTAGTTATGTTGTGGGAAGGGGAGCCGTGGAAAAATTATCTGTTAGATAGATAATAACCTGGTACAGTGGAATTTCACATTCATCCATTCCTGTCAATCTATGACTTCACTGACATAGGGAAAAGGTCGAGAAAACAATAATGAAGATTGGAACTTGAGAGTACTGGATTCTTCTCCTGGGTCTGCCAATAAATGACTTGTGCAGCCATGGGCAAAGAGTACACTTGGCTTTAATTTTTCTCACTTAAAAAGTTAGAAATTTGGACCAGATCAAAGGAGCATAGGATGAGAGCTAAAAAGTACCTTAGAGTGTCCAGTACCTTCATTGTACAGATGTGTAGCCAAGAAATTAAGTGAGTTGCCCAAGGTCGTACAGGTAGTAAGAAGTAGGCGTGGGATCCATAACTCCATGCTGCCTCTGTAGACAGTTTCTAAGGTCCCCTTTCCAGCTAAATCATTCTGTAATATCTATGAGCCCAGTGACTCCAGTAACTAATTTGCAGATTTCCACTTGCTACCTACCACTGATCCAGAGCGATCATTTATAACCATGGGCTTTGGTTTCCTCACCAAGAATATGGAGAAAGCCACAATGACTGCCTTAGGCTATCCTGAGAAATAACTAATAAAAAGTATTAAAATGGTCATGAACCACTTTCCAGGCACTTATTATAAGAGTGCTTATTAATAATAATTTAATACAGATTTTACTGCATTTGTGTAACCGTGAATACCTAGAGTCTAATTATCTGTCTTATTTTAATATTTATGGAATTAATCAAACTTTTTAATAGAAAACCCCAAAATGAAATTACCAGGGGCATGCTTCAATGAAGACAGATGCAGCATGCTGTGGGAGAAGACAGGTAGACTTTATTAGCAATACATGGGCCTCACTTTGTCATCTAATGGAGTCAGTGGGCCAATCAGGCCAGCAGGAGGCAAAGCCTGTGGCTCCTACGGTAGGCACACAACATCCTAGGGGGCACCCCATCTGTGGGCTTCTGAAAAAAGGCTTGCCCACAGCCAAGCAGCCACCTGTGCTCACAGCAGAGGGTCTGACCTGCTTACCTGGGCTAAGCTGTCTACCCAGGAGGCCTGTCTGACTATGCCTCATGGCTGGTTAGTGGTCCAGACTGGCCCAATTTCTTAACAACACACTGTCAATAAAACCAGAACTGGGGGCTGAGTTTGTCTAGGCGTATGTCCAGGTTATTTAGCACATTAGTGAAGCTGCCTCCTTTAGGCCCCTTCCCACCTCATCCAGCTGTTCGGCCATCCACCTGGATCATCTCACCATCTTGCCACCTGTCTTGCCACTGCCCCAGTGCCACCTGGAACAACACCTTTTAGAACACACCTCCAGAAACCACAGCTTGTGGGCCAGTTAATCGCCTCAGTTTTGGAACTCCTGCCCTAGGGCCCGGCTGTCATGACTGGTGAAAGAGTCCTCAGCCCCACATCTCACAAACTCACTCACTCTACTATATCTAGTTGGCCCCAGAACAGACCATGCTTCACATGCCATCCAACTGTCTACATGGACCATTTTGCCATCTGTTCTGCCCCACCCACCTGCCCTATACTTCTTTCTACCTATTGCTCTGGGCATAGTAATCAATCAATACTACCATTGCTTTATGAAAGAGCATGAAAATCAACTTCTCTCTGGATCAAATCACCATCACTGTCACTTTCCAGGTCAAAACACCCGTTCATGGCCATCAGTCCCCCATATGTGCTGTCTCACCATCAAGGGTCCCTTCTCCCTGACCCCTTTTTCTGCAAACTCCATTAGGCTTGTTGCTGGGAAACAGCAACAGAACTGCTCACACCACTTGGATGAGATGAGAGTCACCAACTTTAATCCTTCCAGTTCAGTGGAGAATCACTAGGCCCATCACCCTTCCACTGCATCTTAAATTCCTCCAGGTAGTCCAGGGATGCCACCATAGTCTCAAGAACTGTGATCTGGCCTACTAATGCACCCTAAGGACGCTTGAGCCTTGTCATAAACTCCCAACAATTCACCCTTAGTACTCCCTGGCCTTTCCATCTGCCCTACAGATGAATTCTTTCTTGTGTTGTCTCCTCCAATTTGATTACAGGCTCCTTGACACATTTCCTATGTATATCCTCAGCATCTAACTTAGTTCCTGACACATAGTAAGGGCTATTTATTAGCTTTTCCACTGATTCTCATTCATTAGAATATAAACTCCTTGAGGGCAAGGACTACATCACTTTGGTATTTATTTCCAGTGCTTACCACAGTACCTGGCATATAGAAAGCCCTTAATAGGTGTTTTTTCATTTATTCAGGTAGGAACTGGCAAGTTTAAGAGATTGAGACACACTCAAACACTGTGACTATAATTCTTAAACTAGAGAGATGGCATAGTACAGACATTAGGCAAACTAAGATATTTGTATTAAAGCATAAAGTAGATTCTGCAACCACCAGCACCCTGGACAAATTTGCAAAGTAGACGGAAGCATGTCTTGGGCTTCTTCATACTTTATTTTCTGTATTTCCTCCTACTTTCTGACCCTACCCTCAAATCTCCCTGTCCTGAGGCAGATACAAAGGCACCTAGCATGTTAAGTTGTCTTTTGTCTGTCCAAAATATCCACTTCATACCCCACTTCAGCCTTCCTTATCTTCTTCTAGCCTCGATTACTATGGATGGTCTCAAATAATCATTAAAAGGGGGGAAAAGTCTGATCTTTCTCAATATGTAATTTCCACTAAAATGTGAATGACTGATAGGTTCAACCCAAAAGAAAGCATTTACATTTTCTATTTAGAAGAGAAGTTAGTTAATTGAAGAGCTCAGGAAGAGTTCAGAGGTAATGTGTTAATTTTTTTAAAACAATTACTTCAATAAATCTATAAAAGAATTACTCTTCCAGTCTTCAGATAACCCAAATTTGGCAAGGACAATTAACATTCTGGATGCTGAATCTAACAAATCCTCCATGATCTAGAATAGGGGTCAGCAAACTGATCTGGCTTGATGCACCTTTTTGTATGCAAGAGAGGCAAGAATGTTTTTGTGTATTTTTTTCAACAAAGCTTTATTGTACTAAAAAATATAAAACCATTCTTAGCTAGGGGAGGAGATCTAAAAAAAAAAAAACCAGGTGGTCTAGATTTGTCTTCTGGCCCTAGTTTGCTGAACTCTAATCTGTAACAATGGCCTGACTGCGAAGATGGAAGTAAATGGTGATAAATGTGAAATCCTACTCTTAGGTTCAAAGTATCACCTGTGAAAGTAGAGAATGGGGAAGCTGCAGATACACTCAACAGTTCACATATAAAAAATCTTAGAGGTTTTAGTAGATCACATACTCCATATAAATAAACAGTATTATGTGGCTACAAAAGAATATGTTTTTAAATAATGTCTTTTTTTTTTGTCCAGACTTTTGTGATTCAATCAGCAAGAGTTCTGAATCTGAGATATTTTTAAAATATATTTTTGATAAGTGTTTTTCAATATAACTGGTTTCCTTTGTAATCTCATGTTTTTAATTTACCCATTTAAAAACATTATTCTGAGAAGGGACCCATTAGGCTTCACCAGGCAGACAAAGGGGCTCACGGCACAGAAGAGGTAAAAGATCCTTGATAATGGGAAATCCCAGATAAGGAAATGCCTTCTCCTAATACATATGGGCACTTGTAGTTACATAGTGTTTAGGGAGTTGCTCAGTACACTGAGAAGTTGAAGGACTGGCCCAGAGTCACATAGCCAATATATGTCAGACATAAGACCTGAGCCCAGCTTGTCCCAATTCCCATTCCCTATTCACTGCAGCATACTGCTCCTCATGTTGATCTTAGACTATATTAATAGAATTATAGTATTAAGACAAAGCAGATAATAGTCCTGTTCTAGTATACAGATCATGCCTAGGGTATTGGGTTCACTGCTAGATCCTGTGATTCAATGGGACACCCCAAGGACCACAAGCAAACTCAAGACCAAGTCATTTGACTGTGAAGGAACTAAGGAGGTTGAGTTTGGAAATTAGATGATTTGGAATGGAGGGAAACAATATAGTAGCTGTCTTTGAATATTCAAAGGACTGTCATAAGGAAAAAGAAATAGATTGTGTGGTTCCAGAGGACAGAGCTCATATCCATGGGTAGAAGTTATTATAGCTGCCTACAAGGAAGTGTTTTAACAGCTAGGTTGAGAAATAGAAGATGCAGAAATAGTGAGTGTCTGGCACATAAGGAGCCCTTAATAAATACTTATTGACTAATTGACACTTGAGGTCTTCAAACAGAGGTTGAAATTGTTGAAGGTCAAGGATATTCTCATATGAGGGTAGAAGATTGAATTAGGGTATCTCTTCATGCTAAAACATTCTGTAATTTCAATCTGTGAAGGAAATATTTGTGAAAATTGAAAGAGGCTTTGCCCCTTGACTATTTGAAGCAATGAGACCGACTCTAGCTTCCCTCCTGCTGGAAAATCAGAAGGCAGGGTCAGCAATCCTACCACTACTTCCACAGACAAACCTATGTTCCTCCCAATCTGTCTTCTTTCATCTACCTCCCTGTAATCACTTCTGGAATTAGAGGCAGAGAGCTAATTTATCAGAGACCCTGGAGGCCTTCACAAGATCACCTAAAGAGAACAAGTCAGAATTGGAACGGTTTATCATGTTTCAGATGACTGTACAATTCAGGTGTTTTTTTTTAATTAAAATTTTTTTATTATGTTAGCCTCCACTCACCCCCCTCCTTTTATTGTTGAATATATTTTTAAAAAGGAAAAACAAAACCTTTTAAACAAAAGTATGTTTCACTGGGCACCACTCATCTATCACCTCTTTGTCAGGAAGTGAGTAGCACACTTCATCATCATTCCCCTGACGTTGTGGTTGGTCTCCACGTTGGTCAGAGTTCTTAAGACTTTCAGAGTTGTTTGTCTTCACAAAGTTTTGTTATTGTAGAAATTGTTCTCCTGGTTCTGCTCACTTCACTCTGCATCAGTTCATACAAGTCCTTCCAAGTTTTTTTGCATCTCAGTAGTATTGCATTACATTCATATACTATTTATTCATCGCTACCCCAATTGAAGGACACTTCCCCATTAGCCTCAAGTTCTTTGCTACAACAGAGTTTCTATAAATGTTTTGGGTTTTTGTTTTTTTTTTACATATAGATCTTTCTCTTCTTCTTTGCCTAAATTAGGGCATAGATCTAGTAATCTAGACTTGTAATACTACTGTATTATAAGTCTAAAGAAATCAGTGGTTTAGTGACTTTGGGGGTTCAATTCAGGTTTTTTAAAAAAAAGTGCTAAAGGTGACATAAAAATTGAGATCACTGGGCAACAGGGATATCTTTTGTCCTAAATCATCTCCTCGAGTAAAAACTTTGATTTCAATCTCCAATCATCTAATTTTATACTTGAGGAAACTGAAGCCTAAAGAATTAAAGTGATTTCTCTAGGACCATACTGATAATAGAGCTAGAATTGGAATCCAGGCCTTCTGACTCCAAATTCAGAGTTCTTTTTACTAGTCATGTGAGGGAAATGATGGTGATGATGATGCTGACGACGATGATGATGATGATGATGATGCTGACAATGATGATGACGATGATGATGATGCTGACGACGATGACGACGACGACGACGACGATGATGATGCTGACAACGATGATGACGATGATGATGATGATGATGCTGACGATGATGATGCTGATAATGATGATGACAATGATGAAAATATTACTTGCACCTACTTCACAGTGTGTTTGTGAGGAATGCCCTTTTCAAACATTAAATCTCTATAAACTTGTGACCTCTTCTTGTTTTTATGTTCAGTCTGATCCACCAGAGAGACTACAGGAATCCTAAACATTCTAGGTCCTCCCAGAACCTTGAGCACAAGTTAAGCCTTACTTGAATCTTACTAACAAGGACATGTTTATTCTCCTTTATTATAATGATTGAACATGGCGCTAAATTGAGTGTTACTTGATTTACCTTTGCCATGCCACTAAATTATTCTGACATATTTCTACTCTTCCCCTCTGCTGGAATCTCGTTTTAATTAATTTTTAGTAACAAGTCAATTGTGCCTCGTTTATTTTCCCCTTCAAAACATGTTCATCACTAGAGCAACACTAGTCAAAATGACACTTGCAGACTCAATCAACATCCATAGAACCATAGAAATTGGAGCTAAAGTTAGGCCACTTAGGTCTTCTAGTTCATTCCCTGGGCTGAACCAGGGTCACTGACCACACCCTGCTTGGGGCCTCCAGCACCAAGACCCATTCTTTGCCTCGTCTCATTGTCATTATTTCATGGAAAGAAAGCCTCCTCCATTATCGTCTCACAAGGCCTTTTTATGTTTCAATGGATTACTCTGTAGTCCGTGACTCTTCTACCCACTCCTTTGGTGCTAAACCATTACTATGGTACCACTGGCAAGAAAGGAAGAAAGGGAAGGAGGAAAGAAAGAGACAAGAGGAAGGATGGAAAGACTGCAGGGTGATAGAAGAAAATTCTATTTTAGAAATTAGAAACTTTATTTATCATTAGGGCTGAGTAAAGTCCTTCTCATCTCTGAGCAATAATAATAATAGCTACCATTTCCATGGAGCTTTAAGGTTTGTAAAGCATATATGTGTGTGTGTGTGTGTGTGTGTGTGTGTGTGTGTATGTGTGTATGTATGAATGTATGTATGTGAGAGTGTGTGTATCTCTATATATGTAAATATATATAATATATATGTGTGTGTATGTATGTATGTGTGTATGTATGAATGTATGTATGTGAGTGTGTGTATCTCTCTCTATGTAAATATATATAAATATATATTATATATGTGTGTGTATATATATATATATATGTAAATTTCATTTGATTTTCACAGCTACCCAGTGAGGTAAGATGCTATTATTATGCTTATTTTTACAGACAAAGAAACTGAGGCCAATAGAGGGTAAGTGACTTGGCCAGGGTCACGTAGCTTGTAATCAGGTTTTCTTGATTCTAGCTCCAGTGCTCTGTCTGCCCTATCCCCTCCTAGACACCTTCTAAAGGCTTTAAAAGAACAAATACTCTAATACTCCATTTGCCACGATCTCCTCTTTAGGAATACTCCCTCCAGTGACGCTGCCTGTGTTCCATCCAAAACACACTGATTCTGTGCAACTCAAATCCCTCTCTTTCCTTCGGTTTGCCATAGCAGGTCCATTCAATGTTCTGGAAGCCTTCCTTGAGTTCTCAGACGTCCTGGGAATTGAGACAGAGAAAGCGTATGGCCCATCATCAGTCCTTCGTTCTTGCCTCCAGACCCACCCTTGTTGTTTTTGGCCAAAACATTTCCTTGTTTGATATAGCCTTTATATTACTCCTCTTTCATCATTTCACATTTGTGATTTGTTGTAACTTGCTTTCATTCACCATGTGTTTCTCTTTTTAAAAATATTGGCTAGGTCAGCATTGGCATGGTATCATGCAAAGAGCACTGGGTTTGGAGCCAGGGGCCTGGGGTCCAAATCCTGGTCTTGTCATTTCTATGTGTATGACCTTGGGAAATTAATTTCCCTTTTCTGGAGCTCAGTTTATTCCTCCATAAAGCAAAGGGATTGGTCTAGATGAGCTATCTCAAAGACATATTCCAGCTTGAACTCTTGGATGTTTCATATCCCATCCAGCTGTTATAACATCATCATCACTTTCAAATATATCTTATTTCTCTTCAGACCTGTATCCAGCAAGCTATCCCTGTAACAAAAGAGAAGAGGAGGAGGAAGAGGGGGAGGAGGAAGAGGAGGAGGAGGACAGGCAAAGGCAGAGGATTATGACAGCAAGGAGAAGGAGAAGACAAAGAGAAGAGGAGAGGAACCTCCCTTAGAGAAACTCTCAGTGAATGTTACTTTGACTCAGGGAAAAGTCACTTTGATCAGCATAATTATGATTATTGTGCATTTTTCCAATGGTTAAGATGTGTTGTGCTTCAGGACTTCTGCTAGGCATGAGGGAAGTCCCAGCATTTAGGTCCTTGGAAAGCTTTTGTCATTGCAATGGCAAGCACCAGTGACAGCTGAGAGCAGGAGGCCAGGGGCATGCTGGAATCTGCAGGTTCTTTCTCTGGCTCTCTCTCTCTCTCTCTCTCTCTCTCTCTCTTCTCTCTCTCTGTCTCCTCTCTCTGTCTCCTCTCTCTCTTTCATTCTCTCTCTGTCTCTCTGTCTTTCCTTCTCTCTCTCTCTCTGTCTCTGTCTCTCTGTCTCTGTCTCTGTCTCTCTCTTTCTCTCTCTCTCTCTCTCTACTCTCTGTCTCCTCTCTCTCTCTGCTCTCTCTCTCTCACTCACTCTCTGTCTCTCTGTCTTTCCTCCTCTCTCTGTCTCTGTCTCTCTCTGTCTGTCTCTGTTTCCCTGTCTCTGTCTCTCTCTCTGTCTCTCTCTTCTCTCTGTCTCTGTCTCTCTCTGTCTCTCTCTTTCCCTCTCCCTCTCCCCCTCCATCTCCCTCTCTGTCTTTCTTTTTTTTCCCCCTGAAATCAAGGCTCTCCTTGTTAAGAATCCTTCTCACATCTCCAGATTAGCCAGTCCTCACCTTTTTTTCCCCTGGGAACCTTCCCTCATGTTGCCTTCTGTTGACTAATCAGAATGCAAAATCACTGGGCAGAGACCATATTTCCCTGGCTGTTCTCACAGCACCTCAGAAGTGTGAGCGCTCAATAAAAATTAAACAATAATGATGGGGGTGATGAGGTTGACAGTAGACTTCAATCCACTTTGCAGGCTACAAATCCT
This sequence comes from Pseudochirops cupreus, assembly GCA_028627135.1. Classification (NCBI taxonomy): domain Eukaryota; kingdom Metazoa; phylum Chordata; class Mammalia; order Diprotodontia; family Pseudocheiridae; genus Pseudochirops; species Pseudochirops cupreus. The sequence goes on from CM053583.1 coordinate 155,002,521, forward strand.
AAGATGCAAGTACATCATTACAGCAGCTGGCACTTTTATAGTGCTTTAGGTTTCCCACTTTACAAGTATTATCTTCCATCCTCATAACAACCATGTGAGGTAGAACTGAGGCAGAAAAAAAGTTAAGTGACTTGCTTAGGGTCACACATCTACTAAGTGCTACCTTAGAATTAGGTTTTCCTGACTCCAGGGCTAGTTTTCTAGAGATTTAATCACCTACATCATATTTTTGGCTTTTGTTTTTTGTTTTTGTTTTAAGACTGGAGATAATGTGTCATATGGAGTCATATGGATTTGACTCCTGGCCCTATAATTTATTAATTGGGTCACCCTGGGCAAGTCACTTACCTCTTCTGGTCCTTTGCTCCCTCATCTGTAAAATGAGGGTATTGGACCAAATGATGTCTACAGCCCCTCCCGAGTCTGAATCCATTATAACCCAACATGTTTCTAGGAAACACTTGAGGTGCTGAATGGCTATCTTGGACCTGGGTACGGAGAGTGTAAGCTCAACACTGGAAAGTCTTGCATCCTTTCCTTTGACATATTTAATAAAATGGAGATCAAACAGATAGTGGTTTGCTCGTGTTGGCAGAGTGGATGGAGGGCAATTAGGGGATTGCAGATGGAGAGACAAAAGGGCCCCCAGAGACATGCAATCTAACCCCTTCATCTTGAGTGATGCACCCAATATCCCCCAGGGAGTGTCACAGTGAGGATCTGAACCCAGATCATCTGATTCCAGAGCTCATACTCATCAATCAGCAAGCTTTTATTACTTGGCACAGTGTCTTATTCATGTTGTTGTTGTTGATGTCTTTACAGTTGTACCCAACTCTTCATGATCCCATTTAGGGTTTTCTTGGCAGAGATCCTGGAGTAATTTACCATTTCCTTCTCCAGCTCATTTGACAGATGAGGAAACTGAGGTAAACGGGTTAAGCAACTTCCCCAGGTCACACAGCTAGTAAGTGTCTGTTAGAATTTAAACTCCGAAATTCTTGACTTCTGCCCAATGCTCTAGCCACTTCATCACCTAAATCTTTTTACAGTCTTGTACTGCCTCGTAGGAAGATCTAAGTTCAAATCCCAGCTATAACATTTAGTTAACAGAGTAAATTTAGGCAAGTCTCTCTTAGCTTGAATTTCTTAGTCTGTAAGATGAGATCAAGTAAGACAAAGTTTACATTCCAGAAGCTTTGATCTAGTCCCAACCCTGCATTTTACATATGAGTAAATTAAGCCTCAGAGAAAAATTATTTGCCCAAGGCCAGCAGCAAAGCAAGGATTAGAATCCAGGATTAGAACTTCCTCGCCTGGGGCTGTATGTACTATACCACAAATGTGCCTAATAATAAAAAATAAGGATAGACTACAAGTTGGAAAATCTATGAGTAGTTGTCATCTCTGAATATCAGGATGGAAGATCTAATCATTACTAGTTTAGGTATATCACAGCATCTTCTCCCGCACATTTATTGGGACATGCCTCTCTCTCCCTATTATGCTGATGCTAATGTACGTTCTTTCTCTGCTTCTGTTTTCAAAAGGCATTCTAAGTCTTTGACAGGTAGGAAATTTGCATTTCCATTAGTGAAGCCTTTGTCAATTGTGATTCATAAAAGTGCCAGAAGAAGGGGGTGGGGGGAGGGAAGGGAGAGACATATTGTACTTTAAAAAGAAGACTTTATTGCACGGTTTAAGGGAAGGCACCAGTGGAGATAAAGACTGTGGAATAAGGCTGGTGTTGCAGAAACTCTTACAATAAGAAGATACTTATTAATGCAGAGCTGCCATCAACAGCCAACCACAGGGAACAGCCATCTGAATGTGACTTTACTAGCTTGCAATTTGCGATGTTTAACATTAAAATAATACACTCTTGGAAGGTGATAAGGGGGCATCTGGCGCTGGCAGCCCCAGACAAGTGTTCCTAGCTCCTGCTCCATTAGCTCCCACGCTAATCTGCTCATTGCAAATCTCTCCTGCTCTCCTGGGGGACTCTGATGGAGCTCAGGGCTTGATTTGTGGGTGTGATTTGTCGGACTCTCCATGGCAGGAGAGTGAAGATGCCTAAGAAAAATAAAAAGCCGAAGAATTCCCGGCAGCAAAAGGAATCATACAAACAGTGCAGCTTCATTTGTTAGCTCATTTGCCCTTCAAACTCTGTCCCTAAACACTTCCACAGTTAAATAATTCAGTTACTACATTAAATACTATAAAAGAGAAGGCAGACGGAAAGTGATTAGGAGCCAGAGGCCAGGAGAAGACATATATCCTCAAAGGTGACAGGGAATCAGGAATGGGGGGTGGGTGGAGGATAGAGGGGGAGGCTGAGAGTGATAAAATGAGACAGAGATATGTGAGTGAAACTAATGATGTGCTAGAGTTGGGAAACTTACCCACTCCTGCAGAAGTCATCTGGTCCAGTCTCCTGCTTTGAGCAGTCAGCACAAATCATCTATCTGAGACTGATCACAGGAAGGCAGGGAGGGAGGGAGGGAGGGAGGAAGGAAAGAAGGGAGGAAGGGACGGAGGGAGAGAGGAAGGAAGGGAGGGAGGGACGGAGAGAGGGAGGAAGGAAGAAAGGAAGGGAGGGAGGAGGGAGGGAGAGAGGAAGGAAGGTGGGAGAAAGATGAGACTGTGCCTGCCCACAAAAAGCTTACATTCTAAAAGGGGGAAGTAATACATGGAGAGGGGTGGCCAGGAAGGGCTGGGAAGAGTCACAGGGATGGCAAACTGATCCATTGGACAGTCAAATGACTCAATATTTCAAGAAATCATGATAGTATTGATGAGTTCAGGGTGGACCCCAAGAATGTTGGGGTGCCCCTGAAATGATGAGGAATAGATGTGAGGAATTGTCAGAAGACTGTCAGGAATTGTCCTCCCTCCCTACGTCCCTCCCTCCCTCCCTCCCTGCCTTCCTGTGATCAGTCTCAGATAGATGATTTGCGCTGACTGCTCAAATTCACTTGGAGTGTACAAGTTAAAGAAAGGCATTTATTGGCGTGATGCACCCAAGTGGGCCTGCTCCCCCCTTTGGCAAAGCCCAAACAAATTCTACTCCATATGAGATGCAGAGTATAGGTGGCCCCGAGGGAACAAAGTAGGAGGCAAAGGTGGTTAGCCAGGATAAAGGTATGGCTTAAATACAATTTTCTGGAATAGGAGGAAAGGGTACAAGAGAATGGGAGGAGCAAGGACAGCTCCAAAATGCCTGGGATATCAGGTAGTCAGGAGGTGCCTCTATCATACAGACAAGTAAAGAAAGGGGAGGGAAAGAATTGTTCTGGAATTGGGGCACCAGGTGAAAGCACATGGGGAAGTTCACCATGGGGGACTTCAATGCATAGTCTTCTCTGATCACTTTTCTGGCAGGTCATCCCCTGCATCTTATTTCAGATCTCACGTCTTGCATCCGCCTTGCTTCATCTGCCTCAAACACTCCTTTGGACCTCATCATTATTAATTTAATTACTGTGCCCAGAGCAAGAGGTGGAAAGAGGACACAGCACCAGGGCAGATGGCAAGGTGGCCTTTGTAGATGACTGGATAGGGTACAAATCAAAAAAGTCTTGTGATCTGGAGCCAGCTAGATTTTGTAGGTTAGAAAAATTTACAGTCTAGCCAGCTCAGCCCTAGATCACTCTTCCAAAGCTAAGTCATTAACTTCCCCCAAAGCCTCAGGGCATGGATTCTACAAGTACACAGGAGGGCAGGGTACCTGGTCCAGCCTGACAGCTGATGGGATGTGAAACGTCCTAGATTTTTGAGCTGGAAAGTGTCATTGAGATAGCTCATTCCCATCCTTTTATGCAGGAGAAAACTGAGGTCCAGAGAGGGGAAATTAATTTCCCGAGGTCATACATATAGAAATGGCAAGGCCAGGATTCAAATCCCAGTTCTCTAACTCCAAACCCAATGCTCTTTGTACTATACCATGCCAATACTGATCTGACTTTTTTTAAAAAGGTCTCCAGTATTCCATCAACTTACAATCAAGACATGATTCCTGATGCACCTTTATTCACTTAACAACACTTACTGAATTGTGATGGTGGACAATTCACCTGGGCCTCAGTTTCTCTAACTGTAAAAATGGGGATTTTTAGGCACATTCAGTGCCTATTTCATTGAATCATTGTGAAGATCCTATAAAATAATGTATGTAAAGTGTTTGTGACAGTATCACTATGTTCCAAAGTTCTTACATATTCCTCCTTCCCTTCTTTTAATGTTTTCCTTGAATAGTCTATAAAACTGTCCCTAGATTGCCCCAGGAGGCTAGGGTTCAAAGGAGCTTGCAATGAGGCAGTTTCCAGGTGGCCTCTGGCCTTAACTGAGATGGCTTCCTGGTCCCTAAGAACATAAAAAGGCCCACTAGAGGCTGAGCCTTTCAGAGTTAATAGATGTTCCTGTGGATCTATCTTCTCCTGCTGACCAGACCTGGTTCCATTTGGAGCTGGCAGAGGTGGGGGAATGGTATTGTCTACCCAAACTAAATGCTACAATATCCTTGTGGAAAAACCTTCCTTTGCTGTAGCTAAGTAAGCCTCTTTTTATTAACTATCCTACAATCCTCATTTCATCCTATTACCAAAGTTAAACTAACAGGGTACCAACCTGAGTCAGTAGGCATCTCCCACTGGATGGTTATTTGAGTTACGCACAACTTTGATTTTTTAAGACTGTGGTGTTTTGGGGGACAGAGCCAAGATGGTGGTGTAGAAGCAGCAAGGTTCCACAGCTCCCATATAGCCACCTCAAATACCTGTAATATATTACTCTAAACAAATTTTAGGCTCCAAAACTCACAAAAATAAAGAAAAACACATCCTCTGCTGAAGGCAGCTCAGCAGGAAGGGCTCAGCACAGCATGCTGGGAGTCAAAACCAGGCCGGCCTGAAGCCGCAGCTTGGCCCCGGGGTGGCCAGGACAAGCCCCAGGACAAGCCTTCAGGAGAGTGGATCAGCAGCAGCTGTGTCAGTTTCCAGAATTATCAATCCATAAGAAACAAGGACTAAAGTGAAAGATCAGTGGAAGTCAGCTAAATTTGGGGAAGAGAAGTGGTTTGGCCAGACTGCTCCCAGGGCAAGGAAGCAGTAGCATCAGTGGCCCTACAGCCACCTCCACATGGCTGCTTCAGAGCTCTCGGCCTGCAGACTGCAGGGGGGGCCAAGTGACCATTCAGAGGCTAAGTGCTCTTGTGTTGAGCAGCCTGGATCTGGATCGTGGTCTTGGGTGGTGGTCCTGGAGTGCGTTTTCAGTGAACCAAAGTTGGTGGGAGCTGCAGCAGCCTCCTAATAGCTCCAGCGGCTGTGAAAATCCCAGAGATTTGGGACAGAGCTCTTTCCCTTCTGGAAGCAGAGTTCCATAGAGCTAAAAAATCAAGTAATTCACCGGCAAAGTGAGCAGTCAAAGGAAGCAAAGTAAGAACAGCAACCGAACTTTAGATTCCTTCTTTGGGGACAAAAAGGATCAAAGCATGGAACAGGAGGAAGACAACACAATCAGAACTCCCACACCAAAAGCTTCCAAGAAACATGAAGACTGC
>CM053583.1:155008577-155025786 GCA_028627135.1 Pseudochirops cupreus
ATTTTGTCCTCTGGTTGTAAAATATCAGGGCAATTTTCCTTGAGAATTTCTTGAAGGATACTTTATAGGTTCTTTTTTTGATCATGGCTGTCAGGTAGTCCAATAATTTTCAAATTGTCTCTCCTGGATCTATTTTCCAGGTCGGTGGTTTTTCCAATGAGATATTTCACATTGCCTTCTATTTTTCCATTTGTTTGGATCTGTTTAATAGTATCTTGATTTCTCATGAAGTCATTAGCTTCCATTTGCTCCAGTCTAATTCTGAAGCAATTATCTCTTCAGTGAGCTTTTGAAATTCCTTTTCCATCTGGCAAATTCAGCTTTTTAAGGCATTCTTCTCCTCATTGGCTTTTTGAGCCTCTTTTGCCTTTTAGTTAGTCTATTTTTTAAGGTGTTATTTTCTTCAGCCATGCTGTCGACTCACTTTACATGATTTTCTTGCATCATTCTTATTTCTCTTCCCAATTTTTCCTCTACTCCTCTTACTTGATTTGCAAAATCCCTCTTGAGTTCCTCCATGGCCTGTAACCAATTCATATTTTTCTTGGAAGCTTTTGATGCAGGAGTTCTGGCCATGTTATCTTCCTCCAGTTCCATGCTTTGATCCTTTTTTGTTCCCCAAAAAAGGATTGTATGGTCTGCTTGCTCATATTGCCAGTCAATTACTTGACTTTTGAGCTCTTTGCCATGGGTAGAACTCTGCTTCCAGAGAGGAGAGCTTTATTCCAAATTGCTGAGGTTTTAACAGATGTTGTTAAAGGTCTGAGGAGGGTGCCCACTCTATAGACACCACACTGACAAGCTGCAGCCACTGTGCCTCTGCCACCTCTCGCCTGGGGGCAGGGGCTAGACCATGCTATTCCTTTCCATCAGAGTTCCTGACTGACCTTTTACTTTCTTTTTGGCATTTATGAGTTGATAAGTCTGGAAACTGCCACAGCTACTGGTGATTCACTCTCCCGAAGTCTGCTCCTGCAGCTCCTGGTTGGGGCTGCCCTAAGGCTAAAACCACATGGCTCATGGGGAACTATGCTCATCTCCCAGTGTATTGTGGTGAACCCTTCCTGTCAGCCTGCCAGGCTGGCTTCAGCAGAAGATTTGTTTCTCTCTGTCACTTTGTGGGTTCTTTAGCTCTAAAATTTGTTTAGAGTCATATTTTCTAGGTATTTGAAGTGGTTGTAAGGGGAGGTCACAGTATTTCCTGCTTCTACTCCACCATCTTATCTCTACCCCCCATATACTAAATTTTAAATGATGAAACTTAAAATTTAGTATATGTGAAATTATAGATAAAATATTTCATACACACACACACTAAATTTTAAGGTTCATCTGCATCATTAACACTCTTAAATTTAAAGCACTCAACAAAACAAAGAACTCTATCATTGATTTGTACAGATGACCAAATTCTGAGGTGTGAATGCTCAAACTGAAAATTTAACAATATGTTCCTGATCTAGCATCCCCTGCATTGATTCCAGTTTCTTGCCACTTCCAGGATGAAATGTCCCCTCCCTTGTCATGACACCCATTTCTCCTCTGTTCCCCTAAAGTTTTAGCCTAAGGTTGAAAGCCATTATGAGAAGGTCATAGGTTCTCAGGACTTAGAACTGAAAGTGACTTTAGATATATATTTCAACCTCTTCATTTTACAGCAAAGGCATCACCAGACCACCAGAGAGAACCATTACACACATTAAAAAGTTAGACCCCTGCGTTAGACTATGAGCATCATGTTCCAGAATATAACACTGGATCATAAGAAGGTCAGAGACCTAGAGTCAGACAGGCACTTCAGAGATAGCCCCTGAAGTGCTGTTCAGTAGAGGGACAATTGCTGAAAATGCCATGGGCTGGTTGTTTTTGTGAGTTAGGTTCTCAGTCTATATACGAAGATCATCAAATAAAATCCTGTTCCCATGTAATGCCTAGTGCATAAATGCTTGTGGAACTGAATTGAATCCTAGTATGTTAGTGATCATGGGCACTTAAAGGTTGTGTTAGCAGAGGGCAAGCTCTGGTAAACAAGCAAACAAGGAAAACTTTGAGTATTCATCCAAGGATGAATTTTCTGAGTCTGTCTTCCCAGCACTAGCCCAGTTAAGTTTAGAGAGGCTTATCACTAGCAGGTTGGCTACCAGGGGCCAACGATGTCACCATTTATGTCACCAACAATAACTATTTAGAGATCAGCATGTCCATCATCTACACTGATGAAATCATGGATCTTTCAAAGCACCAAAATCTACAGGGGTGAGTTATATGAATAGAAATAATTTTGAGTGGTGTCTTCTCTTTTCTGGATGGCACCTAATCGCTCACAAGCTCATTTTTTGTTTGTTTTGCTTTGTCCCAGCTAGAATTCTACATACACAATATTTTAATTATTAGATAAAAGAGAAGGTGCTTTATTTATTGTCAATTACAACGGGCACTATTTCTGTGGCAGGCATTCAGTATTAAACAACTCTTAAATTTCAAATATATTTATGGGATTAAAAAGAATGTCATCCCCTGAGTCAACATTTTCCCTTCTAATTCCTGGACCAAATTCTCAAATCAGTCATTGATCATCTATTCAATTCAATAAACAATTAATAAGTGCCAGCTATGTCCCTGAGTCAGCTGTCTGTGTACAGTCAAACTTGTGAACACTAACATAAAAATTAGCAGAAAATAAGAAAGACTAATGAAGAGGAAAGGATATACTATACAGACAATGTAAGCCTTAACTATTTAAACAGTGATTGAAATCAATTGAAAAAATGGTAAATGGACAACAGAAATTATATCTAAACTGACTATAATAATCTTAACCAAGCTAAGTTAATTAATTAAACTCTAAACACAGTGTCTGGCATAGGATGTTGTTGTTCAGTCGTTTTCAGTTGTGTACAACACTTTGTGATCCTATTTGGGATTTTCTTGGCAAAAATATTAGAGTGTTAGCCATCTCTTTCTCCAGCTCATTTAACAGATGAGTTAACTGAGGCACATAGGGTTAAGTGACTTGCCCAGGGTCACACAGCTAGTAAGTGTCTGAGGCAGTGTGGAGCTCACATTCAAGTGGGAGAGACAAAATGTAAATAACTATGTACATACAATATTAAAATATATGTACACACACATATTTATTACCTATATTTACATTCAGGATACTGAATTTGGAGTCTCAAAGACCTAGATGCTAATCTCATATTTGTTGTTGTTCAGTTGTTTCAGATGTGTCTGACTCTTCATGACTCCATTTTGGGTTTTCTTGGGAATGATACTGGAGTGACTTAACATTTCCTTCTCCAGTTCACTTGACAGATGAGAAAACTGAGAAAAACAGGGTTAAGTGACTTGCCCAGGGTCACACAGCTAGTAAGTGTCTGAGGCCAGATTTGAACTTATGAAGACTCTTCCTGACTCCTGGCCCTGCACTCTCTCTACTGTGCCACATAGCTACCCCACCTGGCACACAACAGGCACTTAATAAATGTTTATTGGTTTATTGCTACAACAAGGAAAACAGTACAAAAGAGTACAGCAAATGTTGTTGACACAGACAGAGGTGGTTGCCAAAGACTGTACTGGGCTGTAGCATAAACTCACTTGTAAAAACCTCACTAGGAAGTGTGATGCACAGTTATGAGAAGTCTCATCTTGTAATTCAGAGAGAAGCTGTGTCCCGCAAAATCAGATTAGGGGAAAGTTGGCAAGATATCCAACTAGGCAAAATGATCACAAGGGCATTTAGGAAGGAAAATAAAGACAAGACTGTAAGCAAAAGAAAAAGGGAGATTTGTTTAAAAAAATCACCAACTATTTTTGCCATCAATGGCAAATTGGAATTGTAGAACCATCATACTTGGATTCTGACATCGCAGATGGATTTATAGGAGAGGTGAAAATGTTACTAAAGAACACAAAGGTAGGAAAAGCAGGTGGGTTGGATTAAATATATGTAAAGAAGTTTTGTGCTGGAGGTTACACAATCGTGAGGACACTGCAGGACTCACATGTAAGGTATTTAAAGATGGGAAAGACACCTAAGGCATGAAAAAGATCCTGGACACTATTATTACCCTCTTCCAAAAAAGTTAGAGAGAAAACATCAATCACTGTCATCCTAAATACCTATCATTCTAATACACAAAATCTTTATTAGAGTCATCTAGCCGTGAGTAATCTATCTGAAACAGCATCCTTGATTAGGATATTAATAGGGAACAAAAAAGTTTTTAAAGTAACGTAAACAATGGACTATGTTGTTGTTGTTTTTGCTTTTTGGAGGGCAGTTGGGATTAAGTGACTTGCCCAAAGTCATATGGCTAGTGAGTGTGTTAAGTGTCTGAGGCTGGATTTGAACTCAGGTCCTCCTGACTCCAGGGCCAGTGCTCTACTCACTGTGCCACCTAGCTGCCCCAGACTATGTTTTTACCATTATATAATAAACGGACCACAGCCTTTACATTTCACAATTAACTGAAAGATGCAGAGCATATAAGATCCAGCTGTACTTATTGCTTGTTATTTATCTTTTTAAAACATGATTTGGTCAAACAATATACCAGTTTATAGATTCTTTTACAACACAATGTCTTCTAGCCATAAATTACAATCATTCAAGATTTTTTGGAAGGTATAACAACAGAAATAACCTTGTTCTGATCAAAAGCTTTAGGTGAGGTGCTTAACAGGAAGAGGTAGGTCTTTCTTAGGTATTTGCCACTGTGCTGAAGGAGACCCAGCCAAGAGTCAGGCTGAAGGATTCCTTGAGAGTACAAGGTCCCCCTGAAGGTCCTCCCTAATATTAGACTAATTGTATCAAGCCCAAGAATATCGTGGAGCCTCATGGAAGAGAGTTTTAATCACACAAAGGACTTTGCCATGCCTTTGCACGTAGGAAAGACGAACTGGATGAAGAATGTTCAACATGCATTTGAATAGACAATTTATAGAGCTTGTCCATCAGTGTGTGAATTTGTGACAGGTAGTGCAAATTAGCAACAAGTGGGCGCAAAATTGGACAAGAAGAGACGAGTAGGCTGGATTGCCTTTGGAAAACCAGAAAACTCCTTTACTCCTACACTTCCCATGAAAGAAAAATCCAGCTTTTTAATAGCAACATTCTACTGGTACTGCTACATGGCAGAGCAACATAAAATACAACTATCTTTGGAGAATTTTTAAAAAGAGTATCACCCACAGGACAATGTAGAGACACACGGCAGGGGTAAGCAGCTAGGAACCATAATCAACAAGGAATTCCAAAGGACATGAGTAAAAGGCATCATTGAAGAATTATATGACAGGAAGAAAAGATAGCCCGGTTACAGGATGACAGGATGACAGCCAGAGTGTTCCACTATAACCCTTGCAATGGCAGGAGAAAGCAGGGAAGGTCCTTTGTACATGGGGCAGATCTCTTGTGTTGAATTTATAGACCAATATTGGTAAAAGTCATATAGAATGACCAGGTACAGATAGCTTGTGACCTACATCACTGAAGGTTCTTCCTCATGCCCGAATTGCCTTCACTCCTTATTTGTGCCTCTAGGATTTCCTGGTTTTCCTCCAAGACTCAGTTCAGGTACTGCCCTCTGCATTAAGGCTTTCCTGTGCCCTGACAGCCATGCCTTCTCTTTAAAGTTTACCTTATACCTGCTTTGTATGATTTTGTACATACCTGCATATGTGTGTGTGTGTGTATATATATATATTAGTGTGTGTATGTATACATCGTAATATTAATATAGGTACACATGTTTTAATGTGTGTATATATGTGGACACAAGAACATGCATAGTGTGTATATGCATATATAGTGTATATGTAGTCACACCTATATATGTAGTAGATCTATACATGTATATATACACGTATGTGTGTCTGTTTATATGTTTTTATGTTTATGTACACATATGTGTATATTTTATTTATATATGTACCTATATGTGCTTTTAAAAACTTATGTTTATTGTTCAGTTGTGTCCGACTCTCTGTGACCCCATCTGGGATTTTCTTGGCAAAAATACTGGAGTAATTTGCCATTGCCTTCTCCGGTTCATTTTATACATGAGGAAATTGAGGCAAACAGGGTTAAGTGACTTGCCCAGGGTCACACAGCTAATAAGTGTCTGAGACCAGAAATGAATTCAGGAAGATGAGTCTTCTAGACTCCAGACCCACCATTCTATCCACTATGTACTGAGCCACTACATACAAACACACATATGTGTATATGCATATATATGTATATATATATATATATATATATACACACATACAGTATTTATGTATGTACACAGAGACACAGAGATATTCACTACCTGTGTGTACATACGTGCACCTGTATATCTATACGCATATACATTTTTGTCTTTGTGTCTCCAGTATTATGCACAGTGCCCAGTACACAGTAGCTAAGGTACTCCATAAATTCTTGTTGATTGATTGATGACTGGGCCACCCTTTGTGCCAAGCCCTGATGACATACATTTTCAGATGTAACCCATGTGTTGAGCTGGTTTTCTTAACTCTGTTTTGCTACAAGAGAGGATTTCTAGGTGGTGAGATGAGTTAGTGATCTAGATGAAAAAAGAGCATAAATAAAACATTAGGGTGCAAATATTTATTAAGCATTAACTATGTGTTAGGCACTGGGATAAGTGCTTTACAATTATTATTTCATTTGATCCTCACAACTACCCTGGAAGGTTGGTGATATTATTATACCCATTTTATGGTTGAAGCAACTGAGGGAAATAAAGTTAAGTGACTTGCCCAAGATCATAAAATTAGGAAATATCTGAGATTGGATTTGAACTCAGGTCTTCTTGGATCCAGGATCAGCATTGTAGCCTCTGGGCCTCTAAAAGAGTTCACTGAAGAAAAACAAAAAGAAATTCAGAAAGTGATGAAAACAAATGGGGCAACTTTTTTACTGTCTTATTAAATTTAATAGATACTTTAAAAACAAACTATAATTAAAGTTCAGCATTTCCTCTAAAATTCTCTTTACTTCATAATACATTGAAATGTTTGCCTTTGTTGATTCTTAGTAAGCTCATAATAAAAAAAAGAAAACAATTTGAACTTGTAATATTTCTCACCAGTCTCTAGAAAAATGTAAATAAGAGGCTCTTGCAGTCAGGGCTGAAGCATAATCAAGACGTCAAGTGGAAGATTTTGCAGCCTTCTACTTCAAAATAGCTCTTAGAGATCTTACCCACAGGAGACATAGCCCAGTGGAATATATAGAGAGTTGGGCTCAGAGGCAGGAAGACCTGAGGTCAAGTCCTATTTCTGACATATTTGTAGCATGTCCTTCGGGCAAGAGATTTATATCTCTCTGTGCCCTAAATGACTCTCTAAGAGGAGAAGGATTCATATTGGTTGAGGGAGTTCCTTATATTAGTTGCTTTTAGAGTGAAGAAATCACAGGTCTGGTTTAAACCAATGCAAAAAAGGGAAGGAAGAAAATAAGGAAGGAAGAAAGGAAGGAAGGAAGGAAGGAAGGAAAGAAGGAAGGAAGGAAGGAAAGAAGGAAGGAAGGAAGGATAGAAAGGAAGGAAGGAAGGAAGGAAGAATAGGAGGGGGGAAGAAGGGAGGGAGGAAAGGAGGAAAGGAAAAAGAAGAGAGAAGGAGAAAGAAGAAAAGAAAGGAAGAGAGAAAGAAAGAAAGAAAGAGAGAAAGGAAGGGAGGTCACTGCTAAAGATTCACTAAAAATGTCTTCAGTTTCCTTCTCTTTGTCATCATCCATTCTTGCCTGTCCCATAACAAGTAGTGATATTCCTCTTGGCCATGGCTAATCCTTCTATACATATATATATCCTTGTGCTCAATGCTTTCATTCATTCAATAAGCATTTATTAAACGTTTGCTTTGGGTAAAGAATTATGCTAGGTGCTGGACATGGCAAAGCCAAAAATAACGGCTGCCTTCGAGGAGTTTATATTCTAATAAGGGGTCATAACATATGTAGGAAAATGGTAACCAATGAAGAGAGCTTTGGTCTGGAGAGTCACGAAGACTGTGATTGAAGCCATAAGGCAAGTAGAGTGTTCTGCCCTTACTAGTAGCAATGGTAACATTACTATGATTCATTATATTATTGAATGAATGACAGTAATAATTGCTTAGGTTTCTATAGTACTTACAAGATACATTCTTCACAATGGCCTTGCAATGAATGAATGAATGCTATTTTGTAGCCAAGAACTACTTGAGTCTCCATTTAATTCAAAGAAATAATGGATGAAATTAATAGAGAAAAATGGATGCTGAGATCTTCCACTGCAAGTGCTATCCTTCTGCTCCATTGGAAAATGGAAACCTGCCATCCTGTTGCAATGAAATACTAACAACTCACTTGGCCGGCAAGCAATGTCATGGCAGTGCCCAAGAGTGAAAGAGGAGGGTAAGGCAGAAGTTAACAGGCAGGATGCCCATTTGAACAATGAATTTTTTTTCTTCTTGTCTTGACTAAGCGGGAGTCTAAATTGAAATATTATCCCAGTTCAGGAGAGTGATTGCATTAAAAGCAAGTTGGCAAAACATCAGACAGCAGGTATTATGGCTGCTGGTAGGAGCTCCAATTGATTTGCTAATTGGGGAAAAGCACCTCAAATGTTCAGAAGCACCAAGTTCACTTATCATCACTAGTGGCTAAAGGGACTAATTCTTTGATCCATTTAACTGTTTTTTCTGAGAGAGCATTTTTTTTCCCCTGGGAGAGAATAATGAGTTTTCCATGCATGACCTGTGCTTGCATTAAGACTTAAAACTAGTCCAGGAAACCGATACTGTCTTAGAAGTTGTGTGTGTGTTCATACACACACACATACACTTTCACAAACATGCATACACCCACAGATGTTCATTTACAAAACTGTTCTACTTTGAAAGCTAGCACTAACTGCTCATTTTGCTTCTCAGTCCCAACAAGAGTGGTGATAGTAATGAAATGTATTTGTACAAGTAACTTTTGGAATGGGATATGTCACTATCCACAACTAATTCCTCTTGTGTTTGTGTATTGTTCAATAATAAAACATGTTTAGCACATATATTTTAAATGTGTACTGTATAAATTACACATGCATGTGAAGGGATAGAGACTGGACCTCTAATTTCTTTGATAAGGGGAATTCCAGATGAGGTCTATCAATGCATATTGGCACCTTTTCAACAACTTGTGGTTTTAGAAAACCACCACAGTAGAAATATCAGACATGTGCCATGGGCCACATGTAGGCCACAATACTCCTGAGTGCAGATTAAAATCTAATGGGTAAATATTTAAGAAAATTGATAAACAACAAAAAAAGAAATATATAAATATGTGATTTCCCAAGTTAATATGTAACCCAAAGAGAGCCTCATGTATGATTTAGGCAGCAGTGGTTCTCAACCTTCCTAATACTTTAACACTTGTATGCGGGTGTATCTGCATGTGGATGGACCCGCTTGGAGACAGATAGAGGACTGGTGTCTCGGTTCCTAAGACCATTGGAAAGATGTGTTTTCCTATGGTCTTAGGAGACCCCTGTTACCCCTGTGAAAGGGTCATTCGACCCCCCAATGGGGTCACGACCCACAAATTCAGAACTGCTGGTAGTGGCTGGGCTCTTTCTCTTTGAGTTTGGCCTAAGCAGCCCTTCTTAAACTGTGGGTCGTGACTCCATACGGGGTCGTA
Source organism: Pseudochirops cupreus (assembly GCA_028627135.1). NCBI lineage: Eukaryota > Metazoa > Chordata > Mammalia > Diprotodontia > Pseudocheiridae > Pseudochirops > Pseudochirops cupreus. The sequence goes on from CM053583.1 coordinate 155,018,266, forward strand.
TAACTGACCGTGAAAAATTTGGCAATAGTAAATGGTTTCTGAATGTGTAGGGACTAAAAATTAATTCAAAATTAAACATAAAACGAATGCAAGGTGTTTCTGGCAGTGTTTGCCCATGTTACATCATGTGACTTCACTGAAACCTTGGCTTTGAACACACAACATGCATACTTTGCACTACACATGCCATCACGTCACGCAACACCAACGAATGCTGCCAGAAACACCTCAGTTTAGATTCGAGACCACTGTATGTTATGAATTGCAGTGTTTTTACTGTGCACACAAAATCATTAAATGAATTTTGGCTTGGGATTAGGATAGAATTTCCAACAATTTCTGAAATGGTCCTAAACATATTTCTGCCATTTTGTACTATGTATTTATGCAAAACAGCTTTCTCAGCACTGGTGAATATAAAATCAAAATAGGTGGCGCAGTGAATAGAGCACCAGCCCTGAAGTCAGGAGGACCTGAGTTCAAATCCGGCTTCAGATACTTAACATTTACTAGCCGTGTGACTTTGAGCAAGTCACTTAACCCCAATTGCCCTGCCCTCCCCCCTCCAAAAAGCAAAAAAAAAATAAAAATAAAAATATTGATCAACTTTAAAGAAGTGAAGATATTCTGTCTTGCAGTATCAAATATTCTACCAAGTTTTAATTCTTTATGCAAAAATAAACAAGCACATCCATCTTATTAGTATGCAAATTTGCTTTCTTTTTTAATAAGTGGTAAAATTATATGTATACCAAAGAATCACTTTAAAATAAATTTCTTTATGATTTATTATCAGTAAAAGTTTGATTTGTATACCTATTTTACATACCTATCTACCTGGAATTCTGTCAAAATCTCTCAGGTGAAAAGGAATCATGAGTGGAAAAAGTTTAAGAAACCCTGACCTAGCACACTGAGAAGTTTAATTACCTTGTTCCAGGTCATACACCCAAGATGTATCAGTTCAGTCCAGTTGGGTCTGACTTGTCACAATCCCATTTGGTGTTTTCTTGGGGAAGATACTGGAGTGGTTTGTCATTTCCATCTCCAGATCATTTTACAGATGAGGAACTGAGGCAAATAGGGTTAAGTGACTTGCCCAGGGTCACACAGCTAGTGAGTGTCTGAGGCCAGCTCATGAAGATGAATCTTCCTGGCTTCAGGCCCAGCACTCTATCCATAGAGGTGAGATCTGAAATCAGGTCTTTCTGGCTCTAAGGGAAGCTCTCCATTCACTAAACACATTGCCTCTCTCTATACACATGCATAGAAAATTATATTATCTATAACTTAGATATTACATATGTTATAGTATATATAATATACTATAGTATCATAATCTATATTCTCTGGACTCACTATCCAAACTACCCAGCACCCTGGCAGACTGGGTCTTGAGAAGGTTCTAGGGATAACCGTGAAAGGTTAATATCATTGTTTCTACTACCATTGTTCACAAGCCCCCATCAATTGTGCTCCCTATCAATGAGTAGAGCTCTATAAGCTTTTAGAAAAGGGATTTACTGAAAATAAGAACAATAGTTACAAAATAATTCTTCCAGAGACCTGCACACAAAAAGTCCCTCAGGAGAGTGGACTCAAACTTAAAATACAAAGGTGTTCAGGCACACTTTAACGATGCTTGGGACCAAAGGGTGCCTCCCAACTCCTGGTCCTGGAAGCTTTTTTTTCCCAGTTCTATGCAGACCTCCAAGGACTGGTATCTTTTTAGAATACCTAGCAAGCATTTCTTTCTCTCATGAAAGGACATGATCCCTGAAGCTGGCATTGCCCCTTGGGTACTGTTTTTCTACCTTCTCTTGCATAGGCTTCCCATGGTTTCAGTTATAACCACTCTTACAGTCTCTGCTACCAACTCTAGTTGCTGTAATAGCAAGTACCCTAACATACCCAGGATGGCCTGCTAACACAGGTTCTCTGGTCTGCTTTTTTTAGGAAAGACTGCTCAAAAAGGGGTTAACAATTCTACTTTTAATTACATTCACTAGTGCAGGAGAAAGGTCAGCACCCTGAATGTCTGAGAAAATACAAGCAGAGAAATTAGCATAAAGACCAACAGACAAGGCTCTGACTGCCTGAATCAAAGCAATATTGTTTTACACTTTACATACATCACTGGATTAAGAGAGCCTTTACATCTGAGCAGTTGGGGTGTCTGAACTCAGAGTCTTGACCAGGAAGTCAAACATTCCTTCTCACAAGCAAACTGCCCCCCTGCCCCCCAAAAATACCAACCTCCCAAAATATATAACAAAGACTCAGCATCTGATTGGTTGAGTGTTGAGGAGTTAGAGAATTCACATGCCCCAGCACTTAACTGGAAACTCCCCATAGCCCAGAGTGTGATTAGCTCTGGGCCAGGGCTCTATGTGCCTATTAAGGGGCAGGGAAGAACTTCAAATTCCTTTTACATTACAGTTGCTCATAGGACTTCTCATGGCTCTGATAGATCTTCTCATCACATGGTCAATCAGTTTATTAATATTTATTAATCACATACTGTGTTCCAGGCATTGGGGTAAGTGCTGAGAACACACAAAAAAAGGCAAAAGACAATCTCTGCTCTCAAGGAGCTCACAATCTAATGAGGTAGAAAAAAAGCAAATAATTACATACAAACAAGCTACATATAGGATAAGTAAGAAATATTAAAAGAGCGAAGGTGCTAGAATTAAGAGGAAGTGGGAAAGGCTTTCTTTTTTAGGATTTTAGTTGGTATGTTTACAGGATTCCAGGGAAGTCAATATGCAAAGCAGAAGAAAACACCCCAGACATGGAGGGTGAGTGGGGACAGCTAGCCAGAGAAAGTGAATAGAGCCAAGAGGTGAGTGACTTGTTCAGGGAACAGCCAGGAGGCCAGTGTTACTGGATTAAAGAATATGTGGTGGGTAGTAAGGTGTAAGAAGACTGGAAAGGTAGAAGGGGACTAGGCTATGAAGAGCTTTGAATGCTAAATATGTATGATCCTGCAGGCAACAGGGAGCCACTGGAATTTACCGAGTAAGAAGTAGGGGGGTGAAGAGGGGTAACATGGTCATACCTGCATATTAGGAAAATCATTTTGGTGGCTGAATAGAGGACAGATTGGAGTGGGGAGAGGCTTGAGGCAGGCAGACTCACCAGTAGATTATTGCAATAGTCCACGCATGAGGTGATGAGGATTTATACCAGAAGGATGGCATTATCAGAGGAGAGAAGGCATCATATAAAGAGAGATGTTGCAAAGGTGAAATCAAAAGGCCTTGGTCACAGATTGAATGTGGAGGTAAGCGATAGCCAGGAATCCAGGATGATTCCTCAGTTGTGAGCCTGAGGGACTGAGAGGTTTGTGTTGCCCTCTACAGTAATAGGGAAGGTAGGGGGAAGGGTAGGATTTAGGTAGAATGTAATGAGTTGCATTTTCGGATACGTACACTATCATTTCAGAATATTCATTGACCTAAGGTCCAGAAAGTATAAATATAAAAGAAACAGGCACATGGCAACCAAATAGAAGAAAGCTTTTCCCATCACACATCTGGAATCTCACAGCAATTCTGACTCACTCGTCACTAGGAAGGAAGAGGCAGAAGAGCCAAAAGCCCCCCCTTTCTGTCTGTACATTCAGCTCTGATTCATGAGTCACCCGTCCTTCCACATTAACCCACCAGAAGTCCCTTTATCACCACATAGGCACAGCCTCTCAGTTCCTCATAGATGAAAATAGATATCAAGCCTCCATATTTTGGATTGGAACTAGGCAGAAAATATCTATGTGTGATCTCTGTAACCCACCAGGAAGGGCAAATCTGAGCCTGCTCTAGGGACCGGTCCCTTTCCTACCCATGACACATAATAGATATTATAAATTATTTGTTTCATGAGTTGATGTGTTGGTCATCCATTTGAGGAGGCTTCTCCTACTTTGCGAGCTATTACTCTTGTTCAGTCGTATTCAGTCATCCGACTCTTGTTGACCCCATTTGAGGTTCTCTTGACAGAGAAACTGGAGTACTTTGCTATGGTTTGGGCTGATCTAATTTGATGGCTCTCTTTCCTTTCCCCCTGAGGCCAATGATAGATATTGAAGAAATGTCTAGGGGTGACTAGGTGGCGCAGTGAATAGAGCACTGGCCCTGGAGTCAGGAGGACCTGAGTTCAAATCCAGCCTCATATACTTGACACACTCACTAGCTGTGTGACCTTGGGCAAGTCACTTAACCCCAATTGCCCCTCAAAAAAAAAAAGAAAGAAATGTTTGACCAGAATTAGGGACTCAGAGGAAAAGCCTGCTGGTTTTGTTGGTTCTATTTGGTATAGCCCCCTTGAAAATTCAAGGAGAAGGGGTGGCTAGGTGGCGCACCAGCCCTGAAGTCAGGAGGACCTGAGTTCAAATCCAGCCTTATATACTTATATGCTTATATACTTGACACACTCACTAGCTGTGTGACCTTGGGCAAGTCACTTAACCCCAACTGCCCTCGAAAAAAGCAAAAAATAAAAAATAAAATTTAAGGAGAATGACTGATAATCTACAGGATCAAGGTCATGACTTCCGTCTCATTAGTGCAATCTCTAACCAAGAAAGCCAATCAGGCTTTGCTGCCTATCTTACCCCTTAGCCTGACACAGATGATTAAAAAGCTCTAATTCTACAAGTAAAATGACCAGTCAGCTTCCTGGCCTTAGAAGGTACTGTTGTCACAAACTCACAGATAAGGAAACAAAACTGATGGGTCACCCAGTGTGGACATGAACCAAACTGAACTGGGAATTCTTGAGGTGGGGATAAATCCAGTTGAAGGGACTGGGGAGTCACAACAATGTGATCCTGCAGACAGTGAGCTGGCGAACAACCCAGCCACTGTGAGACAGGCTATCACAATTGTGATAAGGAGGAAGAGCACCCTCCTAGTGTTCTGCCACCATGAGATAAAGCCCAAGTTGCTCCATGCTAGTTACAGCTTTAGGTGTCAGTATGTGATTAATAGAATTATTACAATTCAGAGCCCGAATTTCCTTGGCCTTTGCCTTGGCCACTGATACAATGTGGCTGGATATATCATGGCCTCAGAATAGATGCGACTACAATTTACCATAATTCACTAAGGAAAATCTATAACGCTCTCATTTATAAAAAATGAGTAACGTAGTCTTGTTCTTTTTTGTTAGCTGCAACAAAACCTGCTTTGTGTTTATCAGCAGCTTATCTATTTTTTTTCCATTGAATTCTGAGACTTGAAGCATTCATTTCTTTCCTTCAACTTGTGACATCACAAAGAGCAAAACTGTGGGTAAAAAGGAAGTGATCAATCTCAGGAAACAACCGACAGATTTTTAGGCAAAATCACCCTTGCACCAAAGAAAAGGAAAGACAGGACTTGTGATTGAGGAGTAGAGCTGGTGGTGGCAGAGCTCATTTCTAAATTGCCCTGTAGTCCCAAACAGTAATATCAGCTAAGTGGGAACCCTAATTTTGATACTACCAAGAAGCGATATCAAGATGCCTTCATGGTCAAAGGAGCAACTCATGCCAAACTGGCTGCTGATATTTGAACCTCTCTTTGGTTTTGTTCTTTGGCTTTTATATTCTTTAAATCTTACCATTTGGCTTTTTAAAAAAAAATTTTTTAAAGAAGATGTTTTACCTTCTTTGATGGCTCATGACTTTTTCAAGGTCAATAACCACGTCTCCTTTATTTTTTTATAACTTAAAAAACAAAAACAATTTCCCATCATAGTGTCAGGCACAAAGTCCCAAACCGATGTTTCTTTAATGGATGAATTCGAACATTAAAAGAGGCTCCAGGTGTCACCTTTTTTGTTCCTAGCGGGATGTTCAGTACTGAAGACAGCAAAGTATTGATGACAATTGGACTGTATTTAAATGCAGACTGCTTTGTGGTTGAGAGAATCTCTGCTTCTCTGCTCTATGGCCTCATAGCTTATGTCTCTGACCCGCATTAAAAATTTGGAAAATGCACCCATGTGAGGACTTGCAAATGATCTCCACATGTAGTTTGAAAAGTCACATACTAAGGAAATATGCACCAGCTCCGTGGATAGTCAATAAGGAAGGCATTAAAAACCCGACTAGTTATTGTTTTCTCTGATTTTATTCAAGCAACATATACTATGATATTCAATAACTTTAGTGCAAAGATGGGCATTAGGAAGGAGAGGGAAAAGGGCATTGAAAGACGTGGTAAATAGTGAAAAGCGACAATGGTCATTAATCAGAAACTTCAAACCTATATATTATAAATACTTTCTTCCAGAAGGTCAGAAACACTGGCCATTATTGGCACTGAAAGACATTATGAAAAAAATGATGCATGAAAGAGACAGAAAACACCTGGCTGCTACTGTGATCATTATGTCAAATCCAGGTATTTGTATGCATTCAGACAATTAAGTGGGTAGAACAAAAGCCCCAAATACACAACTGCCTAGATGTCAAATCAGCACGTATTTATTAAGCACTTTACCATGTGCCAGGCACTGTAAGGACAGGGAATACAAATGTGAAAAAGAAAGACATAATGAAGGGGACAATTTTAGAGAAACCTAGGAAGATTCATATGAACTAACACAAAGTGAAGTGAGCAGAACCAGAACATTTTTTACAATAACAACATTGTAAAAAACAAATTTGAAAGACTAGGAATGACCAACCATAATTCCAGAGGACAACAAATTACTCATCTCCAGGTATATGGATTTGGAATGTAGAAACTTTCTCTCTCTGTCTCTCTCTGTCTCTCTCTGTCTCTCTCTGTCTCTCTCTTTCTCACACACACACACACACACACACACACACACACACACACACAAAATCTTTTGAACATGGCCAGTGAACATGGCTTGACTCTATAAGTTTGTAATGGTTTTTGTTTTTCTTCCTTTCTCAATGGGAGGGGGAAGATGGGAAGTAGAGAATGTAAACCTGAAAAGAAAATAAAAATTGAATTAAGGGAGATAACCTGATCAACCCACAAAAATTTATTTCATCCGTAATATAGTTGAACTACACTCCTAACAAAGGTTAACTCCATGAAGGTAAAGGATTATTTTTTTTTTAGATTATTCTATTGTATTTTTATTTAGTTAGTTAAATTACAATTACATTTTTTTAAATTTTATTTTAGTTTACATCATTCATTTCCATGAGATTTTGAGTTACAGATTTTCTCCCCATCTTTCCCCCACCCACCGTCCCAAAACAGCCATCTCAGTGTATCCCCCCTTCCCCAGTCTATTCTCTCCTATGTCTTCCCCCCTCACCCATCTGACTTTTCTGTAGGGCAGGATGGATCTCCCAACCACAGTGCCTGTGTATCTCAAGTTCCAGTTGGATGTAGTTAACAATAATAATAATAATAATTGCGGATATATATATATATATATATATATATATATACACATATATATTTTTAACATTTGATTATAGAACTTTAGATTCTAGATTCTTTCTCTTCCTCCCTTGTCACCCACCCCCACTGGAAGGACAAGCAATCAAAT
>CM053583.1:155026286-155090222 GCA_028627135.1 Pseudochirops cupreus
TTTAGTGGGAAGTGTCTTTGTGTGCGTTTTGGAGTTCTAGGATTGGTTTAGAGTCCTGTTTTATGGGTATTTTGGGGTGGCTATGTGAGAGCTGCGATATGTTGCTGCTGCTACGCCGCCATCTTGGCTCTGCCCCCGCAAGTATAAAATTAAAACGAGCCCCAAACACTTAAAAAAAAAAATCAAATCTTTCCCAATTAAAAAAAGACTGTATGTAGGGACTGAAATTTACTTCTTTGGATCAACCAGTAAACAAAGAATTATGCAAATAATATGGAGTTAAAGTCGCATAAGGCATTGCACTTTGTTTAATTCAGGACATTCATTAAGCACAGCCCATATCCCTAACCATTAATGTAATGGCTAAAGACCTTAGGTCCTTATCTTAAGCTCACTGCTGATCATGCTACTGACCATTATAAACCATCCAGGACATCAGACCCACCTCCTTAAGTTTTGCCACCTCAAAAAAAAAGGCTCAACTAACTTTCCCACAGGAATCCAGGTGACTAAGCTAGTTTGCAAGTAAAACATTTTATATTCCTCTTTTGCCCAGCCAAGATGATGATCAAAATCCAAATAGCTTTTGAAGGCAAGAAGTAACAGAGTGACTTCAAATCTCAATTTAAAATACCACTGTAAGAATTCCTGGGTGTCTCAACCTAGCAGGCTGCTTTCATCCTAAATTTTCTATGCCACATTTATTATATTTGCAAAATTTAAGAAGGTCGTATGTTAATATTGTAAAACTCTGAATTTTTAAATCCCACGCCCCCCCTGAATAATTAGTTGGGGCCTTAGAAAGTTACTGGAATCGAGTCTGTTAAACAGATTGCCTTCAGATGCTCCTGTCATTGCTTTTAAAAATCTATTCTTTCGATGACATTGTTCAGATTCTTATTATACTGACAGTGTTTCCATCATTGCAAAAGCCCCAACAAAGCAAAGAAAGTCAGGTATCCCAGAGAGGAATTAGCGAGCACACTCCAATGTTGATAGAAGTCAAATAAACTTCATAAGAACAGAGATTTTTCAAAACGCAAACAAACAAAATAAAAGCCTCACACTGATCAAAAGTTTGTCCTTTTTTACCTGAATTTAATCCCGGCCAAGTCAAACATGAGTCTTGCAGCTGTGGTTTCATCACTATCATGGTACTTATCAGATATAAAAATAACTTCTTTTATACCTTAAGAGGTAATGTGGAAAAGTCCATTAGGAAATGCAGATACAGATAATATATAAGACTTATAGAAACAGATGGAGTCCTTTTAGTGTCTGATTAATTAACACTTTGTAAGGTGAGTTTATAGAAAATTCCAATTTTCACTAGTAAAAACCCCTATCTTCTATTCTCTGACACAGAAAAGGGCAGTTAGTTCATAATTTGCCCAATACCCAACTTAGATTCCCACCTCTACCCTACTAATGTGAAATGGAAACTTATTAAAACATTTAAAGCTTAACATGAAGACTGAATTTTAGGTATTTTATATAGGTATACCTATATTTAGGTATAGGATTGAAGATTTAAAGCTGGAAGTGACCTCAGGAGTCAGCTTTGGTCTAACTCCCTCATTTTACGGATGAGAAAATTGAGGTCTAATTGTGTTAGGTAGGCACACTCTATATTAAGGAAGCACCATTGCTAGCTAACCTGAGGCAATAAGATAGCGTAGACATAGAGTCTACCTAGGAAATCCCAAGCAGCCTTAGTGGTTGGGTACCAGGGTTATACTAAATTAATAAAGTGACTTGGGGGTGGCTAGGTGGCACAGTGAATAGAGCACTGGCCCTGGAGTCAGGAGGACCTGAGTTCAAATCCAGCCTCAGACACTTAATACTTACTAGCTGTGTAACCTTGGGCAAGTCACTTAACCCCAGTTGCCCTGCCCTTCCCCCCTAAAAAAGCAAATGAATGAATGAATGAATAAATAAATAAGCAATTATCTAACTAACTAAATAAATAAAGTGACTTGCCCAACAGGTAATAAATAGTTTAGCTAGAATTTGAACGAAATTGGCTTGAACTCTGGATAGTCAATGACATGGTGGATAGGTGACTGGTAAAATCAGAAGAGCTATGTTCAAATCATGCCTCTGATTCTGTTATCTGTTCTTTGTTTTAGAAAAGGACCAATGACATCACACGGTGATGTCTTGACTCATGAGTGAATTGGATTTAAGTGAGGCAGAGTTGCCCAAAGTCTTCTGCCTCACTCTCTCTTCCAGAGTCATGGAAGTCCAGTGGCAAGATGATTGGTGATAGCCTACAATGCAGTGGATAACCTTGGCATCTTCAAAGTATGACCAAGCTCTAAGGGCTCCATAGAGCCTGCTTCAGTCATCTTCATGGCCACTGGAACACATCGTTCACATCCATCCATTCCAGCAGGGGAAATCTTCACATTCTTGGGTAGAGAGCCCCCAACTCACCAATGGGTTTGAGGTTTGTCAGGTACCCTTTACCTGGTTTAACCCAACTGCTGAGAAGGTCTACTGGAGTATGGCCACTGCGCATGCTACAGCTTCACAAGTGGAAATCAAAAGTCGAAAGCACTTCCGCAAAGGGTTCAGCAGTCCTCACACCAGAGGTGCTGGTCCTTCTTGAACACCCTATACACCTCTGCCTTAACCCGCAGTGTCTGTGTGACCCTGAGCAAATCACTTAACATCTCTGTCTCAATTTCCTCATTAACAAAATGAGAGGATTAGGCTAAATGGCTTCTAAGGCCCCTTCCGGGTCTAAATCTATGAACTCTACATTCATCAATTATAACTCAAATGCTACTTTAGGGAAAGGAGTGGGAGAGGCCCTGGAAAATTCAGAGCAGGGGTTCTTAACATGGGGTCCATGAACTCGGCAGTTTAGAAAATATTTTGATAATTGAATTTCAATATAACTAGTTTTCTTTGTAATCCTATGTATTTTGCCTTATGCTTTTAAAAACATTCTGAGGAGTCTGTAAGCATCACCAGGCCATCAGAGAGGTCCACTACCCAAAAAAGTTTAAGATGTTTTAGAAATTAGTGCCAAAATACTTCCAATTCCAATGTTTCCAATGTGTGAGAGGTTACGGATGTGTTTATTTCAAACTAGTTCCTTGGAAGCAAAGACAGATTGTACTTGTCCTCATCTCCTTCTGACAATACGGAGCTGGAAAGTTAGCCCACCTACGCTAGCATGCTCCCCCCTTTTCCCTACCTCTCTCTACCCACATATAAACAAGACTGCTTTTTTTTTTATTCTTTCTTTTTTTCCATTGTTCCCTCTGGAGAATGTAGTCTGGGGAAAATAAAACCTGAGTGAGAGCACAAAAGGAGGCCAGAAAGGTATTTTTATAAGAGCCCTTCAACATGAGGCTTTTGATTTCAATACCCCTATACTCGATCTGTTCAGAACCGCATGGAGGCACATGATAAACAGGCCCTTTAAGCCACACATCTGGCCAACATGATAAGTGTTTAGGACTCAAGCTGAGAGTTTTATGGAGATAAAGTATACTGTAGCTAGCTCAATACTTGGATATCATAGTCTGAAGAAGGAGAAACGTTCTGAGCAGCACCCTTACTGCAAGAATACAAATTTATAGCAACTATAATAAGAGGGAAAATTAAAGGCGGATCATCTAAGTCTTATGACATTTTTGAACAAAGATATTTTAAAATCTTCAAATATCTACCTTACATTACATACAAATTAAAATTTCATGGAGAGGCTCCCAACTGACCTTGTTTCAGACAGAAGTTCATTTTCCCCCCTAATCTATGCATAATATGTCAGAGTACAGTAAATTGACAGCAATTATATTCAATGCCGATGTTGTTCTTTGGCAGCTCAGCAGTTTAAGAAGTTGCAAACCTAAATTAAAAACATGCTAAGAATCACAGAGGATACAATTAGTCTTAGAATACCTGGCACCATTCAAACACAAAACATGGGAAATCTCCTGTGAAGTTGATAGTGCAATTAATTTAGATCTAAACAACAACAATTTAAAATCAAATACATCTGTGATGAGGTACTCAGGAGCAGACAGCAATGCAAATGTGACAAATCGACCTGGCACCAGCTCTTACCTGCCTGGATGATGAGCTTAGCACATTCATTACAGGGGAATAAGGCAACATACATAGTGCAGCCCTTCACATCCGCTGAGTTTTTGTTCATAATGGCATTCAGTTCAGCATGGCACACTGCATGATGAAAGAGGGAAAAATAATATTTCAGGTAATGAAGAATATATTGCTATTGAGGAAGTTCTTTTAATTCTGTCCTATACAAGATCAATCACCTGAATGATAAAGATTACAATTTTTAAAAATCAGCAAAGGGAAGCGTCCCAAGACTAAATGAAGGCCAAGTAGTCTGACCACTTTGGTAATTAGCAACCAAATCATTAGACACCGTGGCACTTCCTGGTGCCTGGTTCTAAGTACCTAGAGCAGATACCAAGGCCTGAGGCCAAGTACCCACCTACCCTAAGTGCTGTAATAGCCCAAAGCTTCACAAGACCCTAGAGAAGCCAAGTTCTAAGGAAAATTGTTCATTCATGCATTTATATGCATACATAAGAACAACATTATGGTAAAGAGTATGAGGTATAGTTATTTTTTTTTTAACAAAAGAATTGGGAAGTAAAGCTAAAGCATTTCTCTCTTGAGGAATTGGGTTCACCTCCCAGGTGGCTTATCCCAGAAACACTTAAAAAAGATACCCAAGAACTATAAGAATGTACAACAAACAGTTCAGCTGAGTAAATACACCTTTTTTTTTCCCTCAAGAGAAAAAGAAAGAGGCATAGAATAAAAGAGAGAAAAATAAGGAGATTGTATTGGTCCACATAAAGGCTACACTTATGAGCTTGTGTAACTAACACTTGTGTGTGGTCTATAGTTGGTATGATTTTTCAATTTATATCTCTATTTTTTTTTTCCTTTCAAAGGACTCTCTTCAAGGGCCTGAAACGGGGATAAATTCAATGACAATGAAACTCTAAGTTCTTTACCAACTGAACAGCCCATGAAGGTTCCAAAAATAGGGTTAATTTCACCAATTTTTGTCTCCCCCAATTAGACTGTGATCTCTTTAAAGGTAGGGACTATCTTTTTGCCTTCCTTTGTATCCCTATCACTAAGCAGAATGCCTGGCACACAAAAAGCACTCAATAAATGTTTTACTAGTGACTACCTGACATTTCTGTAAGTCTGCCTGAATGACACTTGACCAGATCTAATCCATCCTTCAAGTTCTAGCTCAAGTCCAACTCTTCCTCCATCAAACCTTCTCTGAACCTATAGCACTTCTGTCTATATGATTCATGTGGTACTTTTATTATCTACTCCTCTGCTAAACTTTTTAAACTTTAATTTAAAAAAAAATTAAAGTTTAAAAAACATTAAGCTAAAAAAATTTAACCTAAATAATTACTGATTTATTTCATTACATTACCTTAATTTCTTAATATGTCCCTCCCCTATTCACCCAGAGAGCCATCCCTCATTAAAAAAATAACAACTTAAGAAAAAAAGCACTTCAGTAAACTAATCGAACAATTCCCAACAAAATAAACTGTTCTATGGCTAAGTAAGGAGGAAGACGCCTACTCATCTTTCTTCTCTGGGGTCAAGCTTGGTCATCATAATTACACAGATTTTTGTTTCAATTCTTTTATTTGCTGACATTTACGCTGCTGTAATCAATGTGCGTATTGTTTTCTAGGTTCTGCTTACTCATTCCACATCCATTCAGGTGAGTCTTCCCATGTTATTCTTTATCCTTCATATCCATCATTTCTGAAGCTGCAGTAATATTCCACTGCATTAAGGCTCCACAATTTCATTAGCTGTTCCCCAAATGATGGGCATCTGATGAGTTTGCGGTTTTTCTGCTATACAAAATGCCACCATAAGCACTGACGTAGGTGGGACCCTTCTTTCTACTTCTGACCTCACTGATGCACAGCAACTATTCCTTAACTCTTTATACATTTACAGCTTGTCTCTTCAAACAAAAGGTAGCTACTGTTGCTCCTTTCTGTGTTCCTCGTTATCACTTAGCATGGGCTTATATACACAGGAAACATTTAATAAATCTTTGTTACATGAGGGAGGTTATGCCTCTTTCCCTGCAAAGAAACAAAACTGGACATGAGTGGCCTGGGGGTCAAGGCTGAAGCTGCACTTCCTAGGATGAAGCTTCCGGGTGGCCATTCTGAAGTGGTCACCTGAGGACATAAAATGGCCCATCAAGGTGGGAATCTCTTGGATACTGAAACTGGAGTCACTTCACTTGGCCTACACTCATTTCCACATGAAGATGACCGGCACCATCTACCCAAATATCCATTTTATGCTATGGCTAAGCCAACCCCTTTTGTTAACTGTTCCAAAATGGAAGAGGGGGCTGGCCTGAGTTGGACTGACTTGTAACTCAGAATCCTCTTTCCTTTGGCTATATGAAGCCTTCTTAATCCTTCCAGATGCTGTGTGTATGTGCACACACACGTACATACATACACACGTATGTGTGTAAATGTTCCAACTCAGTAGCTTTTTAATGGCTATTCCCCATGCCTGGAATGCTCTCACTCCTCACCTCCTGGCTTTCTGGAGCTCATCTTCCACCTTCTATAGGAGGCCTCTGCCCATCCCTCCACTGGTAGCTCATTTTCTGAGATTACCCTCCATTTACCAGTATGTATATACAGAGTCATTTGTATATGGGCTTCCCCATTAGACAGTAAGTTCCTCGAGGGCTGGTCTATGTTTTTGCCTTTTTCTGTATCCCCAGCACTCACATAGTTTTATAAATGCACACTGATTGCCTCCCTGCCTGCCTGATAAAGGCTGAAAGATGGATTCAATAAAGGCTTATAGCATTGCAACTAATGTCTGAAAAAAGAAGTGTATGTTTTATCTCCAATAGGGAAGCGGAGCTCCATCCCAAAGTGCTCTCCTCCTAAGACATGCCCAGAGCACAATCATCTCCCCATCCCACAAGACCAAGAAGTTTTGTGCAGGGACGACACATGGCTTGTTGTTAGAAACAATTAAATGTAATTGTCTCTTTTATGCCCCCCTGGAGGGCAGAGACCGGTCTGTTCCTCTCTTTGGAATTCCCTGGGAGCCTAAAGCAATGCCATCAACACAATGGGAGTTAAATATTTATTGAATGAATAAGGGAAGAAATGAGGGCCCCAATTATTGATGGTGAAAGTTTAGAAGTCCTAAAAATACATTTTGGGTTACTTTCTATTCAGAACGTTAAACAGATTATGGACACAATTATATTCCCTTGTTCTGAATCACCAGAAGAAACTGTCACACTGACTACAGCAGTCTTCCCTTAGTTCACACTAGGCAGTTTAGGGCAAAATTTAACATTTCTATGTCCCGAGTCATTAATGGAAATTACCATATGAAACAGATCCTCCCTGCTCAAGCAGCATTTTACTATTCTGCATAGGAAGAAAGGGTGGTTTACTGGCAATAATGCAGAGAATTATAAACAGGTTTCTTTTCACTTAGCCACAAAATAACTGGAGTTAAAATGTAAAACCCTCCCTATTGAGAACATGGTCGGCTGGGCAAAGTGAAAACCTTGAAATCGGTGTGATCCTCAGAAATACATGAAACTACCTCCGCGGGACACGAAGCCTCCCAGCTGTCTAAGTGAGCACCAAATCTGGAAAAAGGCGAAAAAGCTGCCTTAATAGAGATACAGTACATGTTGTTTCCTTCCAGGGTTGAGTCAACAGCACATGAATCCCTCAAATCACATCATTCCTGGTCATTTCCTCTGTAATCTCTCTAGGGTTCTAGGGATCTCTGTTAAGAGAAAACCCAACCCTCTTCTTTCCAGGGCGGTTGTGGTCTACTGGCCCAGTTAGTACTTAATTGTTTTTCTTTGTTACAAGGGCAAGACTACCAGGTGTGGGGGCTATCTAGGATAGGACTGTGACCTTGAAAACAAAAAGCACCAATAAAACATATGTTTGCTTGTTTAAATGTTGGGGTGGCTAGGTGGCACAGTGAATAGAGCACTGGCCCTGGAGTCAGGAGGACCTGAGTTCAAATTGGGCCTCAGACACTTAACACTTACTAGTGGTGTGACCTTGGGCAAGTCACTTAACTCCAATTGCCTGCCTTCCCCCATCCAAAAAGCAAAAAAAAAAGAAGAAGAAGAAGAGGAAGAAGTTAGGTAAGCTTTCTTCTTCACAGTTCCATCTTCCTAACAGGCTCAGCCCAAAGTCCCAGGGTTACTGCTACCATTTCTTTCCACTGTGTACAAATCTCAACAGAATGTAAGTTCTCTGAAGGCAGGAACTGGTGCCTTACACAGTATAGGAGGTTAATGAATATTAATTGAATTGAAATGAATTCTTAAGTAGCTATGCAATGGAGTTCTGTTGGAGCAAAAGGGCCATCTATGTTGATGAAAGGGCAGCTAGCTGGTGCAGTGGATAGAGTGGACCGCCTAAAGTCAGGAAGACCCAGGTTCAAATCCAGCCTCAGGTACTTTTTAGCTGTGTGACCCTGGACAAACACTGCTTGCCTCAATTTCCTCATCTGTAAAATGACCTGGAGAAGGAAATGGCAAACCACTCCAGTATCTTTGCCAAGAAAACTCCCAATGGGGTCATGAAGAGCCAGATGCAACTCAAATGACTGATCAACAACATGTTGATCAAACAAACCTGATAAGTGACAAAACCACACTGGGCTGAGAAGAGACAAGGGGCTGTTCTCTGTATACCTAGTAACCAGTACACAGTAGGAGCTTAATAAATGTTGGATTAGACCAGAAGACTCCCAAAGCTCTAAGTCCAACTCTCTTTTCTTTCTTGAATCGTGCTTCTAAATTGCCCACTGCCCACTGCACAATGCAGTGGCCCATTCAATTCACCTGGATGTCCCATTAGCACCTCAGACTCAGCATGTCCGAAACAAGACTCACGACCTTTTCCTTTGAAAACCAGCGTTTCCTTGCAATGGCTTTATTTTTGCTGAGGGAGACACCATCTTCCCCATCATCCAAGCTTGTGACCATCCATCCTGCTGTTCCTTACTCATGATCCTCCCATCATCCCATGACTAGAACATGCTCCAGAATCCCTTGAGCTCACCGGCCTCCTCCAAAACTCTGCTCAAATCCCACCATTTGCAAAAGGACTTTCCTAGTGAGACATCCTCCTCCCCTGAGGTTACCTTTACTGCACACAACTGTGTGCATGTCATCTCCCTCCATTTGTGGGTGTATTTTTGTCCTTTGTATGCCCTGCCCCTGGCAGAACACCTGGCACACAGTAAGTGCTTTATAAATGCTTGCTGACAAAACTCCTCCAACCCTGGGTTTGCACTCTAGTAGAGATTGGCCATGAAAGCAAATGTACACAATAGAGACTCGCTGCTTCACGTCCAGTGTGCTTTTTCTGTTCTACTATGAAATGTGCAAATGCCCTGGTTCTTGGAGTTTGCTAAGTTCAAAATAAAATTTAAATTAAAAAAAGAAAAAAGAGAGGAATGATACGAGTCTAGCCTTTCCACCACATTCTTCTTTCTAAGTTTTGGTCTAGTCTTTAGCTTACTGGAAGAGCTGAACAACAAACAGTTCTCCTGCCTGATATACGAGCACTCACTGACCACTAATGCCCCTGCCTATCTCTGGATGGCTCTTCACCTCAGGAAAGTGTCTGTTTCTGGTGTTTATACCCCAATAACTGGAACAGTGTCTGGTCAAACTGGTTGTTTGTTTAACTGTTTTCAATCACATAGGACTCTGTGACCTCTTTTGGGGGTTTTCTTGGCAAAGATACTGGAGTGGTTTGCCATTTCCTTCTCTAGCTCATTTGACAGATGAGGAAACCGAGGCAAAGAAGGTTAAGTGACTTGCCCAGGATCACACAGCTAGAAAGTGGCTGAAGCCAAAAGACTAGAGTCTGAGGACTCTATCCACTGTGCCCCCCCTGCTGCCCTTTCTGGCACTTATCCTGAATCCAGAATCCTGAATCACATCTGTCTCCTCTTCTGACACCCTGCCCAACTTTTATCTTACATCCACAACAAGTGTCACATATGTCCATCCCACCCCACATACACAGTCACCGTCCTAGCACAGGCCCTAATAATGGCCCAACTGACCTCTTTTGTTTCCACTCTCCTCCCCTTCCTAACCAACACTCTGCTTAGCTGCCAAGATCATCTTCCTAAGGCACAGGTCAGTAACACATCACTCCCCCGATTGCCCAAACGCTCAGGGGCTTCTTTAGGACAAAATGCCCACCCCCTAGCCCTTTTCAAGGCCTCCCACTCCTCTTTCTGGCCAGCCTTCACTTACTCTGGCCATTCCAGCTAAAATGGACTTCTGGTCACTGCCCAAATTCCACATACCATCTCCCACACTGGAGCATTTGTCCAAGCCTTCCCTTACGCCTGGAATGCATAAGTACTGCATGTACTCCTCAATTCTGTGTCTGATTCCTTATGTTGGTTCTACACTCAATTCAGATATTATTTCATCCCTGGGAAGCCTTCCCTGATCCATGCAGGCAACATGCTTCTCCCTCCAAATTATCCCATTATTCCTTATCTTTCTCCATGCTCTATCTCCAGAATCTAAGTTTTTTTTGGGCAGATAATTTTGTCTCTTTTTTACCTTATATTCCACTCTATCCATGGCACAGTGGTGGACAGAGTTCTGGGCCTGGATTCAGGAAGTCCTGAGTTCAAATCTAAGTCTCAGACTGTAAGACCCTGGGCAAGTCACTCCACCTGTTTGCCTCAGTCTCCGTGTAAAAAATGGTGATAGCACCCACCTTGCAGTATTTTTGTGAGGATTATATGAGCTAATATTGGTTAAAAAAAATAAAAGCACTTAGTACAGTGCTTGGCACATAGCAGGCTTTCTCTTCTCATCGTTCCAAACATCTCTGCTACTATCTCTGTTCTTGGTAACCAGTCTCCATTTTAATTTTTTCTAGCATCAAGAATGAGGTAGCTAAGTAGGTGGCACAGTGGACAGACGGCCAGACTTGAAGTCAGGAAGACCTTAGTGCAAATGTGGCCTCAGACAATTACTAGCTGTGTGACACTAGGCAAGTCACTTAACCCTCAGTTTTCTTTTCTGTCAAATGAGCTAGAGAAGGAAATGGCAGACAACTCCAGCATCTTTGCAGAGAAAATCCCAAATAGGGTCACAAAGAGCTGGGCACAACCACACTTGCCTGGCTTTCCTCCCACTCCTCTGACTACTCTCCTATGTCAACTCTCTCCTCCCCCACCTCTGTGGGGATTATTTCCCAATGCACACTCCTAAGCTTTAATAGCATTTCTCCCTCTCTACTCATCTGCTTGAAAAACTCGAGGCTCTCAAATCCTTCTCTCTCATCCTGATTCTGCCTCCCCAGTCCCTTCTTTATGAGTGGCCAGCAGGAAATCTGCATCTTGAGGTCACTCCAGTGAAATGCAACAAATAAATATTACCCCTCAAAGTTAAGAAGTTAAGGAACAGACTTGTCTTCCTATTTTACTAAGCAACTTTAATTCTCTGTATGAATTCCCAAGCAGCGCTGTGGTAAGTATTGTAAACAAGCCTGATGGCAAAAACCAAGCAGATGAAAGTGACTTTCCTACTGATCTTAAGAAGAATGCAGGCTTTTTGTATCCTCAGGAGGCACACTGGTCAAGCGTACCAAAGCAGGCACAACATCCTTGCAATATTCATGAAATGCTTTAAATCTCCGAAAATATGACCAATTACTAAAGCATTTTAGCTCCAATTCTTTAGAAATAGCTGAGCGATAATGCCCCAATGAAACTAACAATACTTGATGCTTATTTCATAAGAACAGAGAATAATATAAAAGCATTCAATTATTTCCCCAAATTATCTAAGAGGAAAGAAATTAGATGCCAAAAATATCAGATTAATACTTTTAAAAGCTCATGACTGCCAGAAAGAAAATCTCCTTTTCAGGTAATTATAAGACAATTCATATACTTGGGTCTCTTTTCTTGTTACTGACTCAGAATTCAGCTCTGCATTAACCCCAGACCACTGTGAATAGCATAATTAGAAAAATATATTTTTCAAAATTCTCCCTTGCTTGCTTAATCCTTACTGTCTTGTGTAGGTGGTTCACATAGAAGGCTGACAAATTAACAGGATATATTCTACCCCTGGTTAGATTTAAAAGATTCTGGGTCTTCATAATTTTGGAGATTTGACTTTTATCTCATTTGATATAAGACGAAGCTCTGTTTCTGACAATGATATTATTAAGATTACTCACAGAGGTGACAAGATAAGAAAAAAATGAAGACACTGTCAAGGAAAAAAAAACTTAATGCTCTTCCAATAATTTAGCAGTAATGTGACTTTAGTACAGCCAATTGATCTGAAGACAGGACACAAGGATGACAGGTAATAATGACGCCTGGCAAAATACAGCCGTAGGTAGCCTTTCAGTTTTTACTCCCATTAAAGAGAGGAGTTCTGCAGACTGCCTGAAAGCCTTCCTTTTCAGGAGTAGGGGATTTTTCTTTTAAGAAATGTTTTCCAGTTCAAAAAAGCCATCTTGACCCAAGCTAACCTTAGAAATTAGGTTGCCTGACATAGTGGCAAGGCTAGGGCAAGGGGCTTACAGCCAGGTAAAAGTGATGTGGGACCACTTAGCAATGCTGCACACTGATCTCTGCAAAACAGCTGCAAGGCTCTACTTTATGTGTTCCTATCTGGGGAACCCATTCCCTGAACCAAACTGATGACTCTGAAGGTTCTGGGACTTTGAGGGCCACCTATGTTCAAAATGTAGACAGTTCCATGCATTGACAAGACAGGGTCAAGTTGTAAAAACAAGAGAATGTTTGCTCTAGTTCATCTGGAAGCTTCTAAGGGTAAAATGTGCCCGCTATCCAATTAACAACTGAGATGAGATGGGACACGCAGGCTCAGTGTCGGCCTGTTTGTGACTCTCATAATTCCCTGTTAATTTTCACCATAAACTCCAGCTATGTTATCGTAACAGAGTTTTATGACTGACCTGAGTCGGAGGACCTTGAGTGGGTGCTCACTATCTAATTAACAACTAAAATGAAATGGGGCACCCAAGTCTAATACTGGCTCATGTGTGGCTGTCTCATAATTTCTTATTAACTTCCAACATAAACTCTCCTTGTATTATGGTAGGTAACTGAGTTTTATGATTGATTTGAGTCAAAGAGCATTGTGTTAGAATTCCTACTCTGCCAATAATTCTGTGTGGCCTTGATCATCTCGTCTGTAAAATGGAGGGGTTAGGCTAAGAGGCCTCTAAAGGACTCTCTCAGCTCCAAAAAACTGAGATTCAATGTTTTTTGTTTGTTTCCTCTTTTAATTTTAAAATGAATGTTCCCACAGAACAAGAAAGAACCTTACTTAGGAGTTACCTGTTCTAACCCCCCAGAGGACACTCACTGATGGTTCCCCCCCCACTACCACACAGCTGACAGGTTGGTCATTCAGTTACAGTCTGAGTACTTCCTGTGATGGAAACTCAATTGTTCTCCGTTCTGTAAAAATCAATTTACAGAATTATTCAGCTGCTTCTTGAGTTAAAATGGATTTTCACTATTCATTTTCCAGTTACTGAAAGACATCCTGTCAGGGCTTGGTATATCAATGCTGCTCTTTGAAGTACATATCGTTTGGGTCAACAATTTAATATTCTCTAAATCTAAGTCCTTTCCTCTAGAAAGGGACAGGAAATGTTCCCCATTGTTTTCATGAAGCAAACATTTTAGGTTAGAATCTTCTCTCTGAGCATCTTCCAATTTATAGAGTCTGTTCCATTTCAAAAGCCACCCCTCCCCATCACTAGCTATCATCAGAAACTCTATTACTGAACCCTTCCCTCTCCCATTCATCTCGACCATCATGGCAGAAAAGAGAGTCAAAAGACCTGGATTCAAATTTCTGATATTTACTACCTGTATGGCCCAGCTTCCTCACCCAAGTAATGGGAAAGAAGGAAAGAAAAAGGCATTTATTCATCATTTACCACATGTCAAGTACTATGCTAGAGTGCTAAGGGTATGACTCCAAGCAAAAAGAAAGTCAGTCTCTGCCCTCAAGGAGCTTATATTCTAACTGTATAAAGACCAACATAAGAGGGAGCTAGACCCGGCAAGGGAGTGGGGTGTAAAGGTACCAAACTCCAGGGCATGGATCTCAATGCATTTTCCATTAGCATCACTGATACAAATGATGATTTGTTCCTACAGCACTGTAAGTCCCATACAGCAATAGCTCACACAGTAAGTCCCTGTTCCTAACTCTGAAGAACTCAGAACTATGCCTCACACTGGACTTCCCTCAGCTCCTGGGAACATCCAACCACTTCCTCAGTATTCTCACATTGGAATATCCTTCCACCAGGTCCAAAGGTGAATTTGCTGGGGTCTCCATTTTGTGGAAAGGCCAAGGCCAACCAACCTTCATTCCCTTCCCAGTCTGTGCTTGACTATTCAAACATAAAAACTATGCCCTGGGTTTAAGCATTTCCATCTCCCTACTCTACTTTATCTCATTTTATATGTTTTCTTCTCCCATTAGAACAAAAGCTCCTTGAGGGCAGAACCCTTCTTTCTTTCAACTTGCATTAGTATCTCCAGCATTATGCAGTGTCTGGCACATAAGACCTTCTTTCCCTTCCTTCTCCTTCTTCTTCCTCTTTCTTTCCTTTTCTTTGCCTTCTTCTTTTCCTCAACCTTCCTTCCTCCCTTCCCTTCTCTCCCCTTGCATTCATTCCTCTCTATGCCCCTCTCTCCCTTCCTTCCCAAAACAACCCTATTAGACAGTACAAGGTTAACCCAAGTATTACTTTAACTACTTGACAGAGAGCTGGGTCTTGAGACACCAAACCTGGTATTGTTTCCACTATAATATGGAAGACACAGAAAAATGCTATGTGACAGGAGACAGCTGGTACCAAGAGGAAAAGACTAGCACCTAGGGTATTGGGCCCTCGTGAGAAGGGGTTGCTTCTTTTTTGTGTCCGTCCCCAGCTATTGGGACAGTCCCTGACACAAAGGAGGTACTTAATTAAGTTGACTGATTGACTGTTCATTGGCCTGGCATACCTACCACCATTTGTAACATTGATTTTCCAGGAAAATATTTACAGAAGATGGAATATCATTTCCCCTTCTTGGCAAAGAGGTGGGGGGTTAAGGGTACCTAATGTTACATGTGCTATCAGACATCAATGTTCTATCCCTTGGTTTTGCTTAACAACTTTTCTTTGCAAAAAGGGAGAGTTTTATGGAGGAATGGGAAGGGATATTTGGAAGTATCTGTGGAACACAAAACAAAAGGCATCAATAAATTTTTTTTGTTTTTTTTTTGGAGTGGGGAGGGCACGGCAATTGGGGTTAAGTGACTTGCCCAAGGTCACATGGCTAGTTAAGTGTTAAGTGTCTGAGGCCATACTTGAACTCGGGTCCTCCTGACTCCAGGGCCGGTGCTCTATTCACTGCTCCACCTAGCAGCTCCCAACAAAATTTTAAAGGGGAAAAGAATGTATGTCCAGACATAAACTTTGGATACTTGGAGTTTACTCACTATTCAAGAAGACAATGACTTCGATGGCTGTTTTTCTCTTCTTCCGTAAGGGCTTCTCGTAAATCGATCAATTCTTCCCTTCAAGCCCTTACTCTACCCCAGTGCTCTAATCACTGCGCCACCAAGCTGCCGTCTGAAGGGACAGGCTTTAGCGGGCGGTCTCACACCCCTCTGCCAAGTTAAGCAGCTTAGAATGAACGTGAAGTCATGATGGAAATAGCATCAGCCTTGAGCCGGCTGAGCTCGGGCAGCTAGGTGGTACAGAGGATAGAGTGCTGGACTTGCAACCAGAAAGACTCATCTCCGTGAGTTCAGATCTAGCCTCGGACACTGACTAGCTGTGTGACCCTGGGCAAGTCACTTAACCCCGTTTGCCTCAGTTCTTGATCCATAAAATGAGCTGGAGAAGGAAATGGAAACTGACTCTATCATCTTTGGCAAGATAATCCCAAATGGATCAGGGACTGAAAAACGATTTCACAACAAAAAGCTGAGCTAAATTACTGCCCCCAACCCATGATGTACAGTAGGGATGTCAAATAGAAATGGGGGCCACTAAGCCACACAAAAGGATCTCTGCGAGCCATTAACTTAGGAAATCACAATATTAACATGATCTATGCTCTCCTGTATTTTTATTTATTTTGTTAAATATTTTCATCACGTATCTTAATCTGGTTTCCATGTTTAACATCTCTGATATGCAGTTTACTCCCTATGAAAACATATACATGCCATTTTCTATTATAAAGAAAAATTCTTAATTATGTTTACATTTATATGTATATATTTATATGTATGTTTGTGCATATGTGTGTATGTGTATTTATGTATATTTATATTAAACAAGGCTCCCACTAACTCTGGACACAGAGGAAGCACCTAGACTACAATGGCACTGCTGTTTCTCTGCTTGAAATTCAAGCAAAATATTCAACAGATCAGGATCAAAAGACATTGACGCCATCAGAAAATAAAGCAGGCAAGCAAAAGAAGACTAGATACTCTCGGAAACCCTTTACATAGCAATCTTCCTTACTAATAGGGCTGCAGTCATTTGGAACATGAATCTTCATCTGTTCTCGGTAAGCAGCAACTGACAGATTCTGGACCAGGTAGTTAGGAAGATGGCAGAAACCCAGCTGATGTTTCATCCAGTGCAGTGAAGACACCACTCCAAAGCAAAAGCAGATCTAAGAGGGCAAAAGGGTTTTCAAGGCTCAGGACATCCAGAGGGAGGTCTTTGACTCGATGCCTTCCAAAGCTGTCTTGGTCACCATCCAGCGGTTCTAACACCCTGTCTCCTGACTCAGTGGAGAAAAATCAAATTGGTAATCAACTGCTTCTCTTCTTAATGCCAATCTTTCTTCCGTACACCAAATGGAACAGTTTAGAAACTCTATGCCATATGCCTCTCTCCCCATCAACTCATTCATGTCAATTCTAAAGCCAGAGAAACAAACACTGAACACCAACAGCCTCTCATTCACCCTCTCAATGTCTCCAAGACCTTCAGAACAAGAGTTCTCGACCTAGGGACCATGAACTTGATTTTTAAAAATATTTCAATATTTAAAATATACATTGATCTCCTTTGTAATTCTATATATTTGATTCAATGAATCTTAAAATATTATTCAGAGAAGGGGTTTATAGGCTTCTTCTGGCTGTGGAAAAAAGCAAGGGTTTAGAAGTAAGTAACACATCACAAATTGACTATGTATTCTCTTCTTTTTTCTGCCAGAGAAAGAAGGTGAGAGAAGGATGAATCACAACCACCACAGCATTATTATATAGCATGTTCAAGTTTACAAAGCATTTTCCCCTAACAACAGTTCTGAAGTAGATAGTGGTGTAAGCATTACCACCCCCATTTTCTAGGGGAAGAAACTAAAACTTAAATACATGACTAGCCCAAAATCACACAGATGACAACTGCTAAAATGAGAGAAGAAATAGAGGGGAAAGGTCTCAGAAAGAACAATATAGACTAAAGAGTCAGGGAGAGCATATAGCTAAACCATATGGGCTAAGGTCGACGAAATCCATCAATTAGCAAGAAAGCAGTGCCTGTGAAGTGCCAGGTGCTGGCGATACAAGGGCAAAACTGAAAGTCTCTGTCCTCGAAAGGTATAAAGGAGTAGCATGGTTTGGAGCAGATGCATCAAACCTCGCCCACCAGCCAGCAAAATTCCATCAGATTAAAATGCAATTAAGACATGTTTACCAAAATAAATAAAACACAACACAACATAACATTAATATGTGGCTTTCTAAGTCAACCTGTGACCAGCAGGGATGTGTTTCTATCTGCGTCTGACACCACTAGAGGAGAGGCCTGGACGGGTGAGGTGGGTTCAAATCCCACCTGGGATACTTACTACCTGTGTGACCATAGATGAGTCATGAGCCTTTCTGAGGCTCAGGTTCCTGGCCTATAAAACGGAGTTAATATCGCCTGCAATACTTGCCAAATGGGTTTTTTGTTTGTTTTGGAGGGTAGGGAGAATTTGTTAAAGGAGATAATGTACATGAAATGCTTTGTAAACTTTAAAGTGCCTCTATAAATGTCAGTAATCATGAAGGTGGTTGCTGGGGCTGAATAAACCCAATACATGAAACACATAAATACCGGAATAAAATGTGAGAAGTGTTAAGTGACTGACTGCCCAACTGGATCCTAGTTATCTACCCTCTTCCAAATTACCTAAGTGACACCCTTCTCTTGGTAGTGGAAAGGACTGAAAATATACGGTGTTTGCAATGCTCCTCTAGAGGCAGAAGCTTAAAAACAAACAAAACAAAACAAAGCAAGAACCAAAAAACTCTAACAGGAGGAATTTGGAAAAACACTTGACGAACTGTATCAACTGATACAGGCTGAAATAAGCAGAAGAACAATATGCCTAAGAACATCCGTGAAAAAGATTACTAAGAGGAAATCAACCTGAATGAGTGAAATAAAAATGGACCCCAGAGAACAGATAATGGAACATATCACTCTCCTTCTGGCAGAGAGGTGAGAGACTATGGGGGCAGAGTGGTGTCTTACCCTGTCAGATGAAGTCACCATATTGGGTCCTTTTCTGTTTAACTGTTTCCTCTTTGATACAAGGGAATTTCAGGAGATAAGAACAGGAAACAGGAATAAACATATCCAAAAATGATGTAAAAACAGAGGTACCAATGAAACTTATTGGGGGGAAAAAGTTTTCCCCCATTCCGAACCCCTTAATTTCTCCAAAACTAGGAAACTTGACAAGATAAACCACTATACCTCCCTTCACATTCACTGTTATTTACAAATATCCCCTTAAAAGTTGAACCTGAAATAGGTTTTGTCAGCAAAAGAACTCTGCTAGCAGAGTTCACACAGTTCTTGTTTTTTTACTGCAGGCTTGTTTAAGAGTGATGGGTCGCTCTTCACGTTGACTCTTACTAAGACTCAAAATCCTCAGGGAGGGGCGACAGAAGGAGGGAGAAGTTTAGGAAAAAAAATGAGCATGGACCAAACCAACCATGGCAGAATCCATTAAAAATAATTTCCCTAAAGTCTTTATCTTATTTTAATTGATAAGCACTTACTGAGTATATTTTGTCAACGTTATTGACTTTTAATTTTCAAACAAATAAGGCAAGTTTGCTTTTTTTTTTAAATATGGAACAAGTTAAGCTCATCTAAATTCTGTTGCACTTGGTACCTGTGGTAATTGCTGGTGGGCTTAACCAGTGTGCCAAGAACAGGGTTGGTCAATCAATCAACCAATCAACATTTATTAAGCACCAACTATGTGCTGGCACCATGCCAACTGGTGGGGATCTAAAAAAGATGCAAAAGATAGTCTCTGCCTTCAAGGAGCTTACAATCTAACGCGGGGAGAAAACACGCAAACAAATATATACAAAGCTAGCCATATTACAGGACAAATAGGAAAAAGTTAACAGAGGGAAGGCACTGGAATTAAGAGGGGTTGGGGAAGGCTTCTTGTAGGAGGTGGGATTTTAGATGAGACTTAAAGGAAGCCAGGAAGGTCAGTATCCCAAGCCTTTCCTTTTCTGTAAAATCTCACCCAAAGTATCAGTTACTTTAGGACACGGGTTGTTTCTTACTTTCGTACATGGCACAAAATGGATACAGTGCCAGAGTGAGTTAGACCAGAGTTCAAATCCAACCTTAGATACTTACTAGCTCTACGATGCTGGCCAAGTCCCTTAACCTCTGTCTGCCTCAGTTTCCTCATCTGTAAAATGGGGGCCGTAATCACATCTACCTCACAGGGTTGTGAAGAGCACATCTGCAAAGTGCTTAGCACAGTGCCAGGAATATACATGGCACTTAATAAATGCCCATTCCCTTACCAGTGCTTAGCCCATTTTTTTGTTGTTCAGTCAGTCATTTCAGTCATGTCTGACTTTTCATGACCCCATCTGGGGTTTTCTTGGCAAAGACACTGGAGGGGTCTGCCATTTCCTTTTCCAGCTCATTTGACAGATGAGTTAACTAAGGCAAACAGGGTGAAGTGACTTGCCCAGGGTCACATAGCTAGTAAGCGTTTGAGGCTAGGTTTGAATTCATGAAGATGACTCTTCCTGACTCCAGACCCAGTGCTCTGTCCACTGTGCCAAATAGCTGCCCAATTTAGCATGCAGTAAGTGCCTAATAAATGCTTGGTTAGGGTCCCTAAGCTAACCTCAACATGTGACAGAATTGAATACTCTGAGGGAACAAATCTTAAGTCCTGAGATCATCTGGGATCCCCCACCTTGGTATCCTCCACAGCAAAGGTCCTTGAAGAAGATCTGAGCATAGAATCCAGGTCAGGACTAACTAGAAAAACCAAAGTGGCTTCAAATCAACAAAGCCTGACTCAATTCAACAAGCCTTTCCCAGGTGCTGACCCCAGGTGCTTGGTGAAGTCCCTTCTACCCTACATCCATCATCGTATGACTTGGGGGCAGTCTTCTTTCTATGAGCCCACACTGTCTGAGGCCCAGCTTTACCACTGACTGGCTGTATACAACTGGACTACTACTGACTTGGATGGATGTCCAAGAAATAAGGGATCTGCACTTCAACAACGGATAAGGAAATTAATTCTTGTTCTACCAACCTTCTATAGCTGTTATGAGGCACAAATCATGCCAAAGGTTGATAGAATTCCAGGCCAGACAGGAGTGTTGGACACTGGGGTGGAAAAGCATACGATGCTATACCTATCTATAAGAGGATATTATTAACACTATATGCCAGGCGCAGCCGGAGACAAGGAGGATACTAACACAAAAGTGAAATGATCCCGGTTCTGAGGGATTTTACCGTAAAAGGAAACTGAGGTTCAGGAAAGGTTGGGTGACATGTCCACAGTCACATGGGCAATAAGTAGAAAGGCTGAGATTTGAACCCAGTACTCATAAACTATACTGCCTCTACAAGGCCAAGCTCTAGCAAAGTAATGATAATAATAATAATAATTATTATTATTTTAACTGCCATTTGTAAAGTGATTCAAAGGCTGCCTTACACATCTCAGCCATCACATCTCATTGATCCCAACAACAACCCTGTGAAATTCTCAAGTTATTATTATTATCATCCCACTTTTATAGATGAAGAAACTGAGAAAGAGTTAAGTGACTTACCCAGGGTCACACAGCTAGTGAGTGTCTGAAGCCAGATTTGAACTCGTGAAGATGAATCTTCCTGACTCCAGGCTCAGTACTCTATGCTCAGTACCACCTGGCTGCCCACTTAAAACAAGTAACCTCTCAAAGTAAGTCTAATATCCTACATTTGCTGAAAAATTAAAAAGAGGAAAAATGGTCAAAAGAGCTCCAATTTTACTTTAGTCACCTAAATTCAAAATTAATGGCATCTTGAACAAAGTCCTTTAATTGCAGAATTTAAAAATTCATGCTCAATTATCATATTCAATATTTTAAGCTCACTGTGGTATCTATCATTTGGGTAGGAAGGAGCAGTGAGAAATAGTTTATGCCTCTACTAATTGGGAGGTACAGAATCACCAGAATGTATGAGGATGAAAATAAATGTACCCACAGGCCTACGCCAGCTTTCTGCCCCCGGGATTGAGACTATACCATGCTGGGCACACAGCCTGTGTCTAGTAAAATACTTTACTGACTCACTAATTTAAATGTGATTTCCAAAGTCAGTCCTTTCTACCTCAGAACATTTTTCCCTCCTCAATAAATATCTTCTGACCACTTTGAAGGGCAAGGTACTGGGCTAGCTGCTAGAGATATAGGGAGGTATGGCGCAAAAAAGCACTGGTTTGGACATCAGGGAACCGACTGTGAATTTGGGGGCAGAGACCCTGCCTTTGCATTCCTGCTCCTTACTACCTGTGTGACCTCAGCCAAGCCACAATATCTCAGGGCTTCAGTTTGCTCGGTGGGTTGGACTGAAAGACCTATAAGTTCCATCCAGCCCTGCCTCCCATGATCCTAAAAAGCATTCCTTTCTCTTAAAGAGCTCACAGCCATAGAACATGAGCATAACAAGTTAAATGTCAATTATCAACTGGGCACAGGCTGGGTGAGTGGTACTCTAAGGAAAGGGGGTAAAGGAGAGAGGCAGAGAGGGAGAGAGAGGAAGAGAAAAGGGTAGAGGAAAGAGAGGGGGAGAAAGAGGAGAGAAGGAGAGGACAGAATAGGGAAGAGAAAGGGAAGACAAAGAGGTGAGAAGAGGAAGACGGTGAGAGGGAAAGGGTGAGGAAGAAGCTGAGAGAGAGAGGAAGGACAAATTCATAGGCTTCCTTTAAGTCCTGGCTAAAGTCTCACTTTCTGCAAAAAGCTTCTCCCAGTCTTTCTTAATCTTAGTGCCTTCTCTTTGAGAACATCTCCAATTTATCCTGTACGTATCTTGTTTCTACACAGGTGCTCTTGTGTTGTGTCCCCCATCAGACAATGAGCTTCCTGAGAGCAGGGACCTTTCTTTAAATCCTCAGGGCAGCATACAGCAGGCATGGAATAAATGCTTGTTGACAATCACACATTTCATGTACTCCAATGCTGAGGCATCACAGATATGAGGCACAGCCTGAACTTGAATGAGCAGTTAGGAGACCGACCAACACAGCAGACACCACAAGACTGACTGGTTCAATGGAAATAGAATGTGAGGCTCAAAGCCCATTTTCCTAATACTGTCCTCATCAGTAGAGATCAGTCCCTCAACGTGCCACACTTATGTGAGTTGTCAAGAGTTTGGGGGAGAGAGATCCTGGTTTTCTGGCTTTGAAAGAAAAGACATGAGACTATTCAGGTTCCTAAAGACAGAGAAGAAACCAACATATAAAGGAGCTGGCAACTCAATCATATCCCTGTCCCCTAGTTACACTTGAGACTTTTCCCTTTGGGTGAAATACGGGACTCTTTCACTCGGCCGAACTGAGACAACTTGCTCCCAACAGGAGAGACCAAGATGTCTCATTTGTATACTTTCTCTGATGACTATTTATGATCAGCTTGGATAAACAGGTTTGTTTGCAATTTGCTATGTATGTTCTTTGTTGAACTGGCATTGGTGGGAAGGGAATCAATCCTTGAATGTATAGCACTGGGCACTCCTTGCTAGTTAACAGGAGAGTGATCAGGAATACAGCTTTACTTAAAAATGATTTCTCTTGTAATAACAATATTTAGGGGGGATGGATAGATATAATCCTAGCCGAATGCCCTTCTGACACTAGTCTGGTAGGAACTAAAGTCTCCCTTGAAGAAGAGTGGTCAGAGGCAAATACAGAGATACCTATTCATGGCTCCTTAAATGTGAGCCACATCTAAGAGACCCCCATGGACACAAATACTGTACATGGGACACACAGAGCACACACACCCTTTAGACAAGAAAGAGCTATATTAGTATAGGCTGAAAATGAAGCCAATTGCTTCATGAGGAAGACAGCCCCCTGTTGTTGGAGAAGTTAAAAAAGCTAAATTATCCTCTCTTAGAGATGCTGTAGAAGTGTGGGGTATGGGAGAATTTGAGTTAGGTGACCTTTCATTCAAGATGCCCTCCAGCTCTCAGATTCTTACTCTCTATTAGTCAGACCATATCTGGAGTATTGTAACTGGGCACTGTCTTTGAGAAAGGACGCTAGCAAAACAGAAGTTTATCTACAGCAGGGTGACCAGAGTGTGGGTGCCATACAAAGACTAGTTGACGGAACCAGGGTTGCTAAGTATAAAAAAGAAAAGGTCCACAAAGGACACAACATTTGTCTTTATCTAAAAAGAGATTAAGCTTCTTCTGCTTGGCCCCAAAGGGCTAAAGTAGGAGCAAATGGATTAGAGATACAGACAGGCGGATCTGGATGCTTGTAAGGAAAATGTCCCAACAACTATCACAAGGGTTCTTGACTTTTTTTGTGCCATGGATCCCTCTGGCAGTCTGGTGAAGTCTATGGACCAACCCCTTCTCAGAATACGATCTTAAATGCAGAAAATAAAATACATAAGATTGCAAAAGGAACTAATTATATTGAAACATAAGTTATCAAAAAAAATTTTTTTTAAAGGAATAAGTTCACAGACCCTTTGGTCATGAACTTCTATATTAGAGCTTTTGGGACAGTGAGTTCTTTATCAATGGAGGTCTCTAAGCGGACAAGGATGGGGTAGAGTACATTCCTGGCGATGACCTCTGAGGGCCTTTCCAATACTGAGATTCTGAGCTAACTACTTAGAAAAGACAAACTGACAGACAAAGAGACAGAGTTAAGGGCCATCCTGAATCTATCTTCTTGAATTGCTATATTTTCCAGAAATACTGGACAACTTAGAGTACACAGAGACCCTAAATGTGTCAAAGATGAAGCTTCCCCTCTGAGCTGACATAATTTGCTGTTTGCACCCCAAAGGGGACTCCCTATGTATCCTTGAGAGTCAAGACAGGCATCAATCAGTCTGCACCAAACTAAGAAACTATGTGTGTGTGTATGCGTATGTGTGTGTGCGCGCGCGCGTGTGTGGAGCTGGGACCCTCGTAGATAAGAAGATCATCCTATCTTCATGGTCTAGCAGTTCCCAAGGGAAAAAGAATGCAGCTTTTCCCATCACCTTTCTCCTTCCCTTTAGGAGGTGATTAATCCTTTACCTCTCCCCTATGACTTCCATATAACTTAAATACCAAGCCTTTCCCTGCACTGCTGGGCTCCTTGGTATAAGGAATTCCCACATGTATGTGCCTTTCTCTGACAAGAAATCCAATTGCAATGTATGCCTTATGAACTTGTGGGAAGACAAGATATGTTTACATCCCTTTTAGCACTAAACAGATCTTGAGAAGTCTGAAAGGTTCAGCCGATGAGATGTGACTCATTCTCATCAATACAACCCCTGGCTGTCACTGCCAAACACCATTTACAACTCTATGGCTCTGACATTTTCTGACATTTTCTGGACTCCTTATGATTTAACCACCCTTTGTTTAACTTAAAAACAAAAACAACTCACAGGGTTGAGACAGACCTTGAAAATCATCCACTGTCCCAACAGCCCCATTCTAGAGACAAAGACACTGAGACATAGAAAGGTAAAGTTTAATCACTTCTAAACGTGTTTGGGTGTTGAGTCACCCAAGGTGATATGGCTAGTCAGTGTCAGAGAAGAGATTGGGACCCAGGTTTCTCGGCTCCCAAACCAGGCCTCTTTTTACTCAAATTTTTCAAATGCTATCAGGAAAAATATATGTAACCAATAGCTTACATTCATACAATTTTTTGGCCTAGACTTATGATTTCATTAGCGTAGGGAGGAGCTCAGGTGAGAACATGCCCTCTAACCGTCCAGATCAGAAACTGTTCTGCTCCTAGAATGCTGCTTACAGGCACTGCTTTAACATTTATTTACAACACACTCACAGACTTAGAAACAGAAGAAACCTTAATGCTGCCTCATCCAACCTTCTCATTTGGAGCCAAAAGAGGAAAAAGGACCCACCCAATGTCACACAGGTCAGTAAAACGATGAGTCAGGATTTCATAGACCTTAACAGGATCAAAGCTGGACCTCAGAAGTCGAATCATGATTTGAACCAGGTCTTACACTTCCAAATCCTCTTGACTCCCCATTACACCATGATGGCACCTGGGAAGTGGGGAATACAAGTATTTCAAGTCTCTTTTACAAATGAACCTGAGAAGTGACTTTCCCAAGGTCACACAACTAGTAAAACTGTACAGCTGGGATATGAATGCTGGGCTGACTACAAGTCCAACACTTCTGGTACTGTCTAAACAAGGCTTCTTAACTTTTTCCACTCCTAAGTGCTTCTTAAACTGGTTGTTGTGACCTCATATGGCGCTGCTAAACCACACTGTGATTTTGGTGGTATTGTTTTTGGAGGATGCAGATTGTAGTAACAGCTTATTAACAAACATTCACATTCACATTTACACTAGACAACTGCAGGGATGTCAAAGCAAAGAATGATATAAATAAATCCAGAAATTAGCAAGAACCAAATTTTGGTTTTTATATCTATGTTCAAACAATGCTTCTGAATTCCACTTTAAAATCATACATAAATAAATCCTGTAAACTAGAGATCCTCCAGAAAAACAAAGAAAAAAAAAACCCCTCTCCTAATAAAGTTAAACCTCACTAATTCAGCCTGATAATGGGGGAAGGCCAGACTGGTTAGTACAGTATCTTATTTACAGACTATTCTAAAGAATTGCAGTCTCATTATTTTCAAAGCCTGGATAAGAATCCCAACTGCTAACAAAGTATTTCCAAGCAGAAATCTCATCATCCTTAATGAATAGATAGGATACATTTATAATTAGCAGCATTCATTTGCATATCAACAATTAATGTTCTAAAGTACTTAAAACAAAATCACCAAATGTGCCCCCAAAGTCTTATTTGGATTATTAATTTCTTAGCAAACCCTTTCATCAGGGGCAATGCAGAGATAAACATCAGATAAGCCAGGGTACAAATGCGGAGTGTTACTTGAAATTGGCACTGTCTGATGAGTAACAGTAAAAAGAATGTTAAACCTGGGCAAGATGCACTAGATCAACTCCTGACGCTGTTACCAACAGCATGGCATTGGGTCAGTCACATAACTTCTCTGGGACTCAAGTTTCCTCATCTATAATATAAAGAGGAGTAGACTCAATGACCTCTGAGGTCTCTTCCAGCTTGAATTTTATGCTCTGATAAATCTCCATGAGATGCAAATGCTAACAAACCCCTCCATCCTTGTAGAAGCAGCATTTCTGCCAGGTTTTCTGCTATCTCAGGCTCTCTGAAGACAGCCCTTCAGCTGGGCATCCTAGGAGTCTGGGAAAACTGTTCTAGTATCTCTGACCTGCTTCTCATTTTACAGTTACGTTCTCCAGCATGTCCCCAATAATTCAACTCTTGTAATCACAGATTAAAATATACATACTCCCAGTAAAGCAAATTAGCAAAAAAAAATTCATTACTTAAATGATCTTTTCTCGAAATTGTTTATAAACAGCTATGTGTTTAGGCAAGCCCACTTCCTTAGAAAGCCAGAGAGGGATGGTTAGGAATGTCTGCATCCACAGGCGGCCTTTCTTTATCTATAAAGAAACTTGAAGATCTCATTCCCCCACCTTCAATATTTATAGGTGATCTGCTGGATTTATTTTCTGTAAAAATCCCTCAAAGGTTTTCCCCGTCAGATACACTAGTTGTTTTGTGCAAAAATCTCTAATTAGGCTGGCTGTCAGCCTGGGCTCTTCCGAGATTACCCTGCAGATGGAGAACGAGGGGAACCAGGCAGCCTGTGCAAAGACACAATATGTTAAAACAAGCATTTTGCTTGTACTTTAAGCTCTAATTGAAATTTAAATTCTGTAGCAAAAAAAGACACAGTAAATCATCAAATCTATGGATCAGCCTCACAAAACCAGAGGGCATTCCATTTCAACTGACTGCAAGAACAAATTTGATCTTAATTACTAGGAAGCTCTTACAAGTTGCGAAGGAAGTCACAGCTTAAAGAGGATCAGCCTCCTAACTTCTTGATAAATTAGTTTCTCCAGACTAACCTTTTGGATGCCAAAGAAATATATCACACACATGGCAGTGAGGAAAATGTCAGTGTTCAAAGAGGGGTGAAGTAAATGGCTAAGTAATCACTAAAATGACACGTATGCATGCTTAACAATATGCTAAATCTGGGAAATAAAGATGAAAATTTAAATATAAAATTCGAACAACCACTGCCACACACTGGCAGCATTTTAAAAATGTGCTTTCCCTGTATCTTACTACAAAATTTTAAGGTTTCTTAGCATTTTCCCAGTTCAGGTTTCTTTCGTTTGAGGTCCTTCTTTAGGAACGAGAAAACTGTCTAGATTGATCCCCGGGTCTCTTCTCCCACCCACTTCATTCAAAGATGCCTATTAGGGACATGAGGATTATCAATTCCATGGTGACAGGATAGAATCAAAGGGACAGCAACATGGGAGAGAAAATGGCCGAACTGAAGGGCCGCCTTTTACAGTCAACTACTTTCTACACAGCCATCAGAAGTGAGCCCCATGGCCTAATGAGTCTGGGAAGCATCTATTTAAATGTACCCAAGTGTGACAGCAGTCACTCCTGATCCTGGAAGAAGTTCTTTTTTTGCCCCTTTCCTTAGGTGGGTCAGGAAACTGCAAGCCCATCTTACCACCTTGGGGGAGAAAATCCCAAGGAAATGGAAGGGATTTTTCTTTTTTCTTTGTTACACGAATTCTCATCTGTGCTCTATCAAATCTTTATTTTGGTGGCCTGTGTTTTCATCAAATCTTTCCTTTAATAGGTTTTCCAGAGGGGATAAAGAAATCAGCAGGAGAAAGGAATGCCTTCCTTTTTCACAAGGGAAGAGTCTGCAATTTGGTTTTGGTCCAGCAGCCTGCCTTTCATCAATATAAACATTTGCATTGCTGTTGTTTTAAACAGTTTCCTTTAATGCTGGATGAAATCTGGACCCGCTACTGATTTGGGGTGTTCTGAAAGGTGTAGATGGGGAAGGAAGGATAAGAAGGGAAGGAAGAAAGGGAAAGCGGGAGAAAAAAGGAAGGAAAGAGAGGAGGAAGAGAGTAAGGAAAAGAGAATGGAGACAGGGAGGGAGAGAAGGAAGGAATGAGTGAGTTAAGGGACGGAGGGGAAGAAGGCAGGAAAGGAAGGGAAGAGAGGAAAGAATGATGAAAGGAAAGGAGGGGAAAAAAGGATCGAGGGAAGGAAAGGAGGAAGAAGGGAAGGAGGCAACAAGCATTTATTAATGCCTACTCTGTGTTAGCACTGTGCTAAGTGCTTTACAAATATTATCTCATTTGATAAAAAAAAAGAAAAAGAAAAAGACCTATACGTACACAAATATTAACAGTTCTCTTAGCGGTGGCAAAGAACTGAAATTGAGAGGATGGACGTTCATCAACTGGGGAATGGCTGAACAAGCTGTTGTACATCATTGGGATGGAATACTATTGTGCTCTAAGAAAGGATAAGTAGGATGCTCTCAGAAAAACCCAGAAAGACTTAAATGAACTGATGCAAAGTGAAATGAGCAGAACCAGCAGAACACTGTATATAGAACAGGAACAGTATATGAATGACTCAGCTATTTTCAGCAATACAATGATCCAAGGCAGTTCTGAAGGACTTATGATGAAAAATGCTATCTATCTGCAGAAGAAAAAACTAACGGCGTCTGAATGTAGACTGTAGCATACTTTTTCTTTACATTATTTTTCTTGCTTTTTAAAACCTGTTTTCTTTCACAACATGACTAATATGGAAATATGTTTCACATGACTGCACGTATATAACCTTTATCAAATTGCTTGCCTTCTCAATGGGGGGGGGGGGGTAACCCGGAGGGAGAGAATTTGGAACACACACAAAAATTTTTTAAAAACAAATGTTAAAAATTGTTTTTACATGTAATTGGTGAAAAAAAATATTAAATAATAGCAAAAAAACAAAGAAAGCCAAATATTTCATTTGATAATGGGGAATGAGATAGGGGAGAGGAAGAGACTTTATTGGCAAACAAGGTCTCCTTAGAGAAAAACATTCATAGTGAGGGCTTCACACCATCAAATGCTAGTGATGCCATGATATTTTTCTGTTCTTTCAGGGAAAAAAAAAGATAAAGTTGCTTAATCAGGCTAGGTTGATCTTCATTTTTTTCACCAGAATTACAACCTGCCATACAGAAGAAAGCACTGGCTTGGGAATCACAAGACCTTGGTTCATATTCTCTTCTTAAAACACATGGCTTCCTTTGAAATTCAACTTAAGTGCCACCTTCTCAATGAGGTCTTTCCTCATCTGTACTGTGTCCTCCCCCCAGACGCAAAATGAATGAAGCCTTTCCTGATACCCTAACCCCTTAACCCCAAGTTGTGTATGCTTGATAGACAGACAGATGATAGACATGATACTTTCTTAAAGAAGAGTGTCAAAAGGCACTCATTGGTTGTGGTGAGTGATGAATGGCATCTGGATAAATGAAACTGACTATGGCCTAACAGGCATGAAATGACTGGTTAGACCCAGCAGACATTTTTCAGAATCAGCTGTCCCTGTATAGTCAGAACACTGACTGCTTAAAGAAAAGGTCAGGGCAAACACCAACTTAAAACAAAGAGGAAAGGACTCTCTCATGAGGGTGATTAAAGCCGCTCCAACCCAATCTGTTTAAATACACTATTTAATCAGAAAAATGGACAAACATCAACCAATATTCCCATCAAATGGCATTTCTTAGAGAAATTTATCTATTTCCCAACCATCTAGAATAGTCTAATAGGTCTGTGGACGGATTTCCAGGGGGCCACGAACTTTAATGAGAAAAAACTGCATTTGTGTTTTCTTACCTTCTAACTGAAATTTTGCATTTTCTTCAATTATGGATACAGGCAGTCAATCATTATTATACAGAATCCATGGGCTTCCCCGGACTGCCAAAGGGGTCTACGATACACAAAAAAGGCTAAAATCCCTTGATTAAAAGACAAGAACTAAGAAACTGCCTCGATCAGCAAATAATCTTGCTCACAGAAACTCAGAAGTGGCTTCAGAGGTCATCCAGTCTAGGAGTCCTTATCCTTTTTTGTCATGGACCCTCTTTGATAGTCTGGTGAAGTCTGTGGGACCCCTTTTCTGAATAGGGAAGGGGGAAGGAGGAAAACATTTATTAAGCACTGTGTGCCAGGTATTGGGCTAAGCATGTTACAAACATTATCTTGTTTGATCATTTCTTCTTAACTGCAAGAAATAAAATAAGAATTAAAAAGAAAACTAATTGTGTGTATATCTATGTGTAAGTGTATATATATGTATGTGTGTAAAAGTTCATGGACCCCAGGTTAAGAACCCCCAACTTACGTCAACCCATATCTAAACTTGAATCCACTCCAAAACATTCCATCATCTAGCCTTTCCTCAAATACCTCCTCTGATGGGGAAACTGCTACCAATGTGGAATGGAGGAAACCATGCCATTTCTCAGCTCATAAATGCTCAGTGCTTTCCCATTACCTCTACAGTAAAACAGATTCTTCAGGCCATAATTTTAAGCCCTCTATCATCCTATTCCAAATGATTTTCTGGGCTTATTTCATTCTACTTTCCGTCATGAATGTTACATTCTGACCAAACTGGACTCTCAACAGTTCTCTGGAACTCAATGCTCCGTCTCTCACTTCTACACATTCTGTATAGGTCATCCCTAATACCTGCAATGAATTCCTTCCTCATCACCACCAAGTGGAACCTTTGTTGTACATGGTTCAGTGAAAGGGTCAACCTCATTCATAAAGCTTTCCTTGACTGCCTCTCCCCTCTTTAGTTATTAGTACATCCTTCTACAGCCTCCATTTATCTGATTTGTGTACTCATGCTGATGCTATATCTTTCCCCAACCCATTCCCACCAACAGAATGGAAACTCTTGAAGGCAAGGATTGTTTAGTATGCCATTGTATCTGCTATGACTACCAACAGTGCACTGCACATTATAAGCCACCATTTTTCTAATGGTTATTTTCATTAGCAATGACAGGACCACCACATAGGGACTCAACCTGATGTATCACAAGTAAGCAGGAGAAAGAACCTAAAATGATGGTAGTCCAGAAGAATGGTTAGATCTGGAAAAAAAACAAACATCTAGAGGAAATCTAAATGGAAAGCTGTATCATTTTGAAGGCTCTAGGGATCCACTGTCAAGCTATCTCAAAGAACATTCCATTAGAATGGAAAATTTTAATATTAGCAAGTGAGAAAAAAATGGAAACAACTCAGATTTCTATATAGCATTTTAAGGTTTACAAAGTAGTTTCCTCACAAAAACTCTGCAATACAACAAGTATCCTCCAACAGAAGCTCAGAAAGGTTTAGGGACTATCTTATGCTCACATGACTAGTAAATAACCTATGATAATAGGTTCTGTAATCACGTGTCACAGTCTTGCTTAATTTAAGGTAGGCAAAGAAGATATCTTGTCTATGGGGCATTCAAGGCTGGATTTTGTTCTATAATCAAAGGTTTTTCAAAATCAAATAGGAGTAGACCCAGTGGGATTCTATTCTCTTTCCTGTGACCATAAAAGTATGATCTCTAATAGATAACTGACTGCAGAAACCAACCCCATTCACTTTTCAGGTTTTCATCAACATCCTTAATGCTTGCACAGACTATTTCCACAAAGCTCTGTAGACAATATAGGCTCTCTGAGAGCAGCAGTATATGAACACAGGTTTCCCTGATTCTGAGTCTAACATTAATACAGCCAAATATGGAGAGAATGACCTCAAGTCTCTTCCACTTTTAATTCTATGATCCCAAGGAAGTAAAATTCCTGAAAAGTAACAAATACTTGAAAAAAAATTACCTAATTTATAGCACTGCACTCACCATTATTTAAAATTTTAACATCTTTATGTGTATTAT
Organism: Pseudochirops cupreus; assembly: GCA_028627135.1. Taxonomy (NCBI): domain Eukaryota; kingdom Metazoa; phylum Chordata; class Mammalia; order Diprotodontia; family Pseudocheiridae; genus Pseudochirops; species Pseudochirops cupreus. The sequence continues at coordinate 155,058,835 of CM053583.1, forward strand.
GATGGAATACTAAGTGTTTTTTAAAAGCCATTTAATACACTCTTACACTTTTATAGTACATCGATGGCTAAAGAAAACTGCAGATTCTAATGTCACTAGATAGAAACTGAATTATTAATGACAGGAAAGAGCTTTGAAAACCTAGAAGGGCTACAAAGATGTAGAAAAATGACAGTCAACCAGTGCCCCAAAACTCAACAACTAGGTAATAAAAAAAAAAACCCACCACAAAACACTAAAAAACTGCAGAGCCAGACAGATGTCTGTCCACTCTTTCTTCAGAAGAGAGCTCATAAGCACTGCTCACAAAGCATTTTATCAACATGTACAAAGGCAGCATCTTAACATAGACAAAATCAGCTATTTTTGAGGTTGGGAAGGCGTCGGCATTTCAAGTGACTGGAGAACCATTAATGGGATACAAAGCTTTAGCTTCTGGGTGACTGCTACCAGTCTGCCCCAGGCTCACAGTGATTGAAGAAGGCAGAAGGTCCCACAGGTAGAGTTATTTGGTAACCAATGGGAAATAAGCAGGTGGACAGGTGCCTGTCCAACATATAATCTCCTTTCTATTTGGTAACAATTCCTATTTGACTGCCACTGGCATGCAAGAGGCCCAAGAGGGAATCAGGACAGAGGTTTTCTCACCATTCCAAAGAATTCCAAATCAGGGTTCAGGTACAGGAATGAATAAACTACTTCCAGGCAAGATCCCATCTGCTTAGTGAACAATGACTTTGGTTATCTGCGTATTTCAACCCAAAATTTTTAAAGTGACCTTTTAATTTCTAAAATGTACATATGGGATGTGTCTGTTACATACAATTTGGATGGGTACATTCCCACCACTAATCTCTTCCCTTCCTGTTTCCTACTGACAATAACTTTAAAAAAGTACCCAAATTAATACAAAAACTTTACACAATTTTTAACCTTTTTTTGCTCACCACAAATGGAGTTGAAGTGAAGGCTACTTTATGCCCTTCTAATTCTTTAGCAAGCAAATTCCTCTAAACCACTGGTTCTCAACCTGTGGGTCGCAACCCCTTTGGGGGACAAATGACCCTTTCACAGGGTCACAGGGGTCGCCTAAGACCATCAGAAAACCTATACTTCTGATGGTTTTAGGAACCAAGACACCGCTCCATCCATCTCCAGGCGGGTCTGCCCACATACAAGTATCAAAGGGTCACGGCATTTGGAAGGTTGAGAACCACTGCTCTAAACAGAAAACTGTTTTAATTTGAAAAGGCGTTAAGCTCTGTGGTAGGCTTTCCCATGTCTGCCCTCAGTGAGTTCAAGTCATATGGCAGTGACTGGCAGATGGGAAATGTTAGCTGATTATAAATTTTTTTTTATTAAGATCAAAACAACCATATCCCAGTTATCTAAAAGACCCTGCAGAGCTGTGACTGCTGAACTGCTCCCGGAGAAAGCTAGATGAGCACGGTGTAAAGAATGCTGGACATGGAGTCAGAGGGTCTTGGTTTGACACCCTCTGCCATAGACCACACTGCGAGATCTTGGGCAACTCAATTCACTTCTCTAGGCCTGTTTCCTCATCTATAAAATGAAATAACAAATGTAAAGTGTTTTGCAAACCTTACAGTGCCATATAAAGGTGAGCTAATGCTAGCTATCACTGGCTTTTCCTGAAGCCTTGTTTTAAACTGCACCAAGACTTCTGGGACAGCCTGTACTGTAGTTTTTAATTGGTGTTATTATCAGCACAAAAATGACAGAATTATACTAGAGCCTTTAAGGACCCCTTCCAGCTTTAGAATCCTACAATGCTATGACCTTGGAGGTGGCACAGAAGATACAGGGTTAGACTCGGAGTTAGGAAGAACTGAGTTCCAATTCTGGCTCAGATACTTACTATCTTGGTGACCTCGGGCAATCTAAAGTCTCAGTTTACCATGTAGAAAATGAAGATAATAATAATGCCTACCTCACGTGGTTGTTGTTAGGATCATGCAAGTCAACATACATAAAGTGCTTTACAAAACCTTAAAATGAGATACACGCAGACAAATCTCTGCTGTTGCTTAGTCACTTCAGTCACATCCAACTCCACGAGCCCATTTGGGGTTTTCTTGGCGAAGATACTGGAGGAGTTTTGTCATTTTACAGATGAGAAACCTTGGGCAAACAGAGGTAAATGACTTGCCCAGGATCACATAGCTGGTAAGTGCCTGAAGTCACATTTGAACTCAGGTCTTCCTGAATCCGGGTCAATGCTCTACCCACTGCACCACCCAGATGTCACATAAATGCTAGCTGGTATCATTATTCATTATTATTATGATCATCATTCTTATTACTACTACTATCCAGCAAACGGGAGAAATACCATAGAACCAGAGATAGGTAAGCAATGCAAGATTTCAAAGGAAAAAAAAAGGGAAGACAGTGAGGTCTTCAAACTAAAGGCCAGTGAGCTCGGTGACAATTTCTGGCACGATTCCAGGACGCTTTGTTAAAGTGGTTGTTCGTGAGAACTCAGGAAGGGAAGGAGGGATCACTCTAAGTCAGCATGGGTTCATTAAGGACACGTCGATGCCAGACTAATCCCATTTCCTCGGTGGATGGGCTGCGAGCCTGGCAGATCAAAGGACCGTTGTACACACTCTATGATATACCTGGATATCGACAAAGTTTCTCATGCTTCCCTGTGGACAAGACAGGTAGGTTAGGTAGGTGGATTTGAAGCTGATTGAATGACCAGACGGGAAGAATCGTGATTAAACAGATCAATGTCACTTTAGAGGGAAGCCTCTAGTGGAGGGGGCCCCCCCAGGGATCTATTCTCGGTCCTTTGGCCTTAAACATTTTTGTTAATGACTTAGAGAAAGATATAGATGGCATGGTTAGCTAAAGTTAGAAATGAAAGCTAGCTCGGAGGGATAGAGAACCCACTGAGTGACAGAATTGGGATTCAGAAAGATCTTAAAAGGCTAGAACTGTGGACCAAGTGTAATAAGATGAAATCTAATAGGGATAAATGTTAAAAAAAAAATCCTTGAACTTAGGTTCAAAAAATCAACCCCACAGTATGGGAGAGATGTGACTAGACAACAGTTCCTGTAAAAAGGGCCTCAGAAGGTTAGTGAACTGAAGATGTCTGATGATGACAACCAAAACAGTGAATGTAATTTTAGGCCACAGTAACAAAAGGATAGTCATACAGGGCAAGAGCAGTAATTTTCCTTAAGTGCAGAGCTGACCATGTGACTTCTCTGCTCCATCAACCCCAGGGGGCTATTGCCTCTAGGATAAGAGATAAACTTCTCAGTTTAACTTTTTGAGCCTTTCCCTACCTGTCTATCCAAACTCACTGGATAGGACTCTCCCTCCCACAGTCATACAGCCAAACTGGCTTTCCCACACCACACTCATCTCCCATCTCAGTGCCTTTGCAAACGCCATCCCTCACACCTGGAACATATTCCTTAATTCCACCTCACAAAGGCCCTATCTTCCTTTAAGACTGTTATTATTCCAAACTATCGTACAATGTGAAAGTATTTGCAGATCCTGTACATGACTGCACGCCACCATGGGGTGAGGGGAAGGAGGGGAGAAAATCTGAAACTCAAGTGAATGTGGAACTGAATCTTGTAAACTAAAAGTAAATAAACAAGTGATTTTCAAAAAAAGACTGTTGCTATTCTATGCCCAAAGGAGTATAAAACTGTGCATACCTTCTGACCCAGCAATACCACTTCTAGGGCTGTACCCCAAAGAGATCATACAAATGGGAAAAGGACCCACACGTACAAAAATATTTATAGCAGCTCTCTTTGTGGTGGCAAAGAACTGGAAACTGAGGGGATGCCCATCAATTGGGGAATGGCTGAACAAGTTGTGGTCGATGAATGTAATGGAATGCTATTGTGCTATAAGAAATGGGGAGGAGACAGACTGCATAATAACCTGGAGAGACTCATATAAACTGATGCCGAGTGAGGGGAGCAGAACCAGGAGAACTTTGTACACAATTACAACACATCGTATCTGTGATGACTGACTCTGACAGACAGGGCTCCTCTCAGCAATACAAGGCTGTAAAACAATTCCAAAGGACTCACAATGGAAAAGGCTATCCACATCCAGAGAAAGAATTACAGAGTCTGAATGCAGATTTGAAGTAAACTACTTGCTCTCTCTCTTTTTTGTTTTATTTTGTTTTCTTCTTTCTCATTGTTCATTCCATTGGTTATAATTCTTCTTTACAACCTGACTGTTTAATGTGAAGGTATATTGCATGCCACCATGGAGGGGGAAGAAAATTTGGAACTCAAAAACTTGTAGACTAAAAGTAAATAAATTTAAAAGAAAAAAAAGTAGCTAGGAAAAAAAAAGACTATTGTTATTATATATAACCTATAGAAAATTCCTTGCCTTATCAATGAGGTGGGAAGGGAAGAAGAGAGAGAATTTAGAACTCAAAATTTTTTAAATGAATGTTAAAGATAGTTTTTAATATGTAATTGGGGAAAAATAAAATACTAAATAAACAAAGAGAAAAAAGACTGTTGTTGAGTCATTCTTCAATTATGTCTGACTGTGACCCCACTTGGGGCTTTCTTGGCAAAGATATACGAATAGTTTGCCATTCCTTCTCCAGCTCATTTGACAGATGAGGAAACTGAGGCAAACAGGGTGAAGTGACTTGCCTAGGGTCACAAAGCTAGTAAATGGCTGTGCCTGGATTTGAACTCATGAAGGAAGATACAAGTCTTCCTGATCGCTGAAATGAAGAAGCAGATGGCCACAAGGTAAAATACGGTGAGTATGGAATCAGCTGTTGTTTCTGTCATTCAGTCATGTCCGGCTCTTTGTAACCCCCATTTGGAGTTTTCTTGTCAAAGATACCAGAGTGGCTCACCATTTGCTTCTCCAGTTCATCTGTGCCCCCTAGCTGCCCTTCCTGTAAGATGTTTTGCATGTCTTCACACGTATAATTGATATCATATTGCTTGCCTTCTCAATGGGTTGGGGAGGGGCTGTAGTACAGTAGAGAATTTGGAAGGCAAAATTCAAAAATAAAAAAAACTAAAAAAATTTAAATTTAAAAAGATGCCATTCAAGTATCTCATGCCTTTCCACACATATTATTAGTACCCTCTCTCCAAAACTCCCTTGTATATAACTAGTTTCTATATATTTTATTTTCTATTGTTTTATTATTTTTCCTTACTTTGTCTTTTCTATTCACTCCATGTTTATGTTGAATATACTACACACTGGTTTTCTCTCCCATTACAATGTTAAATTCCTCAAGACTATGGTTTGCTTCAGTCTTTCCCAAACACAGTGCCAGCACATAGCAGGTACTTAATAAACCCTTTGACAGACCCACCTGTGCCCTACCCTAGTTGGACCATGGCTGGAGTATTCTGTGAGCCACACTGACAAGCTGGAAAACATCAATAGAAGGGTGGCTGATGAGGGCAAGGAGACTCAAAATCATGCCATCAGAGGGATGGCTGGAAGAAGCAGAGAGGTTTAAATTGAAGAAGAAAAGACTAAGGACAGGATAACTAATTTCACTTATCTCAGAGTCTATCAGGTGGCAGAAGGATTACACTTGTTCTCCCTGGCCTCAGAGGGCAGAATTAGGAGCAATGAATGGAAGGAAACAACAGAGATGGCTACAATGGAAAACACGGAATCAGCTGTTTTTGTGGTTCAGTTGTGTCTGACTCTTTGTGACTTCCATTTGGGGTTTTCTTGGCAAAGATACTGCAGTGATTTGCCATTTGCTTCTCCAGCTCATCTGACAGATGAGGAAACTGAGGCAAAGAGGGTTAAGTGACTTGATTTGCTCAGGGTCACACAGCCAGTAAATGTCTGAGGCCAGATCTGAACTAAGGTTTTCCTGGTCTGGTGCTCTATCCACCATGCCACCTCAAATTCCAGGTGAGCCACTTCACACCTGAGTGTGAAGGGCAAGTCACTTAACTTTTCTGTGTAGCTAGTTCCTCACTGGTAAAACGGGTGTTCAATGGACTCTAAGGTCCCTTCTCATTGTATATCTATAATCCTATAAACTTGTAAAGACCCTTCAAAGGCTCTCTGCTACCTACTAACGATAACTTGGCATTCAAGGCCTTCTACAAGGTGATAGCTCCTTGTTCATCTCATATTGCTCGCCTGCATCCTACTCAACTTTCCCTGTACAAAGGAAGGTGACTGGTTCAATCCTGGAGAGGCCAGGAGGCAGAAGAGTCCCACCTAGATAGCTACGGTGCACTGTATCATTATGGAGTAGCTCAAGATACCAGCACATAACAGCAATTCACCTCCATTTCCTCCCCCATCCCCATCTATTATTTTACCTCTACCGCTGAGCTGGCATCAGCTGGCTTTTAAGGCTCTCCATCCGAGAGCAGGGCCCTGGCCAGGAGGCCCTTAGCCCTTTACTCAGAATTTCCAATGGTACTGAAGTAGACCAAAGAGTCACAGAGATCTTTCTTCCATCATTTCTGAATGTCTGTGTGGCTACGGTTCTCTTCTGGCACACTCTATTAATAGTGTCCCTGGTTCTGGACAGCATCAATTAGTCAATCAGTCAATGAAATGGACCAGGTGCTCACTTATGTACAGCAGAGCCCTGGATACAGCTGCCCTTCTGCCCCTCCATCTGCTGGACCTCTGTGGCACTTGAGGGGTAGGCAGGGTTAATAGACTCAGATATTTTAAAAGGATTTTCCTTCCCTACATGTTCATAGCTAAGAAGGGAAAGATTTCTGACCAGCTCTCCTATTTAATAACAGGTCTGAAGTGAAGCACATTCATCACAGAGAGCAGGTCGGGTTTCATACCGTAGGGGTATTTGGTGTTCAGTTTACTCTCGGCTGCTCTGTTCCAGGGAAGCAAGTCGTCACTGCACCCATTGGGCATGCCATTGTACCCAATTCCAACAATTTTGTTTTCTGCATTGACGATGCAAGCCCCAACCTAAATAGGAAAAAAAAAATGGCTTCAATTAAATTTGAAAACCAGCCAGGGAATCAGGAAGATCTGTGTTCAAATCCTACCTCTGAAGTTTACTCACTGCGTGACCTGAGGCAATCACATAAGCTGAAGTCTCAGTTTTCTCATTCATAACAGAGGGATATCTACAGTAGCTACCTCAAAGAGTAGTCATAAGTTCCAAGTACCATGTGCATAATGCAGTTTGCAAATGTCTAAGTCTCCCATTAATGTTTGCTTTATAATTATTCCTAAAGGTGCTGTGAAAAACAAAACTAGCCAGTTACCAGCCTAACAAGGGCTCTTAAAAAATAGTAGCACTAAATTAATAACAGTAACTAAGAAAATTTTTAAAAATAACAACAATGTAATAGTTATTTATATGGCCCTTACTGTGTGCTAGGCAGAGTACTAAGTACTTTATAATTATCTTATTTGATCCATTCAACAACCTGAGGAGGTAGGTACAATTATTAGTCAGGTCTTCCCAACTCCAGGCATAGCATTCTATCCACTGAAACAAAGATAAATCCTGGTGTTAGATAATGAAGGAATTCAGAGATGAGTAACGCATACTTTCCTACTCAAGGAGTTTACAATCCAGGAGGATAGAAAGATAGTTAATAATTATACTGAAAGGCAGTGTGGTACAGTGGGCATAGACCTGGCCTCAGAGTCAAAAAACCTTGGGTCCCAGACCCACCGTGGGCATTGCTAACACATAAGAAACACAAAGTACTGTGACAGTCCACAAGAGAGATCCCTTGATTTATCATTACTATAATAAGTAGGAACATTTAAATGAAACCAGAAATACAATTAACTCCAATGGCACTGAAGTGGAAGACATCATAGGGTGCCCTGTCTTGTTGGAATGAGATTTTTATATGCTTTGTATCTCTGCAGTCCCGAGCATAGCACCTCACATATAGCAGGTACTTCATCTTGATTGATTGATTACCTATTCCTCAATCCTGCCCCAACAATCCACCACAGTCTTCCAACAAATTCCTGCTGCAACGAGGCAGCTAACTAAAGAACCTAACAATTGTACTCGGGCAGTGAACTGTAAGAGAAGAAATAAAACTGTGAACATGAAGACAGCAGATTTATCCTAAATCTTAAAATTAACGGTTAGTCTCCTAAGTTTTCCCTTTCCAGCCATTAATGCATTTATGTGCATGTCTGTGAGTGTGAGTGAATTACACTCTGCAAAATGGTCTTACCTGGGAATTCGGATCTTTGCTCCTCTGGGCGGATAAAAAGGCCACAGCCATGAAGTACTCGGGCCACTCCAAATAGTCGTCCCGTTTTTTACAAGTTGTTTCACTGTGACTCGAGCTGCAAGGACAACAAAAGCAATACAATAGTAATGATGATGAAGAAGAAATTTAAAAGCCCAGCGTATGAGAAAAGCAAGCAGGTTGTTCTGATTAACGGTCTCAGCTAGGTGTCAGGAACATGCCTCTTCCCGAGTTCAAATGTGGCCTTGGACACTTACTAGCTGTGCGACTCTGGGTATATCACTTAACTCTGCCTCAGTTTCCTCATCTGTTAAAGGAGCTAGAGAAGTAAATGGCAAACCACTCCATTATGCTTGCCAAAAAAAAATCCCTAAATGGGGTCACATAGAATGATAGGACTGAAACTAAACAGCAACCCATTTAAGAATTCTCTTTAGAAATAACTTGAGCAATTTACAACAGCCAGAGATGATGCAGGGACCTGTTCAAGAGAGGAAGGGGCTAACTCTAGCTACAGGACCTTGGGAAACACTGTGCCTCAATTTCCTCATTTGTAAGATTAATAAAATCTTCTCTACGGCTAGGTGGTACACTGGATAGAGCATTAGGTCTGCAGTTGGGGAAACCAGAGTTTAAATTCAGCCTCTAACACTAACTAGCAGCGTGATCCTGGGCAAGTCATTTACCTGCTGTTTGACTCAGTCTCCTCATCTGTAAAATGGACATCAAATGAGATAATAATTGTAAAGCACTTTAGCACAGAGCCAGCACTATATAAATGTTAGTTAATATTATTATACCATTTTGCAAGAATTGTATGATCTAAGGCACTCTGAAGAAAGTAAATTGCTATGGGAAATGAAGTAGTAACTATTACTAACAATAAAATTAAGAGCTTCCTTCCTAGCATCGTGCCTGGCACCAGAGTAAGGTTTAACAAACATCTGTTGACTGATAGTAGTGTGAACTATAAACAGGTTTACAAAAGGGGACCGAGAACCTCGGCTCCCAGGTCATCGAGGAACACTTGAACCTGCCTGTGCTCAAGTAACACGCCTGGCAGAGAAGTCATGTGGAAACCACAGAACTGCGGTCTAGGAGGGGGAGGGTCTTCCAAAAGCTTTGCTTGGAGGCCCAGTCAGCAAGACATGGGTTCTAATCCCACCTCTCACATTTATTCCCCTTAGTGATCTGAGGTAAGTCACTAAAGCCCAGTCTCAGTTTTCCTGCACCTACTTCACAGGACTATCTGGTGGCTGAAATGAGATAATCTATGTAAAGCACTTTGCAAACATTCAAGTGCTATATAAATTTGTTACTATTATTACTACTTCAGGAAGGTGTGGTGTAAAAGAAAACTAACCTGCACCCAGCCAAGCAAGGGCACTTAAAAGAATGAGCACGGGAAAACAGTCACTCCTCCTTGCAAAGAATCTAAGGCCAATTTCCAAGAGAACAGAAACTGGGAATTTTTTTTTCTGTCTCCATCCCCCCAAGGCTCAGCATACTGCATGGCATAGAAAGGCATTTAATAACTGCGTATTTTTTGGGTGGTGCATCATCAATCCTCTCCCCAGAAACCCTCATCTAGGCTACTTAGTAAAAATAAACTGACTAGGATTGAGGAAGAAAGAGTAGGGGCAGAGTTACTCTGAATTCAGATCAGAGACTCTCTGATCAGATGTTTTCTTTCTACACTTTCGTGGGGAATCTACCCACATTTTATGTATTGCTTCTCTATCCCAAGGCTTCTCTTGGAATGACGGTGTCATAACAGACAGTGCGCTGGTTCAAATCCCGTCCTGGCCTTTAACTAGTTTTGTTATCCTGGGTACGTCCCCGGGTCTCCGTTTTCCTCATCTGTAAAAGGGGAATGAGCGCATCTACCTTCAAGACAATACAGGAAAAGCGCTTTACACATGGTGACAGTGCTAAAGAAATGCAAGCGATGTTATTAAGGTGCTTTGCAAACCACGCTATAGCTATTAGGCTACTGTGATTATTGTTGATATGGGAGTTTGAACTTCAAAGTTAGGTTTAGATTAGCCAGGCCGTTCAAGGATGCATTCAGGGTCTACACCCCTTCTTCCTCATTTCCAGGGTACTCAGTAGGTTTGAGGGCAGAAACCTGTGTAGTAGTTCCCAAAGCCCAGCACCTGTCCTCCGCAGGGAGCCTTCAAAGTGAACTGGACTACAGACCGTGACGCCTGGGGGGGCCCGGACCCCCTTGGAGTGCGACCCCTGCTGCGCCGCAGTCCAGTGCAGCCAGGCTCGCGGTGGGGCCCCCCGGGGCGCGGGCGGAGGGGGGAGAGAAGGAGAGGGAAGAAGAGGAAGAAAGGAAGAGGAGGGAGGAGGAGGAGGAGGGAGGAGGAAGGGGAAGAGGGAGAAGGGAGAAGGAGGAAGAGGGAGAGAAGGGAGAGGGAAGAGGAAAAGGAAGGGGGAAGAGGACGAAAGAGGAGGACTGGGGAGGAGAAGGAGGTGGTGGTGGAGAAGGAAAGGGAGGGCGGAGGGGAAAGGAGGAAAGCAGAGCGTACCCTCCAAGCTGGTCCCCGCTCATCTCGCCGCAGCAGCCACCTTCCCGCCTCCAAGAGCAGCCGACAGAAAGACGGAAGAGGAGGAGCCGGGGGCGGGGCGGGGCTGGCCTGGGCGGGCGGGGGCGGGGCCTGCGCCCACGAAGCCCCAGTCCTGGCGCGCGCCACCGCCCTGGAGGAAGGGGAGCCCGGCATGCCCCACTACCCTCTGCTACCCTCTGCGTCCCTGACCCGGCTCCCCACGTGCTCCCCCCACCCTATCCCCGCCACCCTCTTTGCGCGCGGGGCCGCCTTCTCTGCTCGCAAACGCGCGGTTTTCCCGAACGTCTCCGCCGGCATCTCCCGCCTTGTGCTGCGCTCTACCCTTGCCCCAAGCTTTGGGGCCTTATGCAAAGGGGGCGCGGGCCTGGGGGGGCGCTTTGGTCCGCCTCCGAGCAAACATAAGTAAATAAATATAAAGGAGGGGAGCCCAAAGTTGTGGATCTTGCGCGCGTGCGACCCTTTAGATAAAGTTCTTGCTTCCAGCTTCTGTCCGTTTGCAGGGGCTCCCGCTGCTCCCGTGAGCTCGCCCATGCATCCCCGCGGGGTTCCGCGCGCGCGCGGGAGAAAAAGAGCAGAACACGCGCATTCCGAGCCCCCTGCGCCTCTAGTTCTGCTTGGCTCCGTGTCTGACTCCATTCTTTGGAGTGCTGGGACTTTTGAAGTGAGTTTGCAGATTTCTAGAGGGCGAGTCAGAGGAGAAGGGTGCTGTGTTCTTTTCCTAAAAGGCTGCATTTTGGGTGAAAACAAACGAGTTTTTGTGCCCCTCTCCCCCATGCCTAAAAGAAACCCAGAACGGATGCTGAGTGCGCATTAGATACAAGTAACGCAGCTTCGGACCTGCCGCAGAGCGGAGAGTGGGGGGCTGACTACCAGAAATGGGTCCAGAAATCCAGAGATCTGTGTTAGCGTTTGATGCCTGATACCATTAGCGTTCTGAACAGCCCTTTGCATGCAATATGCAAATATCTGCTTCTTAGGAAACTTTTGAAGATTTGGTTAGGGTCCCTATTTGTCACCTGCGTGACCTTGGGTAAGTTAATAAACCTCTCCAAACCTCTCTTCATCTGTAAAACAAGAGTTGCATTTTACTTTTTTTTTTTTAACCCCAAGAAAAGTCTGAGAAGGACACTTAGAAGTTGGTTCACAAGCCAGGATGACCTTGGTTCTGTGACCTAAAGTATTTTAACTCTGCATGTCATCTGTAAAATAAGATTGGACTAGATGGCCATGGAAGACCTTTCCAGCTCTAAATCTACTACCCTGTGAAGCCTTGTGACCCACACCCTTGGTCTCAAAAAAGTAGTCTAATAATTGCCCCCTTAAATCTGGCATATTGGATTTATCTATAGAGGGCTCATGCGCCCTATTACCCCATAAGCTCCACATAGACAAATGTCTTACCAAGGTTTGTTATTCCCCCAGTGCCTAGCACCATGCTTTGCACAGAGGAAGGGCTTAATAAATGTCTGCCAAGTCGAATTAAATCGAACATTGGCATGAGGCACAATAAAATGACAAAAGAATTCCTCTCCCTCATGTGCTGGGTGAGTGTACTGTCAGCAATTGATAAGTAATAAATACCGTAATAATCATGAGTCCTGATATGTGCATCACACATGTGAGCTACTAATCCAAGCAAAAGCTTGTTAACTATATTAATTTAGTCCAACAGAGGAAGAATGATGGGAACGAAGCAGTTGGCTGCTATCTCATTTTTCACAACAGCAGACACATCATTCTTTCTCTCCATGGTCCAGCCTATGGATTCAGTAATTAAATTATATACTGCTTTTGACAGATACTGGGAAAGCAAAAGGAAAGGGACTTCTTTAAATAAAGATTTTATTCTTTACTCTTTTGTTCAGGGTTGGGGAGCCTATGACCTCAAGGCCACATGCGGCCTTCCAAGTCCTCAAGTGTGGCCTTTTGACTGAATCCAAACTTCACAGAACAAATCCTCTTAATAAAAGGATTTTTTCTGTAAAACCTGGACTCAATCAAAAGGATGCACAGAAGGACCTATAAGGCCATAGGTTCCCCACCCCTGCTCTTGATAAAACTCAGCCTCAAATAAACAGCATAAGCAAATTTGATTATTTTCCAAGTCAGCTATGAGCTCCCTTGGACAAATGTCTGCTTTTATATGCCATTGCAACCAGCATTTATTGTGAAAAAATGTTGAATTCTTAGCCTCATTCATTCTCCAAATTTCCACTGAAGTCTTATCTGCATTACTTTTCTCCCAATCATACCTGATCCTCTGATAATATCACCAATTCCTAGAACTGTAACTAGAACTCTGGAGCCTGGGGCAGTTTAAGTTGAGTGGTAGTGGGGCTCATCTGAGGCAGGAGTTCTTAATGTTTTTGTGTGTAGTCAACTCCTTTGGACATCTTGTGAAGCTTACACGAGGACTCCTTTTCAGAATAATGTTCTTAAGTGCATAAAATTCATAAGATTTCAAAGAAATACCAATGATATAAAACGCAGTGATCAAAAAAAAAATTTAAGTTCATGGACTCTAGGTTGAGAACCCTAATGTAAGAAATGACCACTCCAGTGTGTGGCAGAGATAGGCTAGAGACATGTCATAGGAGTTTAGAAGGTTAAGAAGAGGTCAGGATGTTCAGAAAGGACAGGTTTGGGAATAAAGATAAAGGTTATGAGCTAAGTATTGATCTTGTTTGGGAGAATGTGAAGAATTGAAAGGTCCCTAGATGAAGACAAGAAGGGTCTGGATAGGATGGGGATCAGTTAAATGGCCAGATATGGTTGCTGAATAATAGTGAAAGGAGCATCTGAAAGTGACTTTGGGAAGCAAGGAGAGTGCCAGCTGTTCCTCTTTCTGGCCCTGGGTGACAGAAAAAGCAGCCAACCTTGGAGAGTGTATCAATCAATCACAGATCCAGAGCTGGACAAAATCTCAAAGGCCTTCCAGTCCAAATCTTTAAGCTCACAGATGAGGAAACTGAGTATATTGAGATTAAGTGATTTTCCCGGGTCACAGGCTTCTGAGGTGGGATTTGATCCCACCTTTTCAAAAAATTAATTAATTTTTAGTTTTCAACATTCACTTTTATAAGATTTTGAGTTCTAAAATTCTTCCCCCTCCCCAAGACAGCATGCAATCCAATATAGGCTATACATGTATAATCATATTAAGCATACTTCCACATTGGTCATGTTGTAAAAGAATGAGAACAAAAGGGAAAAACCACAAGAAAGAAAAAAAGAGAAAATTGCATGCTTCCATCTGCATTCAGACTCCATAGTTCTTTCTCTGCATGTGGATAGCATTTTCCATTTCAAGTCTTTTGCAATTGTCTTGGATCATTGCATTGCTGAGAAGAGATAAGTCTATCAAAGTTGGTCATCCCACAGTGTTCTTGTTATTGTGTACAATGTTCTCCTGTGAACCCACCCTTTCTGACTCCATACCACAGCATGCTGCCTCAAAGCATATGGTATCTTCAGGGAAAAAAAAGGTTTCATTAATCTCCAGAAGATGGAAAGAATAAGAGAGGAAGATATCTAAGATGGTAGATTTAGAATTGGAAGAGATTTTATTTTATTTTATTTTAGAGATAAGACACTCAAGGACCTAGAAAACTGAAGTTATTCATTCAAGGCCTCATTATGGGTGACGGTACCGGCATTCAAATTCAGGTCCCCTGATTCAAAAATCCATCTCTCTACTGCTACACAAAAGAGGAAGGCTTTAGAAAGCATAGTGGAAAAGGAGAACCAATGAGGACAGGCACCGAGGAGGGCTAAGGCTAAATTAACTTTTAGCAGGGAAGGGCAGCCAAGAGCCAGAGCACCCAGGATACCAGTAATAGTCTCAGGACTTCTGGGTGGGGCTGATTTCCAAGCGAAGCAGTATGTTGGAAGTAAACTCATCGTTTTGAGGGAAGGGCCCTAGGAGACCAGTTATTAGCCAGAAACACCTAAGGGCTGATAGCCCAGGTATCTGGGCAAGAGGAAACTGGCCTTTTCATTCTCCCCTTTGATCACCATACAAACAACCACATGTTGTTCAGGCATTTTTCAGTCATGTTCAATTCTTCAGGACCCTTTTTGGGGTTTTCTTGGCAAAGATGCTAGAGTGGTTTGCCATTTCCTTCTCCAGCTCATTTTACAGATGAAGAAACTGAGGCAAACAGGGTTAAATGACTTTCCCAGAGTCACACAGCTAGTAAGTATCTAAGGCTAGACTTGAACTCAGGAAGGTGAGTCTTCCTGTCTCTAGGCCTGGCACTCTATCCCCTGTACTACCTAACTTTCAATAGTCAAATTTTCACTCCCAAAATAGTGTTCCTATTCTCTTGTTGCAAACACACACATTGTCCTGAATATTCCCAAATCTCACCAAGATCAAACTTAAAAAAAAAATTCCCAATATATCCCTTCCTTTTCCAAGAGAGCCATCCCCTATAACAAAGAATAAAGAAGAGAAAAATTAATTAGGCCACCAAAACTAAGCCGATACAATGAAAAAGTCTAATGTCATAGGCAGTGTTCCATACCTCTACCTCTGCCAAGAAGGGGGAGAGGTACAAGAGCAAACTTGCTTATATGTGACAATAAATGAAACCTTTCAAGGAAATACCCTGAGTAAATCTCAAAGACCAGTTGTGTTAGGAAATAGTGGTAAGACTGGCCTGGTTGCAGTAGAATTTCTGGTGCATAAGGAAGACAGAGCCTGACACATAGTAGGCAATTAAATACTTGTTGATTGACTGAGGGGTTTTGTGGTTGCTTAAATGTAAAATGACTTTCTGATGAGCTTGGTTCAACATAACTAATAGATATTGTTTCTGATAGATCTGGTCACTAAAGTGTGATCCCAATTTATTTGTTTCAACACCCATAATAAATTGTATTTGGACCCTTAATTCCACCCTGGCTCCATCTTCCTGAGCCCTGACTATACTATGTAATTTATTAACTATCCATCCTAGCTTTGTGTCTTTTGCAAATGAACTAAGCATTCCTTACAGTGGCACAGTAGATAGAGAACCAGACCTGAAGTCAGGAAGTTTAGATATGGCCTCAGTCAATTACTATCTATGTGACCCTGGGCAAGTCACTTAACCTGTTTGCCTCAGTTTCATCTGTAAAATAAGCCAGAGAAGGAAATGGCAAACCACTCCAGTATCTTTGCCAAGAAAACCCCAAGTGGGGTCACACAGAGTGGGGTACAACAGAAATGACTGAACAACAACAAGCATTATATCATATAACTTCATCTGATTCTTAGTCATTGATAAAGGACTGAACAAAATAAGGTGGAGGAGAAAACCTGAAGCTCATCACTAGAAGCCTCCCTATCCTATGATGACACAGACTTCGGGGAAGAATAATTTAACCAGTCTAACTATAGTATCAAACAGCCCATGTTTTTTTCATTTGTCCACAAGATTTCAAGAGAGACTGTCAAATACCTTGTTGAAAAGCGAGTATACGAGGCCTACAGCACTTCCTTGATCCACTAGTCATTGTCAGAAAAGGAAATGAGGAAATTTTGCCGTTAATTTTTTACGTTTTTTGTTGGGCAAAATGACAGATCCTTACAGAGAGAAGATAGATGTCTGTGCCATTGGAAAACATCCTCTGATTCTATGATACATGTTTGGTGCCAATTTAACTTTTTAAAAGTGCATTATGGCAAGAAGTGCTCTGCAAATGCAAGCTATTTTTAATAAAATACTTAATTTTCATGACTAGCATAGTATAAACAAGCTGATGAGAAGTAATAACTACAACCATGACTAAACTATAAACTCCAGATGGAAAGGACACCAACCTATTTTTCCTCTTTAGTACTACGTACATAGCTGGAGTTGAGTGAATATTCATTGCTGGGTTGATTCATTAGTAGTCATCATATCTATACAAAAACAAAATAGGAACCCTCAGTTCTTATTGCCATCTTAACTTAGGGACCTACCAATTCTCTTTAGCTCAAGAGCAGCCAAATTTTAAACTTCTATTTTCAAAATTTTAAAATTCATATTCTAGGTCTAAAGGGGTGTCTTTACCCTTGCCAAGTCCCAGTTATTACTTTGAAATACAAGTCAACCTTGGTCTAAGCACAGCCACTTAGCCCAAGTGCATACTAGCACATCTATTTATGCATGGCCTTGACAGAGTTGTATGTCCAAGGTTTTGTATTAAGCAAATAAGATCCTACTACCTCCATTTGCTATTGTAACCATAGAGCTACAGAAATTCCTTGCTCCCAGTCAGTACATATCTAACAGTTGCAAATTATTAGAGTTAACTTCTTTTTTTTTCTTTAAACTATGCAACTCAACTTAAGGGCAGAATGATAACAGAGCTAGCCTATAGTGCCTTAAGGTTTGCAAAGTACTACTCTACATACGTGATTTCAGATTATCTTCACATTCTCCTCATCCTCCTCATTATTATTCCCATTTTTACAGATGAGGAAGCTAAGGTGCCTTGCTCAGGAGTGATATAGCCACTAAGTATGAGACAGGATTCAAACTCAGGTCTTCTTGACTCCAGTTTCAGCATTCTATCCCACTGTGCTACCTGGCAGCCTCTATTATAATAGCTAATAATAACCAGGATTTATCAAAGGGTTTGCAAAATTATTTATGTTATATTATTATTTTACATGTTCTGATAACATTATAATATACTGTATTATCTCATTTGATCCTCACAATAATATTACGAAATAGATGTTCTTTATCCCTATTTTTTATATGAAGAGACTGAGACCTTGTCCCTTGTCACGCAGCCAGTAAGGAGTCTTAACAGGAATGTGCTGATAAATGTTTAACAACTAACTCTCTGAAAAAGAAATGGGGGGGGGGGGGAGTGGGGAAGGAAAGAAAAAAAGGAAATGTACATGAAAACTTTATTATAATTTAAGAGGAACAGCAAGTTGTACATAATGGATTTGCAGTTTCGTATGCAATCATCTTTTTCTTATGCTATGTTATGGTAATGCTTGTTTTAGTCCATAAATTAAAAATAAATAATTTTTTTAGAAGAAAGAAATGTAAACTTGACATACTTCTAAGTTTGATCTGCATTATAAACATTTTCTCCATCATTTTCCTAAGTACGGACCAGTAGTGTCAAACTCCCTGTTGGCTGACTTAGAAAACCACATATTAACATCATCTCTATTTTATTGTATTTGCATTTGTTTTATTAAATATTTTCCCGTTACATTTTAATCCAGTTGCGTATGTACTCTCTAGGGTTACAGGCAGTGTTCTGTTTTTGATACCTCTGGTCTGGACAATCAACAAAATGATAAATCAAGGCTACAGCCTTTGCACAGGTTTCTGGGGTGTATGTGCTCATGTTGGAAATTTAATAGTTGGTTTGAGCTCTGGCACTATGCTTGACTCTACACCACCTCATACAGTCTCTAGGCAGTTCCCTAAGCATATGGGGCTGGTGATGGAAACCATAGGGAGAAAAAGAGCTTTCTGGGAATAGAGAGCATGGCTTAAATAAGGAACAGACAGGACAGGTCAAACCAGAGTCCTCAAAGAATCAAGAGCAAAGGACAAATGGTAGGAAAGGAGGTCATGAGAGCAATTCCAAAACCAAGCTTGAGAATCAGTGTGTAGTGGGTTGAAGTGAATAGACAATGATAAGAAGCACTTGACACAATTCTCAAAAAAACTAGAGATTTCATTATTTTATAGCAGCCATCATCCTTGTGGGATGGAACACTTACTTTTTAAAATAATTTATTTATTTTTAATTTTCAACATTCACTTCCATAAGATTTTGAATTTTACATTTTCTCCTCCCCTCCCCAAGATGGTATGTAATCTGATATAGACTCTACATGTAAAATATTAATGATATTTTCACATTTGTCATGATGTAAAGAAGAATTAGAACCAATGGGAGGAACCCTGAGAAAGAAGAAACAAAAACAACAAAAGAAAAAGGGAGGAAATAGTATGCTTCCATCTGCATTCAGATTTCAAAGTACATTCTCTGGAAGTGGACAGCATTTTCCATATGAGTCTTTTGGAGTTGTCTTAGATTCATTGCTAAGACCTAAATCTACTAAAGTCATTGCACAATGTTACTGTGTATAATGTTCTCCTGGTTCTGCTCATTTCACTCAGCATCAGTTCATATAAGTCCAGGTTTTTCTGAAATTTGCCTGTTTATCATTTCTTATAGCACAATAGTATCCCATTACATTCATATAACACAACTTGTTCAGCCATTCCCCAGTTGATGGATGTCCCCTCAGTTTCTAATTCTTTGCCACCACAAGAAGAACTGCTATAAATATTTTTGTACATGTGAGTCCTTTTCCTGTTTTTATGATCTCTTTGGGATATAGACCTAGAAGCGGTATTGCAGGGTCAAAGGGTATGCACAATTTTATAGCCCTTTGGGCATGGTTCCAAATTGCTCTCTAGAATGGTTGGATCAGTGGAACATTTACTTTTTAAGTGCAAAGGAGAGCCTACTTATGTTGGCCAAGATGTCTAGAAAACCATTTTCATGGAAACTGGAAAGAGGTCTGGATGATTTTTGGAGTCAGAAGAAACCTGGGTTAGAACCCACCTCAACTTCACCAGCTGAGCCTCCTTAATGATAAAATGGGGATACTAATGCCTGTAACATCTATCTCACCTCAAAGGCTTCTGTGACAATCTAAATGAGTGAATGTGCAACTTGAATGAATGAATGAATGGAAAAACATCATTAGGTGCTTCTCATGTTCAAAGCACTGTTCTAAATGCTAGGAACTGAAGTAAAAAAGTGGAGACAGTCCCTTATGTCAAGGAACTCATATTTTAATGGTAGAAGACAACCAATTTAAGAGGTTTCCACTGCAAATCAGATGAAGAGGTTCTTAGGGATTCTTCTTCTTTCTCAGAGTTAAGTGACTTACCCAGGGGTTACACAAGTAGTAAGTATCTAAGGCTAGCCTTGAGCTCAGGTCCTCCTACTCCAGGGCTGGTGCTCTATCCACTGTGCCACCATATCTGTTTCTGACATACCATGTGACACTGTTAAGGGATTTGTTGGAGAGAACTTTCTTTTCTGGGTCCTCAGCAGTTATGGTTGCTGAGGAGTTGGGCTCTCCCGCACCTGCAGAAGTACTTGCTAGGTTATCATCTCCCATAGAGGTGGCTCCCTTGGGATAATGGTGATAGCATCTGGGCTGGAAGAAGCCACGGGGGCATTTTCATTCCTGGGGTTCTTGGACTCACCTACTCATCAGTAGTAGTTGGTCAGTGTTTGTTTGGTATTAGTGATGGTGAGGAAGGTGGGCGCCTTCTCCACAAGGGTGGCTTCCTTCAGTACTGGCTCTGTCAAAGTAGGGTGGGTGTTTTGGGAAATTCTGCTATTACCAGAGCTCTTGAATTTAAGATCCTGGGCTATCTCCATCAGTGTTTAAAGGGAGGTGATAGTCATGGTGTTGATGGTGGTTTCTAAAAATTCACAAGACCATGGAAGTACCATAAAAGGTCATCTACTTCAAACTCCTCATTTTGCAGATAAGGCAGTTGGGCCCCAGAAAAATTAAATTGCGTGTCTGAGGTCACATAGCCAGTAAGTAGTAGAATCAGGTTTTGAATTCAAGTCTTTTGGATTCAAGTCTACAACCAATACACTTTTCATTACACCATGTTGCTTCTCATGTCATTTTATATACAATATTTACTTTGTCAAGAAAGTCTACTGCATAAAGAAAAACCAGCCTATGTATGTATAAACAAAATCTGCTTTAATCTGTTGTGAAATTGAAGAATGGCACTTTAGAAAATGCCTGCCCTGTTTTGTATCTACTTCTTTGTTCTTCCCTTCAGCAAATCTATCAAGATTTGATCATTAAGACACAACTGCTTGTAGGACTGAGTTTCAAATGTGGAGATTAGAAGAAAGCTTTGTCAGAAGCATGCTGTCATCACCCTGAATTCTTCTCCATGCCAAGAAATGGCCCAGTCGGCTTTGTAAGTCTTTGCTCTACAGATCTGAACTTGTAGCCTTTTTCATCCACAACTCTGATTGATTCTCATGGAAATTACACGTGTAGGATCATACCCAAAAGAAAAAAAATTCGTGTAAAACGTAAATCTAAAAAAAAAAACCAGGCAATTTTCTTGTGCCATTTTTTATTTCCGTGTAAGTTACTGGGTGCCAATCATTCTTTCTTTTTAAAATCCAGATTTGTCAAGCAGCCTGTAAGCTTTCAATGTCGTACAAGAAAAGATAATGCCTCATGTGGAACAGTCACTCATGTTGGTTCTATGAAAGTGCCTACCCAATATAAATTTATCAGATTGCTGGTTTTATAGAAATATTAACCACCTCATTAAATTATATACTCTACTATGGGGTCATCGAGGAATCTACTGAAGGGTAATCAACAAGGTATTAAAGTTCTAGATAGGGTGCTCTTTATTGACATACAGAATCACTAGTCATTTTGCAGGGTGTATTTTAACTGATTTAGCAAGGTGACTGCTCAAGAAATCACTATAAATGAAAGCAGCTGTTAAATTGCATTTGTGTGCTAACAGCTATCATAACCTACCTGACATATCCTGCAGGCCATCAACGAACTGGTGAACGCCTTACTGATGATTTCTGATATGTGACATAATCAAAAGAAGCATTTGGTTGCAGTGTACAGTGTGTGTTTGAGGGCAGTAACCTTCTATAATTGTCATTAAGATAAAAATGAATATTTATAGGTATCATTGATAGCCAGGAGCCGCCTCTTCCCCAAAAGGGCTCTGGCTTTGGGCTCACAGACTTCTGGTCATGCTAGGGGTGGGTCAGCCTTTTTTCATAGTCTTTGGTTTAATATATCCCCATCCAGAGTTATTCCAGGAAAACATCATTTTTAAAAAATAGTATTTTTTCTAATTACATACAAAGGTAATTTTAAACATTCATTTTTTGAAAGATTTTGAGTTCCAAATTTTTTTCCTTCCTCCCCCTTCCCCAAGATGGCAAGCAATCTGAGATAGGTTATGCATGTGCAATCATGTAAAACATATTTCCACGTTAGTCATATTGTGAAAGAAGAAACAGAACGAAAGGAAAAAGCCATGAAAAAAACTGAAAATAGTATACTTTAATCTGCCTTCAGACTCCATAGTTCTTTCTCTAGATGTGGATAGCATTTTCAATTATGAATCTTTTGGCATTGTCTTGAATCATTGTGTTGCTGAGAAGAGATAAATTAACCATAGTTCATCATCTCACAATGTTACTGTTACTGTATACAATGTTCTCCTGGTTCTGCTCACTTCACTCAGCATCAATTCATATAGGTCTTTTCAGGTTTTTCTGAAATCTTCCTGCTCATCATTTCTTATGGAACAATAGTATTCTATTACTATTCATATGCCACAACTTGTTCAGTTGTTTCCCAATTGGTGCGTATCCCCTCAGTTTCCAATTCTTTGCCACCGCAAAAAAGAACTGCTCTAAAAATTTTTGTACATGTAGATTCTTTTCCCTTTTTAATGATCTCTTTGGGATACAGAACTAGGAGTGGTATTGCTGGATCAAAGAGTATGCACAGTCTGATTGCCCTTTGGGCATAGTCCAGGAAAACATCTTTAAACAAAGTTCAGGTATGGCTTATATCTGAAATTCTCCCCAAGAGGGATTAACAGAGCCCCATCTGGAAAAACTACACAATGTACAAAGTGATAGCTATCAAGTACAGGACAGCTATTTATTTCCTCTAACACAAAAGAAAGGCTTAAACCCAAAAGACACACAAGCTCGTATTGACAAATACATAAAACATGAAACAATAACCCAGAACAAAAAACTCGCAGGAAATCAAGAAAAGAAACAGAAAACAAATTACCCAGTCAAAGGACTTAGAGAAACCTATTTCTTCCACTATGCTCTCCCAGGGAAAAGTTCAAAGGAAACTTAGGAGATCGAGAAACAGATTTGATTTTTAATTCAATTTGCACTGTCCAAGTAGCAACGTCACGTGTTCTGGCCTGCCAAGCATTCGTGGCTGTAATGATACTAGGATTTGAAGATCTTCCACGTCCCTTGAACTTGCTGACACAGCAGGAAGGGGTGGAGCAAGAGAATGCGGTAACCAAGCTGGCCTCCCTGCTGAGGACTCCCTGCTGAGGACTCCTGCTGAGGACTGCCAGGGCCAGGAACTGTGGGGGGCCGGAGCTGCTGGGAGCAAGCTGCCTGGACACTGAGCAGTTCCGTAAGTGAGGAGATGAGGATCTTTCCCTGAGGTAGCCTGTCCTGTTTTGAAGGCTTGAGAATGTGGGTGTTTACAACATTAACTTCATGTGCCAACTCCATAACTACTGTGTTGGCTTTGACTTTCTGGTTTTGGGACTCAGTTTTCTGGTATTTGAATAAATGCTCTAGCTATATTTCCCATGTAGAGAGCCTGTTACATTTTGTGATTAATAACCATATCAGCATACTTATAGTTGCTGTAGGCATTGTGAATACTGCATTGTTGATACAATGACTCATCCTCCAAGAAATATGTACCTACAGCAAACATCTCCTAAAGTCCCCAGACTTTACAATCACTTAGACCCTCTTGAATTCACATCAAAGTTTCCAAGCCTAGGAAAAGTCATCTCAGGATTGTCTTTGGGTCACTCAGGCTCGGGGAGGAAAAAACCAGAAAAGGAAGTTAGGAACTTGAGGAAGAATGAAAGACAAGCGGATGCACCCCTGCCATGACAGAGATCCAATGAAGAATTTGGAGATTACAGACGCACTTGAAAGGGAGAACAGAAGTTGTTTCTCCTTCTAAGCCTTCTCAGTGGGCAATTGCTCCTGGATCACTTGCCAAACCTCTCTGATACAACCCCAATAGCACTGTCCAAGTTACCAGTGGACAAAAAGACCAGTAGACTGACCAGGAGCCTCGGGTTGTGTGTGCCCTTTAACAAGGGACCAGAGTACATGTGCCATGAAGATTGGCCTGAGCATAGGCTCAGCTCTCACATCCCTGTTTCTCAGGCAAGGAAAAGGCAATGTAATGTAATGAAGAAAGTACTGGCTTTAGAATAAGAGGATTTGTATTCAGATCTTGGCTCTGCTGCTTACCATCTGTTACACCCTGAACATGTGGTCACCCTGAACTTCTCTGAATTTCCTGATTGGTAAAATGAAGAGGGTGAACTTGATGGCTTCTCAGGTTCCTGCCAGCTCTAAATCTATGGACCTATCTACTTTATTGTTCTGAATATAAACCCTACTTACATCTGGCTTAAACAAGACCCAAGGATAGTCAATAGTCAATATAATTATTCAGGGACTACCTTTTTGTCTGTCTCTGTGTATGTATGTATATTGTTATTTTCCCTTCAAAGATCTCTCATGTTATTAACGTACAGTCTATATTTAGACTAATATTTAAGGGATTTTTGATAGAGACTCATGATTCTATTGGTTAAAGAAACTATAGAGTAGAGTTTACTGCTGTTGGAGATCCTCAAGTTATCTGTAATTTGTTGATTTTGAGATTTGTTCAGGGTACTGAGAGGCTAAGTGATCACAATCAAAATGTTAGCATATCAGGAAAAGTTCTTGAACCTTAACATATATGTCAGCAGAAATGGTCTCTAAATGGCGCCACTGGAAAGGATAAGCGGGTATAGTCATCTCTATTGGAAATGCTCCAGTTAGAGCAGATAGTAGGTAAGGGGTTGTAGGGAGAAGGGTTCTTTGTATTAGCCCCAAAGGAAATTGACTGTTGATACTGACAAAGTGAGGGTCAAAATATCCCTTAGCCACTACCTTGCCCCCCAAAAAACCAACCCAAACAATCTCAGCTGGAGTAGTCTATAGGCAGCTCAGAGGAGAAGAAAAGGAGCAAATATTTAGCTATGAAATATTTGGAGAAACTTTCATCCTAGTGATTTTTTTCCTCCCAGCTAGCCTTGGATTGAATTAAATAACAGTCACAGATGGTAGACTTGAAATCTTGAAATCATTCCAGGGAGAGAGAAATATGAGTTTGATGATTAGAGTAACCACTATCTTGCCTCCTCCCCCCCCGCAAAAAAAAATCAGTTTCTTCAAAGTATGAGAATCATTCTAAGATTTGCTGGAACTAAGCCATTTTACAAGAGAATCAACCTGGAAACACTATGGTAGAAAATCAGAATGTGACTCTTTTCATCTGGGAACTGAAGATAATACTACTATTCCCCCCAGGATCCTACCAGTTCTTAGAATCATACAATTTTAAGACTGGAAAAGACCTTAGTTCCATTCCCTAGGTTTAAAGTAGAGTGAGTTCCATAGAAGCAAGCTATCATTCCTTTCCATGCTCCACTCCTAACTCTACTCCCATGTGTTCCCTACCATGCCAATATACCTCCTCACCCTAGAAGTGAACACTGAATTTCTCACATTGGAAGTAACCTCCACCCATGAGGCCCCTTCTTTTGATTGCTAGCTCCTCCTAGAACTTCCATTTTAAGGGGAGAAAATAGCCAACAGCCATGTTTTCATTCTTCTCTAGGCTCCACTCTTGACTCTCAGGGCTTCCTCTATCATGTTCCCTGCACAGTCCCTTCCCTGTGCTCGACTTTCAGGTTTCCTTTATGTGTTATCTTCCCCCACATTAGAATGCAAGCAGATCTGTCTTTCTTTCCTGCTTCATTTTGTATTCCTAGAGTTTAGCGCAATGTCTCGCATATAGTAGGTGCTTAATTAATGCTTATGGACTTGATTTGATCTACGTAAACTCTCATCAGTCTTCCTGCCAGTCAAGTCTTTACCTGTTTTTGTTTTCTTGTATTTGAGTAGAAATCCAAGCTCCTATTTCTTTCTTGATCAATAGTTTAATTGGGTATAGTGAAAAATAAAATGTACATTCATTTGTTTCCATAGCAGCCATCTCAGATTCATCTGTTCACTGATACAGACTATTTTCATTTCAAGAGACCTTGCCTTCTTTTCAGCTACAACTACACACACACATACTATATATTTCAATATAGCACTATACATTATGGAATTTTTAGCATAATCTGTTGTTCAGTAATGTTCAACTCTTTGTGACTCCATTTGAGGTTTTCTTGGCCAAGATACAAGAATAGTTTGCCATTTCCTTCTCCTGCTCATTTTACAGATGAGGAAACTGAGGCAAACAGGTTAAGTGATTTACACTTAAGGATCACATAGCTAGTCAGTGTTTGAAGCTGTATTTGAACTCAGGAATATTTGGGATGAAAAATATCCTTCATCCTTAATTTGGTGAAAAGAAATAAACACAGAGATCTCTTAGGATAAGAACAGGACTTTATTCTCTTCCCCGGGAGAAGAGGGTGGTCTTCCCCATGACTCATCATGGAGAAGAGGCAAGTTACAAAAGATAGTGTTGGAATTTAAAACCTAACTTAGTCAAGACCCCTCCCCGACTGTTTCCCCTCTCATTGGTGGAGAGGCACACTTCACCAAATACTTCCCCAACTGGGACAGCAAGGAAAGAAAGGGGAGGGTCCCACCAAGGCGGGAAAACAGACAAAGGAAGATAAAAATGATTGAGAGAAGCAATTTGAAAAGTTAACTACCCCAGATTGGGAAGTTTTTTCTCATCCCATACAGGAAGATGATTAGTCTTCCTGATTTCAGGTCTCATAATCCACTGTACCACCTAACTGAATGCATAATTCTTACTTTAAAATATTTTTGCCTTATGCACTGATTTTAGAACCTAACACCTTGAGGTAACATAAGACTCCATTAAATACTCTCTTTAAAGATGATACACAATTACCAAGTGCCTTTTTGACCAGCTGGGTATGTCATAGTTCAATGTGTCCAAAATGGAATTTATTATCTTTTCCCCTAAATCCATCCTTCTTTCAACGATCATTTCTATGCTAATGGTTTTTGGGGCTTGAGGGCTAGATTTTTTTTCTTCTTTATTTATTCTATCAATGTTTTTTTTTCAAACTAAGACAACCAACTCTTTTCTCTCATATAGTTTTCGTTTATGATTTCTTGAAATATAGCTCTGAAAAAACAGGCTTTGATAAAGCCCATTAGGATTCTAATGGAGCTATTTGACTATGCCTTTAAACCCAAAACACTGGCTCTCACTGATTGGTCAATAATGGGTCCCAGCCCAAGCTTCCCTTGCTCATTGTTTTCATTTTGATGGCTCAGAGTGAATGCAAATAGCTTTTGTTTCTTTTCTGGCTAGAAATCCTGAGGGTTTTCCCCTCCCAGACTGATTCTTTTGTGAAGGCAAACTAGGCCACCTTTTGCCTCAATTCTTACCTAGCCTTTAACTACTGAGTGGGTGTTGCCTTGTACAGACTGAGACCTGCGAAAGACCTTAGCTTAAAAAGGGCGGTTGCCAGTCACATAGACCTATGTCTTGCCACTGGACTCCAATGACTGGAGGAAGAGTGGGGCTGATTCAGACTTTCCACAGCCCTGTCTCACTTAAATCCAATTCACTTGCAAGTCAACATTATCATCCTCCTGTTGTCATTTGTCCTCTTCAAAAACAAAGGACAATTAACAACAACAATGCATGTTGGATTGATAGGAAATGACTTGATATGATAGGAAATTGATAGGGAATGACATGCCCAATGTGACACAGTTACTTAGGCCTAAAACTTGGATCTCTTGACTTAGTCAAATGTTCTTTTCATTAAATGATGCTCCTCATGTACAACTTAAAAAAAAAATCAAAAATATTTGCTAAGCAAGGTATCTCACACATGTTAAGTTCATGAAAAACTGCTTTATAGATGTAGACATGCTATCTTTAGTGATCCTTTGAATAGCAATGTTAGGCAAGGTATATAAGACAGACACGTACCCACCAAAGATGTTGGCCAGGGTCATTAATGGTGTCTGGTGCAAAGACTATAGAGAAGAATTCCTTATTAAATGGATGAGGTTCTCTGGATGCTCCTATAGGATCAAAGGATTGCAGATTAAGAGCTAGAAGGGATCTCAGAAGCCATTTAGTCCTCATATTACAGGTAGGGAAACTGAGGCTTAGAGACTTTGCCAATGTCCAGAGAGAATAAGGATCTGAGACAGGATTTGAATCCAGGTCTTCCAAGTCACTCAGTCAACAAGTGCCTGTTATGTGCTGGGCACTGTGCTGGGACTGGTGATACAAAGAAAGATAAAACATAGTTCTTTTTCTCAAGGAGTTTGCAGTCTACAGGGGGAGACAATAGGAAGACAACTATGTATAAAAAAGATCTATACAAGATAAATTGGAGATAATCAATAGAGCAAGGCGTCTTACAGAAGGTGAAATTTTATCCAATATACTTCGTTGATTTTTTATGACATTGGACTTAGCACCAGCACTTAGCATAGTACTGCTACAAAGCAGGCGTTTAATAAATGCTTATTGACTTGACGATCAAATCCCAAAACACTAAAGAGCTTCCTTAATGAGATCCATTACCACTCTAGAGAGACAAATCTAGTAATATAACCAGAAAATGCCAATTAGATGAATATATTCTGCCCCCATTATGATGTATAGTTAAGTCAATCCACCAGAACACAGATGTACTCGATGGGCATGGCAGAGCAGCTCTAAATGGCCCCTTGGAAAAAGCACCACCTTTAGAATGTCCCCAAGCTGCCCCTTCTCATGAAAGTTCGTCAGTATTCTCTCAATGAAGGCCAGATAACAATCATAGAAACACCATGATGTCAGAAGAGCAAAAACTTCAGGTTATCCAAAAGACGCCAGAAAGAAGCTTGGTGGGCTACAAGATGTTACCAATGATAGCTTGTGCACAGGCTTGGCATTAACAGTGTCATTGAAGATACTTGAAAAGGAGGTGGGCGAGCCATGTGGCAAGAGCAAGGGAGCTCAAGTATCAAAAAATACTGAGACTTAGGAGGAGATCTCCAACACAGAGAGTATGGGGGAGATGCCCTCTATGGATGATTTATAGATGGACATGGAAAAATAATGAGAAGACCTAGACAGATTAGATGAAGCAAGTTCTCACACCAATGAAATCATCCATCCACCAACAGATACCCGCTATATGCTTAAAATTGATCTAAGTAATGAAGAAGTCTGAAGACAAGACTTCAAAGCCTACCTCTGATTGCAGCCTACAGTCTGGAAGTCCAGCATTCAAATCTGGCCTCAAACACTTCCTCACAGTGTGGTCCTGGTCAAGTCACTTTGCTGCTCTTTGACTCAACTATAACATAGGGATAAAAATAGCACCTACCTCCCAGGATCGTTGTGAGGATCAAATGAGATAATATTTACTAAAAGTACTTAGTGATGGGGTGATGGGCCCTGGACCCCTAAAAGGAAAAGAACATGTCTTTGAAAGGAACCCAGTTCCTGAATTTTCCCATACATTTCAGTGCCCAGATCACTGGTGTCTCTGCCCAAGGTATTTGGCCCACCCCAGTCCACCTAGATTACTTAATTGGTTTCCTGACAATCCTTTCACTATTGCACTTGGCCCAACCCAGACTACTTGACATTCCTTAATCCCACCCATATCCTTTCACTGTATATAAGCATCAGCCTCACCCCCATTAAGTTGCAGGCTCTGCCTTCTCCTATTGACTTTACAATAAACTGCTACTTTGACCAGAAGATATTTGAGTGTGTGAATTCATTCCAGGACTACACTGCCCTGTACCCTGACATTTTGGGGTTCCCAGCATGCCAAACTGCATCAACCCCAGGTACTCTAGTGAATTGTAAGAGATAAGATACAGTCATTACTCTCAAAATGCTTCACATTTAGACCGAAAATTTTCAAATTCAAATAATATTAGTCCACAGTGATGTTACCAGGTCCCTTTGCAGATTCGGTGTGTGTGTTTGTATTATGTCCAATTTATATTAAGATTCCTTTTCCAATTTCAGTCCTTATATTGAAAACCATTCATAAAAAACTTTCATCTGCATGTAACACTGAGATTCAAAGAAGCAATACTGTAGCCTGGCATACTTCATGGCTTCAGTGTTTCAATGACTCTATGATCTAATAATCCTTCCTCCAACAGTGAATATGACAGCCCATTCACCCTTTCCTGGCTTGTATGAGTCTTGTCCATGCCTTACTGTAAATCTTCCATAGAGATCTACCCATCTTCTACAATTTGTGGGTACCACTTGGGCTGATCATGCATTTTCCTTCACTTCCTTTAGATGATCAGCTCACCTTCTGTTTCCAGCATGACTTTCCTGGGATGATACCCTTTTCCTTACTTCTTGCACACAAATCATCATTGTTAATATATGTGGAGTAACCTGAAAAAAAAGAAGCGACTTTTTTCCCCCATGGATGATCTGAATTTTGCCTTCTGAGTTCTGGTTGAGCCCAGCTAAAGTAAGAGAAAGACACTTGTCTTTTTGTAGTGGTTGCCCAAATGCCTTAAGCATAGGTAAAATTCAGATGAAAGAAACTTTCTTCTTTCTACCTTTCTGCTTTGCGCTGTTTGAGATGGCCTCCCCAAAGCCCTTAAGTCTGCTTTGTTTTCCATCATCTTATCTTCACAAAAAGCATTACATAAGATAAATAGATGAAAGTACGCAAAACATGTATACTGCCCTCCTAGATTGGAGAGGAGAGTGACTAAATGTGGCTTATATAGTCTGATAACTAAAACCTAGCTCTGATTGCTGAAATTCAGCATTATGTAGACACAATATATTTCCACACAAGTGGAAAGTCCTTATCTTGCCTCCCACTCTTTTACACTTCTTCACTCATGGCTCCCAGGAAAACCCAAGGGAGTGGATTTCCAGGAAGTGTCTTGCCGCTCTCATGTCACATCACAAATAGTCTGTGTTGCTGAGGGGTGAGAAAGCAAGTTTACATTTGATAGTATAAATCTGCTAGAGAGCAATCTGTTTTGTTTTAAATAGCCTGCTGTTGTGATAGCCAGGTCCTATAAGAGTGACCTTCCTAGGTCAAGCAATCATGTAGTCAAAAGATATTCTTTCCATACAAAAGTGGCAAATTCTATTAGTGGTTTTGAATTGTGCATTAGGCAAGTTATTATTAGACAGAACTGACATTTCACATGTTTTAACATTCTTTACTCAAAAGCCAAAGGTGGAGAAATTATTTAGGATTAAAAAAAAAATCAAAGAAATTCCCTGGGGGGGGCGGAGCCAAGACGGCAGCGTAGCAGCAGCAACATATCGCAGCTCTCACATAGCCACCCCAAAATACCCATAAAACAGGACTCTAAACCAATCCCAGAACTCCAAAACACACACAAAGATACTTCCCACTAGAGTCAGTTGAGCTACAAGGAACCATATCAGCACTGCAAACTGAAACCAGCCTGCCCTGAAGCCCCGGCTGTGCCCTGGGGGCAGCTGGACGGGAGGAGCGGAGAAGCCTCTCAGGTGAGAGGATTAGCAGCAGCTGCGAGTGGGAATTGCGAAAAGGGGCAGATAAGCAGTCCCGCGAAAGGCCTCCAGAGGAGAAAAGAGAAAGGCAGAGGTTTTGCACCCGCCTCTGCTTTGTAGCTTCCCGCCCGCGGCCTGCAGACAGCAGGGGGACTTAGCGATTGTTTTCAGGCCAGTGCTCTCGCGTTGAGCGGCCTGGATCCGGATCGCCAT
>CM053583.1:155090722-155139669 GCA_028627135.1 Pseudochirops cupreus
CACATGTTCAGCCTGTATTTGATTGCTTGTCCTCCCAGTGGGGATGGGTGGTGAGGGAGGAGGAGAAAGAATATGGAATCTGGAGTTCCATAATCAAATGTTATGAATATGTATCTATCTATCTATCTTTGTATATATATACATATATATATATATGAATATACATATATGTATATATATGCAATTATTATTATTATTATTGACTACATCCAACTGGAACTGGAGATACACAGGCACTGCAGATGGGAGATCCATTCTGCCCTACCAAAAAGTGACATAGGAGAGAATAGACTGGGGGAGGGGGGAAACACTGGGATGGCTGTTTTGGGGTGGTGGGCGGGGGAAAGACGGGGAGAAACTATGTAACTCAAAAAAAATTTAATAAATTAAATTTAAAAAAAATAAATAATACAAGGGCAGGGGCCAGGAATGTGGGTGGGAGGGCAGTTCAACAAAACTAATAACATATGAACTGTCTAACAGTTTGCATTATTCCACACTCATGATGCTCCATCTCTGCAAAAAGGGAAGGGAGATATATTTTGTCCTCTAAATGGCACAGTGGATATGGGTCCTGAACCTGGCGTTAAGAAGACATGAGCTCAAAACCAGCCTCAGATATTTACTTAGCATTGTGACTCTAGGCAAGTAGGGCAATTAACCTCTGTCCTCCTTGGTTTCCTCAACTGTGAAAAGGAGATAAAAATAGCACCTATCTCTCAGGGTTGTTGTTAGGATCAAATGAGATAATATTTGTGAAGTACATGACACAGTGACTGGTGCATAGTAGACATTTAATAAATGCTTCTTTCCTCTCTCCCTCCGCCCTTACTCTTTTTTTCTTCCTTCCCTTCCTCCCTCCCTTTCTTCTTCCTTCCTTCCTCCCTCCTTTCCTTCCTTCCTTCCTTCCCTCCTTCCTTCCCTCCTTCCTTCTTTCCTTCCTTCCTTTCTTCCTTCCTTTTTTCCATTTCTTCAGATTGAAGTTTGATCATTATAGTTGTATAGCATTCAATTTTAAAAATTTGTTAGATATTTTTTCAACTCCACTAGGTTGTAAACCAGAAACTTCCGTTGAAAAATAAGCTTTTGGGGGTTTGGTTTGGTTTAGTTTATTAGTGTTACTTTGCTCTAGCAAACTGAACTACAAAGTCATCTAAGAATTTACTTTCACTATCTAGGAAACCAAATTTTGTGTCCTCTCCCTTAGCAAATTCCCAGGGATGGTTTAAGACAATTTGTTTTTGTAAAGTTTTAGGAGACACATTTTTTAAAAGAAGAGCTCTATAGAAGAGTCTAGACTTTTGGTCTAATCGCATCCATCTGTCTCTGGAGTTGTTCCTCAAAACTGCCTTTGAAGCAAAAGCCATTGTTTTGAAGAGTCTCTGATTTCTAGTTTCCTATTGACTTGGATAAATGGATTTCTTTGCAGTTTGCTATGTGTATTCATTGTGGAAATGGCCATTTGTTGGGGGAAAGAGTGAGGGATTGGATATAAAATTTAGGTTTCTCCTTTGCCTGTTAAGAAATATCAATCAAGAGTTTAGGTTGAACCCAAACATTGTATCTTCTTGACTACCAGTATTTAAGGGATCAAAGAGATATGGTTCTAGCCCAGCAGCCCCTCTCTTCTGAAGAGAGCGGAATAGCCAGCTCGTTCTTGGAGTAGCTTGGAGCCCTTGGAGAAAGGTCAGGGGAGGAGATGCTAGTGATGCTTCTATTCTTGGTTCCCTTTGAACCACATCCATACTACATGTGCAACTCAAAAGAGCCCAGAGTCTTTACTTAAGTGTCAGTAATACTGTACAAGGTTCTTTGAAAAGTCCTGAAATAAATAGAATCTATAGCTCCTGCCCTCAGAGACTCTAAAAGCTAATTGGGGGACAGGGCAAAACAAACTATAAATGCACATGAACACAGGTAACAAAGCACACAGATTTATATCCTTTATAGAAATAGACATGTAAGTAGGGCCAAAGAGGCAGCCACCGAGACAAAGATCCAGAAGGCCACCCAGTCAGGACCAAAGATGCCAGAAGCACACATCACTGCCATCCATTTCTGCTACCTGCCATAGTGAGATTTTAGAGAGGAGTGAGGAGGGGATAGAGAGGGGAGAGTAGTAGAGCAAGAAGCAGGATCCAGATCAGGGCACAGGGCACTAAGAGATAGAATGCTTGGGGCAGGTAAAATGATAGATACCTACCACAATAGTCAAGGCAAGAGTTAATGAGGGCCTTAGTTGGGGATAGGGTCAGTGTGAATAAAAAGGAAAATATAGATTTAAATCCAGCTCTCCATCCCCAAGCCCAGAACTGTCTAGACACTATACATCACAACCTCCCCTAAAGTACTATTCGGTAACATTTCAGACAAATAATATAATCTAGAAAGAGGGGAAGAGAAGCACCATCTTCCTTCAGTCAGGTGAGTTTCACAACAGCAGACACGGTTGGTTGGTTGCTGGCAATTCTGGTTTTTCAATTTCTCATTCTTTAGTACTAGTTCTGATTGTTGTAATTTATTTTTCTCAGTCAACTCTTGCCTCTCATTCCTTCTTGCTATTTATATTTCTGAAATACTGGTTCAAGAATAAAGATATAAAATAAAGGAACCATTTTTAATTTTTGTATAGAAAGACAAGGGTGATTCTTATTTAAGAGACTTATTTTTATCAAGCATGATGCAGAAGACGAGATGGCCAAGATTTGTGTGTCTTCAAAAGAATTTGAATTATACATTTAAATTCAGACTTGTGGCATCAATGAAGATAATTACCAAGAATATATTAGGATTTTTCTCAGTCAACAGCAGACATTGTATTGAGTTTGTCAGTTTTTGAGTCATCGAATAAAAGATTATATCAGGAAAAAATTGAGTTTAGCGATTATTTGAAAACCACTATGGCTTATGTCATGCTTTTAGTATAAAAGGCTGGAGCTGAAAAGAATATTAATAAATCTATACACATTGTTCCTAATCAGTTGGCTAACAGAGGGCTGTGTTGTAAAAAAAACTGATTGGTACAAAGATTATCCTCCAATTGTTTTTAACTGTAGAAGGAAAGCAGCCAGGTGTTTCATTATTTCAGAAGTACCCAAATGCTGAGTCACATGTGGTTGAAGAAATCAGAGAATATACACACACACGTATGTATGTATGTATGTATACACACATATATATGTGTGTATATAAATATATGTATATATATATATTCTCTGATTGCATATATATGTATATGTATATGCACAATCCTTCCTCTCCCCCTACAGAAACATGTAAAGTAAGATTATAAAAGCAAAAAATCTGAACGGGAAGTGGGGGCGTGTACTTGTATAATCAGTCTCTTCTTTTCCTTTTTTGTCTGATGATTCCATAGGAAGAGGATTGAGAAGATTCTGAGTTTTCAATTTCTTGTTCAAAGGTATAATTTTACTCATACCTTCCAGCTTCTGGGGAAGTGCTGATGAGGACCTTCAGGCTAGCTGATGAGAACCCAATTCTCCCCATTGGATGGGTTTAATTTTTTCTGCCTGAGTCAGAACACTATAGCTTTGAATGGAATTCGTGGTCAGCAGTGCAATCAGCCAGAGGTTGATTGAGTCATTTCCATATCTCTGACTCCAACCTTTCTCATAGACTCATCCTTCATTTCCAACTGTCTTTATTAGATACCTCTGCCTAAATGACTTGCTGTTACATCAAACTCAATATGTACAAAAACAGAACTCATTATTTTCTTTCTAAAAACCTACCCTTGCACTAATGCCTCTGTTTCTATTAAAGGCACTACCATTCTCCTAATCACCCACCTTGAAACTTCAGTCATTACTGACTCTTCCTTCTCCCTCAGTCCTCACAACTGGTTGCCAAATCTCTGAATTTTCTCTCCCGTCCATCTTTGCCTTTCTGTGATCTCTGTGCTTTCAGTAGGTCTGTTCTCTCATCCTTCTTTTGCACCATTGTCAAAGAACTCTGTCTAGTCCAACAGCTTAGCACAGTGCTTGGCCCATAAATAGTAAATACTTTTTTCCTTCCTTCATTACCTCCTTCCCTCTATCCCTCCTCTTTTCCTTCCTTCTTTCTTTCTCTCCTTCCTTCCTTCCTTACCTTTTTTCCTTCTTTTACCTTCCTTCCTTCTTTCTTCCTTCAAAGATTTCTTTGATTCTCTCCTTGATTTCCTTCTTCCTTCCTTCCTTCCCGAGTTCATGATGACCTCCCCCTTGCAACCTCCCATAGTCTTTTGGTTTATAATCTTCTAAAGTACTTATTTAAAAATGTGCATTATAGCCATCTGTGTTGGCATCTTATAATATTTCTTGACAGGATTCTTTCTGTGATATTTTTGAGGCCTTATCTGCAACATGAAATCACATTGTTTCACACTGAGGGATCTCAGGAAACTTGACTTTATTTAGGTTTCAGACTTGGCTTCTAGCAAAATCTGAAATAGTGTCCCTGGCAGTAGAGGAAGGAAGGGTGCCTCCTGGCATGCTTGGAATTGTCAAGTGTAATGTGTAAATAAATATCTATCTTTGTGTTAAGCTCAGTTTAATAACTCAATCAGTAAAGGACATTCCAAGGGAACAAGTAAGATAAAGAGGCACCGTGTATGTTATTAACTTAGCTTTAAGAAGGCTTTCAATGTAGTTATGTATTGAAGTCTAACGTGTGATGCTGAGGTCTAGCATTAATAGTAATATACACAAATGAATATACATTTTCCTTAGTACCTCAGGGGGCAGAGATTATAGATCAGATAGAATTTGATTCACTTTCACCTCTCCTTCCCCAGGCTACCCCCCATAACCCATGGGGATACCTGGAGGGCCCCATTTGGAGCTTACCCCTCCTGTCCTTTCCCTAGGCTTTCCAGGCCATTTCCTCAACCCTCCTGCTGAGGCTTCCTTCTCCTTTCCTCCTTCTGGTGACATAATATCACCTCCACTCCTGTCCCTGCTGGAAGGAACCTAGAATCCCCACTAGAACTCTGCCCCTTCCTTACCCTAACCGCTGGGAGCAGTCAGTCCCCTCTAGACATCCCTACCCACCAACCTGGAGGGCAGGTAGCCAATGTATCTGAAGGGCACCAGGGTTTTGCTGCCCACCTTTCAGCTGAACCATCTTATAAATGTTGTTTTCCTCCCCCCTCCTCCCCCCCCAAAAAAGCCACATTAAAGTGTGCTCTCCGCGCCTGGGGCTATCTCTCTGTTCATATAGCTAGCATTTAGCATAATGTTGGTCACATTTGTTGCTACGGTTCCATAGATTCAGTCATGTCTTACTCTTCTTAATCCCATTTGGGGTTTGTCATTTCCTTCTCCATCTCATTTCACAGATGAAGAAACTGAGGCAAATAGAGTTAAGTGACTTGTTAGGGATCACACAGCTACTAAGTGTCTGAGGCCAGATTTGAACTTGGGGCTTCCTGACTCCAGGCCCCATGTTCTATCTACCATGCTACCTAGCTGCCCTTGCCACATAATAGAGACCAAATAAATGCTTTTCCTTTTAATCGATTCATTGGACAAATTACCAGTAAGATACAGAATGTTGCCACAAAATTCCCTACAACAAATGAACTAGGAAGATTGTTAATAGTGGGAAATTTTAAACTTTTGTGGGTGACCAGGTATACATGTAAGCTCCCTATTATGGATAATATGATAGGAGTCTTATAATTTCTTTAAATTCTCAGTCTCGTCTAAAAACTGTCCTTTATACATAACTGCATAACTCCCTAGAGATTTGGGGAAGGATACTTTTCTGTGATTTGTATCATATATGTTGCAAGTTCTGCCAGTATTAGGAGAGTCACAAAGACCTACTGACTTGTGACAGCACCAGTTAGAACTTTAATAGCTGTCAGATTCTTACTTGAAACAGAATATGTCCTCTTGTTCCTTTTACTCAGCAGGCACGGGAATATTCACACAGTTGCCATTCTGCTTCATTTACAAATGATTGTAATCACTCATTGCAGAATACTTGGACAGAATTCTTTTTTCTCCTTCTAATTGTTAATGGGATGGATGACCAGAATATGAAACAATGAAGACATAAAGACTAGTGCTTTTCCCTTATTTTTTTTCCCTGCTAAGATTTTCCTTTGCCATATAAAAATGAAGCTATTTAGACGTATATTATAAAATATGTTACATTATATTGTATTTGTTATATTATATTGTGTTATTTATATTATTTTATGTTATATTATATTATTATATATATTATATCATGTCATATTATATTATATTATGTTATATTACATAATATAGTATTATTATTATAGACTTATATATTATACCATTTAACTGGTCTGTTGTGGTTACTTTGAAGATTTAGGAGGCTTCTGCTGACTGGCCAGTAATGCTTAAAAAGCAAAAGCAAAACGAACAAACAAAAAACCTTTATTAAAAGTGCATTTTAACTTACTTGAGACTTTACTTGAGATAGCCAAGAACATGAAGAAGGGATTAGAGCAAGGGAAGGAGGAATCAGACCTGCATTGGAAAAAGAAGTAGCTCAGTGTTAGTCAACCAGATTAAGGACTTACTATGTGCCAGGCATTATGCTGAGTAATGGAAATACCCAGAAAGTAAAAAACAAGGTCCTTGCCCTCAAAGAGCTTGCGTTCTAATGGGGGAAACAATATGTAAATAAGTCTGTATGTGCAAGATACATATGGAATAAATTAAATGAAAAATAATCCCAAGGGAGAGGGGGCAGCTAGGCAGCACAATGGACAGAGCACTAGGTCTGAAATCTGTCTCTCCCCCTGCCCCACAAGTATCTGCTGTTTTTCACACACTCGATTTTTCTTTTTGAGGCAACTGGGATTAAGTGCCTTACCCAGAGTCATCTGGCTAGTAAGTCCAACACTCAATTTTAAGAAAGATCCAATGACAAAGCCCACTATATTAGTGAGCTTTCAAATCCCACAAATTAGGCAACCCTATGATTTCAAGGTCAGTCCTCTGTCCCCTGCACAATACTGCCTCCTCCAAGAAGGGAGGGTTCTTTGATAGAAGGGGAGGGAGGTTATTGGTGACAATAATTTAAAGATTCGGCAACAAAACATTCTTTGAAAAACAAATAGAAGCAAAAGTCAAGAAGTCTCTGAGGCTAACACCCACTTTTCCCACATAACCCTGGCCACATTTTGAGAAGGCAAGGAGTATGATTAATGACTACCATGTCATCCACTAGCAGGAGCTAAGTTTGAGTTCTTCTAAGCAGTCCGTATCTGAAAGAGATAATGCCACCATTCTCTTTTCTCTGACCATGCCCTCCACCCCAGCAGCCTAAAGGCCCATATTGGAGACCATGCCCTGGAAAACTTTCTTCCTAGAGGTTCCATTCTCCTGATTGATGATTATTTATCTTTCCAGCACACTATCTCAGGAAAGTTCCAGCCATTTTTCATTTCACCCTCATTCTCTTTCCGCGCATATTATTCTTATCCTCTAGCTGACTATATTAAGTTCCCTTTCCTGAGATTATTCCTGTCCTTCCTACCCTCCAATTCTGGAACTATTTCTCCCCAATTCAGGCCTTTGAAACAAGTTCTCCTGAAAGTATGTTTACACGATGTTTTCTGGAAATTATGAACATGATTTCCATCTTAGGCAATAAAGGTAATTTTGTAATGCATTGCTTAGCTTGTGCAAAGGATTTAAGAAAATGATCACTGCTAAAATGCATATAAGAAGGAGGTTATTAAATTTACAGTAAATTGTCCAAACTGTCCAAAAAACCCCTACAACAAAAGACTAACACAATGCTCACTCTAGCAGAAGGAAATAGCCACAGATTGTCAAATTATAATTTTTCCGAGTCTTATTCAGAAGAAAAGAGGCAAACAGAAACCCTGAAATCCAAGAACATACGGAATCCACAAAAGAGACACCCGCCAAACTGTTCATCTCTAGAATATGGAAAATGGAGATGCTGCTGCCCTTGTTAGAACCATATGTTTTAGGTAGGAGGACAGGTTTTGTGTTCATGCTGACATTTGTTATGTGGCATTTCTGTGGCTCTAATGTGAACATGTACTTAGCAATAAATTGCAATTAGCAAAGATAAGTCTAAAAATGAGTGGCAAAAAAAAAAAGGATGCAAAAGGCAAGAGGGACTTTTTTTCAAGGCTCTTTCTGTCTGACCTTTACAGTATTAGATATAGCTACTTCCAGGATATTTGAGCGTACTTAATCACTCTAGGTTTAAGCATTCAAGCTTTAAAAGAAATTTATTCAAAAAGCTAAAACCTGTAATTTAGAAGTACTGCCACTTGGTGGCAGCAGTACTTGCCTTGGGCAAGGGATCCTAGGATTTAGATCAGAAGAGGTTAAGGATCATTATAGAGAGAGGGGAATCTCAGAGTCCATCTAGAGAGGAAGGAAGAAAAAGAAGAAAATAAGCATTTATTAAGCACCTTCGGTGTGCCAGGAACTGTATTAAGCACTTATTTGTAAATATTATGTCATTTGATCCACCAACAACCCTGGGCAGCAGGTGCTAGGCAACAGTTTTCAACTTTTTGGTCTCAGAACAACTTTACATTCATAAAAATTCTTGAGGAGCCCCTCTCTGTACACACACACACACACACACACACACACACACACACACACACACACAAGAGCTCTTGTTCATGTGGGTCTTACAGATCAGTATTTACCATATTAGAAATTTAAATGTCCTGGTATTATTATGAAAATAGTTTTGTCCTCTCAACTCCCCTGTAAAAGTCTAGGGTACTGCCAGGGATCCCTGAACCTCACTTTGAAAACTATTGATGTAGTGGATAGGATACTATAGTTGGAGTCAGGAAAGTCTGTGTTCAAATACTACCTCAAATACTAGTTGTATGACCTTGGGTAAGTCATTAGCTTGCAACTTTTTATTTAATTTCTGTGGGTTTTGGTTTCCTCATCTGTGAAAGGAAGGATTTTTGTCTTATTGGGTACTCCTTCTCTGATGATGTAGTGAGATGGAACAGTGGATAGAATGCTGAACTTGAAGTCAAGAAGACTCGAATTTAAATCCTGTCTCAAACTTTTATGTAACTGTGTGATCTTGGGCAGGTCATTTAACTTCTTAAGGTTTGGTTCCCTCACCTGTAAAATGGGGGACAATAATAGTCCCTACCTCACAGGGTTGTTGTGAGGATAAAACCAGATATTATAAGTAAAGTGCCTTTGAAAACTTAAAACATTATAAAAATGCTAGGTATTATTATGACTACTGATTGGAACCCCTCCATAATTTAACAGTTGCACTTCCAAGGCTTACATGAACTGATGCAAAGTGAAATGAGTAGAACCAGAAGAATATTGTATATAGTAAGTAACATTATGCAATAGTCAACCATAAATAACTTAGCTCTTCCTAGTACTACAACAATCCAAGACAATTCCAAAGGACTCATGTTGAAAATTGCTGTCCACATCCAGAGAAAGAATTGCTAAGAGTCTGAATGCAGATCAAAACATACTGTTTTCTCTTTTTCTTTTTTGTGGTTTTTCCCTTTTATTCTGATTCTTCTTTCACAACATGACTAATGTGGAAATATTTTTAATGTGCTTGTGCATGTAGAGCTATATCAGATTGCATGCCATCTTGGGGTGCAGGAGAGGGTAGGAGGGGGAAAATTTTAGAACTCAAAGTCTTATAAAAATGAATGTTGAAAACTAAAAATGTTGAAAATGTTAAATTTTATGTTAAAAACTAAAAATAAAATAAGTAAATGAATAATTTTTTTAAAGCAGATCGAAGCATACTATTTCCACTTTATTTTTCCATGGTTCTTTTCTTTTGGCCTGTTTCTTCTTTCACAACATGACTAGCATGGAAATATGTTTTACATGATTGCACATTCATAATCTATATTAAATTGCTAACCATCTTAGGAAAGGGGGTGGTGAGAGAGATGACTTGGAATTCCAATTTTTTTAAATGAATGTTAAAAATTGTCTTCATATGTAACTGGGAAAAATTATTGTTTAAAAAATCAGTGCACTTCCAGACTTGCTATGGCTAAAATGTCATCACTTCAAAGTCATCTTTGTGACATGTCTCTCTCTACTTGGTCTGGTCTTTGGGTAACAGCTCCAGAGTCTGAGATCAATACTGGAAGCCTTTCCAGCTTGGAAGGACCTGAAGCACCTTGTTCTTTGCTCCCGTGCCCTTCAAGGACTCAGGGTTCTCTCCATCCCACAATAAGTCAATTTCAGTTGCCAGAAAATCCAATTACCAATTCTTCCAAAAGAATAATTTTCATTTGGGGAAGAGGAGGTAGCCACAAATTTGCAAGTAGCATTGCCTTGAGAAGCAAAGAGTGACCTTAGGACATTTTCAGAACCCAAATCCAGTAGTAGCTAAGACAATGACTCATCTAGCAGATATGGTGCTTTGGACATGAGCTTGGTAGGACCAGTGTTATATAGGAACTGATCTAAGTTGAGCCTGTCTCTGTTTCCCCCTCCAGAGACCAAGATGGTGTAGAGGAGAGTATACTAGGAAAATAATGAGGAGAAATGTTTGACATTATTCTTGTTATATTCTTGAAGTAAATACCCATTTGTAAAAGCTAATTGATGTTATATGGCTCTAGAACTGGCTCTAGAACCCAGACTCTAGGGATATTTCTGTGCACTCTTGATCTTTCAAACTCACTAGATCACAGTCTCCAATCTCCTTCGCTTAAAAGGGAAAAGAAGAAATGCAGAATATAAGGACTGAGGCCACTTTGTGGAGCCATATGGCCCCAGAGGAAAGAAAGCCACTCCACCCTGCCCCCAGCCTCACCCCAACAACATTGTCCGGACTCCAGAATGGGGATTAGAGGAGCCACCCAGTAAGGCCAAGAGGAATTAGCTAAAGCTAATAGGTTCTCTTGAATGCCCCCACAGCCAGTCAAAGAGCCTCCCCTACTCCAACAAAACCAGTTATAGACTGTCCACGTGTGCCTTTATGGTTTCTCCAAGGTGCTTCCAATTTATGTCATTGCAACTCTCCTAGAAGTAAACTCCCCAAAACGGAGAGATGCATCCAAGGAAATCCACACATGTGCCAGACCCCTGTTTACACACGTAAGGGCAACAGCAACCGAGCAAAGAATACTCACTGCTTCCAACTGTGGCCCTAAAAGGGACACCCTACTTCCCATTATTGTCATCCAACCCTTCTCCCCCAACACACACACACACACACACACACACACACACACACACACACAGACACACAGACACACACAAATGCACTTTTCTCCTTACATTTATCATGCCCTACTTTATGCCCTACTGACCTGTGCTCAGTAATTCCTTCTGGGACAATTAGAAATAAGTTAATTTTTCTCTAAGCAAAGCCTGGTCTTTGCTAAGTAAATATTGGTCCTAGCTCTCAGCATGCCCCTAGTTTTACCTCTCCTAAAGCTGTGGATAGGTTTGGACTCTGGCCACCAGTCCAGTATCAAGCAGTCTGGTCAGATTCCCAGGATTCCAAAGTACTTGGCCAGTTTCCAGAGGCAGCAGATTCCAACTGCCCCTTCCTGGGTCCTAGAAAATCAGAACTCCAGGTTCACCCACAGGCCACCTAGCAAATGTCCAGCTGTCCCTTGAGGCAGCCTGACCCTGGACAAGGGTGAATGTAGATTAAAACCCTGTGCCTGGTTAGTAGAAGTCCCTGCTTGTTAAAAATGTATGGCTTCTTACACCTAGCTCGTTCCCAGGATTGTCAAAATCATATCAGAGACCTGCAATCTTCTTGATTTGTTTGCAGTCAGAACAGGCTCCAAGAATCCCAAACCAATGTAAAGCCACCTCCGACAATATTTCCTGTTCTTAATATGCTGTGAAATAGGGGGACATTAGCAAAGGATCAGTTCCTTCTAGACACATGATTTTCCATAAACACAAACTGTCTCCTTCAGTGGCTCATCACAAATCAAAGCTACAAGTAAGATCGATCTTACCTCCTTTGCTCTTCCTGTCTGTCCTAAAAGTACAGTCACCTTGAATCATTATTCCATCATTCCAGGCAATAGAATTCCATTATGTTCCACTGCCTCTGATTCAGAATGGTGATGGCCAAGACGAACTCTCCATTCGCTCATTGCATGCAATAAACCACAGATATAGGTGTGGCCCTAGACACAAGCAGAATAAAGATTCCAGGCTGGAGAAGCCATCCCAATACCCAGATCAGGAGGAGGTTCACTCTGGCTTGCTTCAATATCTAGGTGTCTGAGTCTGAAACAGATAAGTAATGGAGTCTGTCAATGCAGGCAAAATATTCATCTTTTCTCCATCCTGAAAGGAAA
The DNA here is from genome assembly GCA_028627135.1 of Pseudochirops cupreus. Lineage (NCBI taxonomy): Eukaryota > Metazoa > Chordata > Mammalia > Diprotodontia > Pseudocheiridae > Pseudochirops > Pseudochirops cupreus. The sequence continues at coordinate 155,103,042 of CM053583.1, forward strand.
GCCTGGGGACTAGCTCTCAGAAGAAAAATTCTTGCAAAGGAAGGAAGGGAAGCAGAAAAATATATATCTGTACATATCTATAAATACACTTGTATCTTCCTATATCCATTGTGCATATGTGGTATGTTATATCACACCTGGGGCTTTTTAAGAGGTGATTTTTCACTTTCATAGAAGTTTAAAACAAGATGCTTTCTGTATCCAATAAGTTATCAGCCTTTGAGAGCAAAAAGAGAAATTCTTCATGGACAATCTTTTTGCAGAAAAGGTGGGAAAGAACATAGGCAAACAATAATTTTAATAATTGTCTGCTCTGTATAGCGGTCAATAAATCTAACCCCTGCTTTTTTTTTTTCACTCCTTAACCAAGATCTACAAGAACAATAACTGATGACAGTAGACTTAAGTGTAATCTGTCTTACATAGGCTATATTCTGGATATTGTTCCCAGCTAAAGATCAAATCTAGCTAATGTCACTGGTACAGGAAAAATAATTAGCAAACTCATGCATTTTGTCCCTTTTTAGCAACTGAAGTTAAATCATTAATCATTTAATTAAATCATTCATTGGTTCTCCATTTCTTCCAGTCCCTTTATTCCTTTTCAAGGACACTTATCTTAACAGGCAATATGGGAAAGAAGTAGTAGACAGCGAGAGGGATATTCAGAGCAGCAGCCACTTTGAGATCACAACTATTCTTTGAGTCTCAGGGCAAAAATCCAAGTGCTCACTCGGGCTAAGCAATACTGTTCAGAGAAAAGGTGCTAAGTACCTCCTACTGTCAACGTTAAGAGGCAGCTTGGTTTGGTGGATAGGATGCCAGCCTTAGAGTCTGGGAGAGGTGGGTTCAAGTTTTGTCCCTGTGTGACCCTGGGTAAGTCATGAAACTTAGTGCCCCAGATAACTCTGTAAGGTTACACAAGTTGCCTATTTGCATTAGTGGAGAATATTTCTATATTGGGAGTTCCCTAAACCAGTGAAATGGAAGGTGTGGGATTATAGATAAAGATATAAACACATATATGATATACATACTATATATTACATATATATGTGCATATATGAGAGAGGGAGGGAGACAGAGAGACAGACAGAGAGAGAGAGAGAAAGAGACAGAGAGAGAGACAGAGAGACAGAGAGACAGAGAGAGGAAGAGAGAGAGGGAGGGAGGGAGACAGAGAGAGAGAACCTCAGGGATACAAAAATGGAAAACAGCATGATTCCTTCCCTCCAGAAGACTAAAATACAATGAGAGAGGTATAGTGTCAGATAGAATGCAAAAGCAGCAAAGGAGAAAGGAAGGAATAAGCATTTATATAACATCTACCAGGTGCCAGGTAATGCTAAGCACTTTGTGCAAATACTATCCATCACAACCCAGAAAGGTTGATGCTTTTATAATCCCTACTTTATAGTTGAGGAAACTGAAGCTAGAAGAATTTAAGTAACCTGCCCAGAGTGATACAGCTAATACATGTCTGAAGTCACTGGCTCAATAGATGGAGTGCTGGATGTGGAGTCAGAAAGAGTTCAAATTCAGCCTCACACTTACTAGCTGTGTGACCCTAGACAGGTCATTTAACCTCTGTTTGCTTTGATGCACTGGAGAAGGAAATGACAAACTACCTCATTATCTTTGCCAAGAAAACCCCATGGACATTATTGGCTTGCTATGACCCAACAGGTCACAAAGATTTGGACATGATTGAACAACTGAACCACAAACTCCTTGACTTCACACCCAGTACTTTATCCAATGCACCAATAGCTTCTCTGGAGAGCCAGGCAAAGGGCTATGAGAAATTCAGCCCAAGAGAGATCCCTTTTACCTGGTAGAATCAGAGAATGTGTTCAGAAGTAGTGGTACCTGATCTGTGCTCTGAAATAAGAACTTCCACAAATGGAGATGAGGGTAAGGGGAAATATATTCCAAACACAGAGGACAGGACAACTCGAGTAAAAGCTGTGTTACACGTCTCATATCCCAAGCAGGAGAGTCGATGCCCTGATTCAGTCATCTCCGTGTTACTCTCTTTGATTAAATACAGCAAGAATGCAAACTCTTCTGCTGAAATCTAACCAGTTTTTGGAAAACAACACTTAGTCAGGTACCTCACAAATAAAAGCACAGGTCATTTTAGTGATCCTAGGATTTCATTACTCCTAATCATGATATCGAGAGACCTGGTACTAGGAAGTTCCTTTTACCCCAGCCAGTGGGATGTAGCAATGTAAACACTGTTATCAAGATCTCAAGGCCAAAGGACCCAAATGAATTTTCTCCCGGTGTTTATTGTCCAGCTTTGATGTATGACTCCTGTCAGCTGGCCCCACCATATGTCTATGTCATCTCACTGGCTTGTTCTCAACCTGTAGGTTGCCCTGGTCAGCAGGTGCTTCCTTGCTGAGAGGAAGAATATGGTTAAGTTAATCATGTTAACTTGTCAGATCTTCCCCTTTTTGTCTACCTTCACCCGTTGTGATAGGTCTGTCTTCAACAATCTTCTCCAAGGTATCAAAAGCCCAGCTAGAAGAGAGAAGAGATAACTGAGTATCAGTGTCCTCTTCAAGAAATCCAATTATCAATGGTCGCTGGAGACATTTTCCTTTAAGTGTGTTAGGAAGTGACCTAAATATGTGGCTTTCCTTCTCTCATAGCTAGAGTCTTTACTACAGCCTGCATTTTCAAAACCGAGAGTGTCTCTCCTCCCCCTCTGTTCTTAGCTGCTATTTTGAACTAGAAAGAACCTTGGAATGTACCATTATAAATGAGGAAACTTAGGCACAGAGCGGTTAAAAGACTTGCCCTGGGGTCCAGTATTTGTGATAGGATTTTAACCTCAAGTCTTCCTGACTTCAGTTCCGCTGCCCATTCCATTATAACACACTATCTCTCCTCCAGGGAGATGTGCCCAGGTGCAGTGGAGGAGAGACACATGTAAGGAATTAGAAAATGCCCTCTATTCTCACCCTCTTCTCACCCCAAACCACATTGTTATTCAGTCATGTCCAACTCTTTGTGACCCCATTTGGGGTTTCTTGACAAAGATACTGGAGTGATTTGTCATTTCCTTCTCCAACTCATTTTACAGATGAGGAAACTGAGGCAAATAGGATTAAGTGACTTGTTCAAGGTCACACGGCTAGTAAGTGTCCAAGGCCAAATTTGAACTCAAGAAGACAAGTCTTCCTGAATCCAGGCTGGGCATTCCACCCGATGTACCACCTAGATACTTAATAAAAGCTTGTTGATTAATTGAATGACTGATACTTCAAATGATCCACTATTTCACCTGTGTCAGTGGTCCCTTCCCTAATGCATAATGTAACCTCTCTGACTCCTTGGTAATCAGCTTAATGAAGGTGCTGTGGCCAGAAAATAAATCATAAATCACCAATAAAGCTTCTGGTGATGAGTCTCTCAATTTATTCTGGCTGGACTTCAGATGCATAATCTCTAGCTTAACTCATCTTCAAAACTTTTCGTGACAGAATTCAGAGCTTGTATTCCATTGGTATAACTTATGAACAAACAAATGACAGAGCTTTTATTGAGGACTTAATATGTGCCAAACAGTGTGCTGAATGCTGGGAATACAAATACAAAAGTACCATAACCCTGCCCTCAAGGTGCTCACACACTAATTGAGGAACTAATACATGGAGGAAAATGGTGATCAAGGAAGGAAAATCCCATAGATGATGTGTAGAACAAGAGGCTACTGACACACGCTTTCCAGGGGCAATGGTGGTGTTGATTTGATTACAGTTCTCTGGGCAAGAGGTAGAAAAGGGAGGGAGGGCTATACCAGGTGGCAGACCAGAAAATGACCAGGGGGAGCAGAAGTTGCATGGTAACAGGGCAACATTTATACAGCGCTTTAAAGGTTGCAAAGTACTTTACATAAGTCATTTGATGTGATGGGAAACACTTTAACTTAAAAAGGCCCAGGTCTCCCACTGCATCCTGGGGCATTGGAAGTTGCCTTATGTCTTGCCACTGGACTCCGATGACTCTGGAGGAGAGGGTGAGGCTGGCGACTTCGCACAGCTCTGCCTCACTTAAATCCAATTCATTTTCAAGTCAAGACATCACACTGTTGATGTCATTGGTGCTCTTCAAGAATGAAGGACCACCACCAACAACAACCTTAGGAGGTAGGTGATTTTTTGACCCCACTCTCTAGCAACCTGAGGAACATAGTGGTTAAGTGACTTGCCTACCATTACACTGGAGGGGAGGTTGCATGGCCCCAGGGAGTGTTGAGGTAAAGGAGTGGCTTAACTCCTTTCAGGTTCTCCCTTTAAAAACCTGGACTTCAGGAAAGAATAGAATACATAGCTTTTTGAAAACACAACCTAATATAAATATAATTACATAGCGTTTGGAGAAGGAAGAGGTTGTAGCTTCTGCAGCCCCATCTTATTGCTGCTGTGCTCTTGACACAGAAGGAGCCCAGATCCACATTAAACCCCAATCTAGAGACTGCATCTCTAGGGATTCCTAGCACCATTGTCCCCATTTCCCCATTTTTAAGCTCATGGACTTTTAGAACTGGAAAGACCTTTCAAGATTATCTTCAAGGGTTCTTAACTTTTTTTTTGTATCATAAACCCTTTGACAATCTGGAGAAACCTAAGGACCCCCTTCTCGGAATGAAACATATAGATAGATAGATAGATAGATAGACAGATATTTTTTTTCCCAGGAAGTAAAGGGCTTTTATTTAAGCTGGCTGTACGTAAGGGGAAACAAGAAGGCAGAAAACAGGAGACATGGGGCAGGAGTTACTGGGAGGAAGCCATGAAGCTGGAAACACTCTCAAAGTCGATCTTTTCCACAATGTTTTTGGGCTTGATACTCTCTTCTTGGCTGCAAATGAAGACCTGCCCAGCCTCGTGGGAGCTCCAGCCATACTTGCTCATCCACACTTTCAGCTGATTGTCTGACAGATCTCCCAACATCTCAGCCAGCAGCCAGCAGTCAATATTTTGATATGTGATGCCCACAACATGGCAGATAAATTTTCGGATGGAGTTTTCAAAGCCTGTGATGCCATTAAGTAGAAGGAGATGCATGTTCTCATCTAGGGCATGCCAGAAAGCCTGGAAATGACAGGTCTCCAGCAAGTCTCCCAAGTACAGGATCTGCCTGATGGGTTGCTCTTCTTGACAAGCTTGGTCAATCATGCACTTGCACAGAGTTAAGTCCGTGTGGGGGAGATCGGTGAGGGCCTTCAGCAGAATCTGGGCTGTCACTGTGGTCTGGAAGAATGCTGGGTTGAACTGGTAGAGCTTAAGCACGGCCAAGGTGGCTTCCAAGTCATAGGCGTTCTCCTTGGCCTGGGTCTCCACGTACTGCTCCAGGGTGGCCAGCTTCTCAGGACTGTACCTGTCGATGCCCTTGAGCAGCTTCCCCACGTTGGCCCGCATCTGCTCGAATAGCGACATGTCTTCCTCCCTTCCGCAAGCAGACGCAGACGCCAAAGCCGGGTCCGGAGCCGCAACAGGAACCGGAAGGGGCGGGGAGGACGTAAGTCCTCCTTCCCCGATGACGCCTTCGGCCTCATCATCAGAATGATATTTTTAAATGCATAAAATAAAATTTGCTATTGTTCAGTTGTGACTGAACAGTTCACTCTTTGTGGTTTCATTTAGGGTTTTCTTGACAGAGCAGTTGAAGTGGTTTGCCCTTTCCTTCTCCAGCTGATGTTACAGATGAGGAAACTGAGAAAAACTAGATTGAATGACTCACTCAGGGTCACAGAACTGGTAAGTATCCAAGGCCAAATTTGAACTCGGATCTTCCTGACTTCAGGGCTAGCACTTTCTCCACTTCATTGCTCAGTGCTACAGCAAAAAGATTGCCAAGAGAAAATGGTAAGCAGCTAGGAGATTTATCAGTGGTAGCAAACTGCCATTTGTGACAACAGCATAGAGGATTTCTCGACGTGTGGACCCTTAATAGGGAACTCCTCTTCTATTTTGACTCTGTGCAGACCTCTTCTATTTAATCATTCACAAAGGGAAAAAGTAGATTTACAACAAAGCACAAAACCTGCAAACTAGCTATATTAAATGGAAGTGGAAATTACAAAGTGATGAAAAAGGCATGAATGAGATCTCAGACTACAAAAATGTTCAATTGAAAGGAAATAAAAGTAAGATAGAAAATGGAAAAATACAAAATTCATACTTTAAGAAATTGAGTGTGTCATCCAGCCCTCTCCAGTAAAGCCCTGCTTCCAGTGGATATAGCAAGTAATGTTTAGAAGAGTCCCTCCTACGTTCTCTGGTTCCTCGTATGTTGCCTGGCTCCCTCCCATCTTCCTAGCCTCTCCTCGGTTCTCTAATCGACTCTGGCTCTGAGTGGGTCTTTGAATCTTTGCCCTAGAGGGGATTTTCTAAACCAGGCTCATCCAGCTTTATTGAAAGGAAAAGTTAGTTTGGATTCCTCAAAGCTATAGACTTTGGGAAGGGGATAGAGGCAAGAGAGAGGACCTTCCCTCTTCCTATGCCCTCCCGGAAATGGCATGGAGCTAGGGGATTTATCAGGCGATCTTTGTGTCTAGGCAGCTTAACCAGTAAAGTGTGAAACTTGGAGTCGGGAAGATCTGAGTTCAAAACCTGCCTCAGACTTTTACTAGCTGCAGAAAATCACAAATTTTGTGCCTCAGTTTCCTCATCTGTAAAGGGTGATTAATAATAGCACCCACTTCACAGAGTTGTTGTGAGGATCAAATAAGTTAACATGTGGAAAATGCTTTGCGAGCCTTACAGCACTATATAAATGCTATTACTGTTATTATTCTGCCCAAAATCATAAGAGGCACCATAGTTCAGTGACTTCTTTTAATGCTCAATTCAAATGCTACCTTCTAGGCTTCTCTTGTTCCTTACTGCCTTTCCATCTTTCCACCCAACCTGTATATTTCTTATATTTCTGTCTATATGCTGTCTCCTCCATTAGAATATGTTTCATGAAGGCAGGAACTATTTTTGCGTTTTTCTTGTATCCCCACTGCTTACAATAGTGCTTGGCATACAGTAAGTATTTATAAATCATTGTTGATTGAAAAGGAACTGCTTTTAGAATTGTAGGACCTAGGTTCAAATCCCACCCCTGAGATTTACAACCTAAGTGACCTTGAACAAGTCACAGTCTCCCCAGTAACAATGAGTTCAGACTAGTTGGTCTCTTGGGTCCCTTCTAGTCCCAGAGCTGTGATCCTATAATCATGAGTAGATTTGTATCGAATGTGCAGCATCTCTTGCCAACTCTGTCCTAAGAAAGATCAGTATAGGGGAATCTTGGTTCCCCCATCTCAGCAAGGAAAAGCAGCCCTGGGATCCAGCAGAACTGAGGAAGTTGGGCAGGCAATAAGCATTTACTAAGGGTCTACTATGTCAAACGGTGATGATACAAAGAAAGGCAAAAGATCCTGATCTCAAGGAGCTACTGTCTAATGGGGGAGATGCCATGTAGACAACTATGAGCAAAAAAGATACATGAAGGATAAATTCAAGATAATCAGCAAGGGGAAGGCATGATCACCGAAGCAGATCTGCAAAGGCTTCTTGTATAAGGGAGGATTTTAGCTGAGACTTCAGCAGAGATGAAGAGGGAGAGAACACAAGGTCTGGGGGACAGATCGTGAAAATATCCAGGATTAGGGACTTGGGGTAAGGGAGAGGCTGTGCTATCGGGGGTGACAGTATTAGAGGAAATGAAAGGGCATAAATGAAAGATTAAGAAGAAAAAATCAATAGAACCTGGCCCCAGACTGAATAGGATGGGAAGGAGAAGGGGAGAGGACTGGAGGGTGACACTTGGGTCATGAGCCTGTGTGCCTGGAAAGATAGTCAGAACTTCTTAAGTCATGCTAGGGTTCTGTGTAGATTCCTTCCTCCCCAAATTCTGCTAACTGTACATCCTTGGCACCAGCCTTCCTTCTTTTTTTAAACCCACTGAAAGCCAGTCTGACCTCTAGTGACTTAGAAATAGTGGCAGAGACAGTATCTTTTTATCCATTATGAGCATCACTTAAAGGATTATTTTTTAATAGTCCTAGTAAATCTTCATTTAGGGTAGCTAGGAGGTGCAATGGATAAAGCACTAGGTCTGGAGTCAGGAAGACCTGAAGAATCCTGCCTCAGACATATTTTACAAACTAAACTCTTAAAAGAAATTTGATACAAAGATTTCCCCCCCATTTGACTATTTCTGTTCTTATCCTAGACACATTAACTTTTTCTGTGCAGCTTTTCAGTTTCATATATATAATTAAAGTTATCTATTTTTTCTTTATTTATTGCCTTTACTACTTGTTCGTTTGAGAACACATCTCCTAGGGAGGTAGAGCCAAGATGGTGGAGTATAAGGAAACAATACAGAGAGTTCCCCTAGAAAACTCCTCCAAGCAGATATAGAAAATGCATCAGCAGGACAGCTAGGTGGCACAGTGAATTACAGCACCAGCCCTGGAGTCAGGACGACCTGAGTTCAAATCCAGTCTCAGACACTCAACACACTTACTAGCTGTGTGAGCTTGGGCAAGTCACTTAACCCCAATTGCCTTACCTTCCCTCCTCAAAAAATTTGCATAAAAAAAAGAAAATGCATCAGAATGAATCCTGATGAAGAACTCCAGAGAAAGTCACCCTGAGTCATCTGTCCAGCCCAGCTCCATAAAGAGAGACAAACAGAGACCTGAAGATACTGGAGAGAGGTTGGGCCAGGAGCATGCTGGTCAGGGCACTCCTTGTTGTTGTATTTGTCCTTTGTTTTTGAAGAGGACCATGGCATCAGAGAAATGATGACACCACTTGCAGTTGACTTGGATTTGAGTGAGAGAGGGCTGTGCAAGGTCACCAGCCTCACTTTCTCCTCCAGAGACATCTGGGTCCAGTGGCCAAATATTCATCAGGATGACTGGAGATGACCCAGGATGCAATGGGAGACCCTGGCCCTTTTTAAGTTCTCACTTAGAGTGAGGTAAAGTCCATTCAGTGAATAGGCTTCTTTAAGAAGTGAGTGAAGGGATGGTCCCTTAAATTAGAAAAAAAAAAAAGGGAAAAAAGTCAACCTGGGAGTGGAAGACCCTCAGGATTGCTGCTCCAAAGAGAAAAAGTTACCATTGACATTCACTCTAAACCTGGAGGGCCCAAAATATAGCAATCAGGGCACTCCAATGCCCAAGGAAAGACTGTGTACAAGTACAAGAGAAACATAGTGGGGCCCCACCAGACCCATACTGGAGCGCTGTGAGGAGGACAGGGGCTAACTGAGAGCTTTGCGGTGTTATCCACTCCCCCATTCCTGGTCACAGAAGTAGGGCAGACTGAGAAGGCTTACAGCAGCCCCTGTGTGGGGGCTCAGACCTCAGAGCAGGGTCTCGTTTCTAGCTTCTATCCCAGCCTGCAGAGGAATAACAAGGGCAGGAATCCCAGACCAAAGGGGAGCCTGCGCTTCTGTAACTCTGAACCAATAGAGCTTTCTAGCTGGCTGATAGGGAATGAGTCCTTCAGCATTCTATTCTAGCTCAGTTCAGAACCCAGGTCAGGAACTTGCAGACCTCAGACCAGGGGGCAGCAAACAGACTTTTCTTGTATTAGACCACTTTGGTGTGGGAATTGTGGGAACTGAGCAAAACACTCAAAACATTCCTTCTTGTGACTAAATTCTGGATCCAGCTCAGTTCCTTTTCAATTCAATTCAAGTCTAGTCCAATTTGTCTCGTGAGAAAAATTTATTCATTTGTGGAAATGGTGAGAAAACTTGATTACATTGTTTGAACCTAACCCTGTGTAGCTGGGAAGCTGGACCACCTCTAGAGACTTTTAACTAAGGAAGTAGGTTATGATGACTAGAAACCAAGTCAGATCTGAAGATTGATGCAAGGAGTTTTCTTACAGTTATACATCTCAAGTAACCCATATGTTTTATCTCAACACTGACCCCATACTGGTCAATCAGTTACTATTTCCTTGTTCCTTTGATTGATGTCCACTCACATGGAGGTGAATGGACATCTCTTTTTTCTGATTTCAGAAACTTGCACCTGTTCACTCGCCCCTCCCAACTCTGGAACCTCACTCATCCCCCTCCCAATTTGGGAAGCCCCTAATCTTTCCTCCAATTGGAAATCAGATTACCTAATCGTGTATCCTGGTTTACCCTTTGTTAATTGTTTGCTTTTAATGCATAAAAATCTATCTCTCCCTGTATTCAAGGTCCAGTGCCAAGCTGAGGGGGTCTGGTCCCAATTTGTTATGCAATTGGCATCCATTGCTTAATAAATCAATATGCATGGAAACTTGAACCTTTGCTTCCTCAGTTATTTCAGATTTTACCCCTAAGGTCAAAATTCTTTTCCTAATATTACTAAGACATTTTAATTTCTAATAATACAGTAAAGATCAATGATCCATATTTAAAAAAAATTCTTTGGAGGGACCTCAATAATTTTTAAGAGTGCAAAGTGGTCCTAAAAAGTTTGAAAACTGCTACCCCATGTTATCTGGTTCAGACTGCCTTTCCAATCTTATCTCACACTGCTCCGTTTTCAAATCTTTCCTAAAGCAAGGGAAGAACTTTAACATATGTATTATTGAGTGACTCATTTATCCAACCGACATTTATTAAGTACTGTTGTACCTGGAATAATGTCCTATACATGCATTGAAGGATGTAGAATGTTTAGTTACTGTTACTATTCCTGTCCCTTCCTTCATATTCTCTATGTTTCAACCCAACTGGGCTATTTAAGTGGCTGGACCTTGAGTCAGGAAGACCAGAGTTCAAATCTTGTCTTAGACATTTATTAGCTGTATGACCCTGGTCAAGTCACTTAACTTCTGTCTGCTTCAGTAAAATGGGGATCTTCATAGCACCCATCTCACAGGGTTGTTGTGAGGATCAAATAAGATTTTTGTAAAGTGCTTAGCATAGTGCCTGACACATACTAAGATTTTAATAAAGACTGATTTCCTTCTCTTTTCATATTTACCATCCCTTGTTCTAGTACTTCCTCCTGTTCTCCTTTTCTTTGTTCGTTCTTGTCTCACTTCAGCACCTTCTACACTTTTCCTGATTCCCCTTAATGCTAATGCCTCCCCTCTGTTGATTCTCTCCAGCTGAACCTGTCTGAAGCTTGTTCATACAAAGCTTTTGCATGTTGTCTTCCCCTCCTTCCCTTCCCCCCCCCCCCCCGTTAGACTGTGAGCTCCTTGAGGGCAGGAACTGTCTTTTGCCTTTCTTTGTATCCCAGAGCTCCCAGCACAGTGCCTGGCATAGCTTAATAAATGCTTGTATTGACTGACAATATCTCTGTTAAAATCCGTCCTTAAACTGTACTCGTCCACAGACGTAGCTTGAAAGTTCCCTCCTCTGCGAATCTTTCCCGGGGTAGTGGGGAAGGATGCCTCATTACCGATCTGGTCTCCTGGAGGAATCCCAGGCAAGAAAACCCTACACCAGATGTCTCCAGCCTCTGGTGGTCTCTCCTCCCCTGAGCCCATAGCGCTCTGATTATACTGCTGGACAAACTGGCCTGCACAATATGTGAGCATTTTCATTTAGGGTTAATCATAAAGTCATAGTGTTAGGGCTAGAAGGGACCTTGAGGCTATCAAATATCTCCCTTCCCCCCAATTTTACAGATGAGGAAACAGAGGCCCAGGGAGGTTAAGTAACTTGGAGAGGCAGCATGGTATAATAAGTGACTTGGAATCACTTATTACTGGTTGTATCACCCTGGCCAAGTCTCTTAACGCCTCCCAGTCTCTGTTTTCTCATCTGTAAAGTGGAAATAATAATAGCACCTACCTCACAGAGCTTGTTAGGAGGATCAGATGAGATCGCAAAGGTCAAGTGCTTTACAGACTTTAAAGTGTGATGCAAACACGGTCATTATATTATTGCCTCAGGCCACATCTCTTGTACTATTATCTTTATTATCTAATATATCAATATTTAATTTTTTCAATGCGTGATTTTAAAGTGCGTATTTATGGCTTATCTCTGTGACTAAATTGCAAATTTATTGATGTCAAGAATTGAGTTTTAAGAAAATTCCAAGGACAGCATGGTCCATGGAGTCACAAAGAGTTGGACGTGGATGAAAAATGACTGGGCAACATATATAAATAAATGTATATTATATATGTATATATTGTTATGCAGTCATTTAGTTGTCTTTTCTTGGCACAGATACTGGAGTGGTTCACCATTTCCTTCTCCAGCTCTTTTGACAATTGAGGAAACTGAGGCAATCAGGTTTAAGTGACTTGCCCAGGGTCATACAGCTAGTAAGTGTCTGAGGTGAGATATGAACTCAGGTCTTCCTGACTTGGCCCAGCACTCTACCCACTGAGCCTCCTAGATGCCTCCCATATCTCTATGTGGATCTTAAAGCTTTGCAGATCTTAAAGTTCTATATAAAAGTCAACCATGATTATGGTTACTATAGAGTCATACCCTTGCCACAGATTTAGAGCTGAAAGCAGGGAAGTGTGGGAGCTGTTTCTGACCATTATTAAAATTTTAGTGTGAGCATTTACATCTTGGAAATCACAGATCTGTTGATTGTTTTGTTGGTTGTCTAGACTTAAGAATGAGACGGAGAAAATGTTTGTTATGCAGATTAAAAGTGTGCCCTACATTTTCCTTCCTGGAGAGCTAGTTGTTAAACATTTACCAGTGCATCCCCAAATGGAAGTGACCTTAGGGACCATCTAGTTCATTTTAAAGCAGCAATTCTCAACCTGTACGTTATGTTCAATTCGTAACAATGAAAATACATCCTGCATATCAGATAGATTCATAACAGCAGCAAAATTACAGTTATGAAGTAGCAACGAAAATAATTTTGTGGTTGGGGGTCACCACAACATGAGGAAGTATATTAAAGGGTCACGGCATTAGGAAGGTTGAGAACCAATATTTTAAAGGCAAAGAACTGAGACCCAGAGGAGCTAAATGCTTTGCCCAATGTTACATTTTCGCACAGATATCTAACCAAATGCTGGCTTTTCCTTATGGTAATGACACTAGTTTTCGTAACGTAAGAGTAAATAGAATCATAGTTCACAAATTTGCTAGCAGTCCTTATATGCAAGCGATACTAACCAGCATTTAAGATAAGACAAACATTCTCATCACCATTTTACAGATGAGGTAAAATGCCTGTGCCTACATACCAGATGAATGGCAGGCTGGGATTCAAACCTGTGACTTCTGATACCCAGGTCAGAGTCTGTTTCACTTCACTACACTCCTCTCCCAGCCGCAAAGTGATTTTCAAGCACATCACAAACTATTTGGCTAAATTATTTCCTTCTACAACCTTTCAACGATTTTTTTTGGCATACAGAAACTGTGAATAGAAATAAGGAGTTTTAATCAATAATAGTGGTTCTCTGCAGTCCTACAGATCGCGCTGTAATATCATCCATTATGTGTGTCTCCCAGGGGATGGCATGTTTCAGGGGAGTGGAAATTGAATACCAAAGCTTTCCTACTAATTTTCAGTCCAATCCTGTCCAAGACTTTAGCTTTCCCAGCATTTCTCTTTCTTCTCCTTTCCTTCTCCACCATGCCCTAGCAACACAGACCCTCAGTGTGAAATGAGTCACTGGTTTCCCTCCAGGTCCCAGGAAATGAGTGTTCCTATTTTAACAGCTAAGTTGGCCTAAAATAACCACTCACTTCCTCAAGGTCTATCCATCCTGCATTGAGGGGAGGGACTTACAAATTGAGCTTTTCTTCCCTTTTTAAAACTGCTTGCCAGTTGAGCTGCCATTGCTGACGTCTTTCTTAAGTCTAGACAATCAACAAAGCATTCAATCACACCCTGATTTGTTGTATTTGCTGATTCCTGAGGTATTGTAACTGCTCACCCTGAATTTAACAACCGGCTTTTGGTACCCACGTCAAGCTGGTTCCAGCACTACCCTGCTTGCATCTCCAGATCTGTGATCCTCAAAAGCTGCAAGTAAGTGTCTTGCAGACAAATTAGATTTAATCGAATCTACTTGCAGAGCTAACTCTGTCCTGTAGGTGGCAGACTAAGTGTAGCTAACTACAGCAACAAAGTAACCCTGAATATGTCTGGAACCTTTTCCACTCTCAGATCAGGACGTTGAAGAAAATGCAAAATTATAGAAAGAAAATGGATGGAAGAGGCAGCAATCAAAGTAGTTAGACAAAATTTAGAGGAAGGAGTGACAGCATTGAGACAAGAAGCAGGAGAAGAAGAGAGAATGGTGATAAGTCAATTCTTCCTAGCTTGTCCATGAACATCAGACATTCATCTGTGTGGGTACAGTTACAGGGTGTACCAGACCCTAATTTTTGTCACAAAACCATTTTAAAAAAATTCTTGTCTCACTTCTAAGATTTATATTTTACTTTATTTGTTTATTTTTAGTTTTCAAGATTCATTTCCACAAGATTTTGTTACAATTTTTTCTTCCCTTCTTTCCCCTACCCCCACCCCAAAACAGCAAGCCTACTGAATACCCCTTCCCCCATCTGTTCTCTCTTATATCCTCCCCCATCACCCCCTTAACTTTCTAGTAGGGCAAGATGGATTTCTATACCCTAGTGCCTGTATATCTTATTTCCCAGTTGCATGTAAGAAACAAATATTTTTTTAAAAACACTTGTTTTTAAAACTTTGAGTTCCAGATTTTTTCCCTTCTTCCCTCCTCACCTGCCCCCACTGGGAAGATAAGCAATTCAATATAGGTTGTAAGTGTGTAGTTACCCAAATAAGATTTATAATTTAAAGTAAAGCTTAGTTAACTTTTTGAAGTTGAGTCAGATTTTGATTTCTATTTGATGAATACATGAAATATATGTATGTATATATATTTATATATATATATATATGAAAAATAATGTCCTTTATGATTATACAGTATTTCCCTAAAAAAAAAATTCCATGAGTATACCCTCTAATGCAATGGTTCTCAACCTTCCTAATGCTGCGACCCTCTAATACTTGTATGTGGGCATATCAGCATGTGGGCCGACCCTCCTGGAGATGGATAGAGGAGCAGTGTCTCGGTTCCTAAGACCATCGGAAATATGTGTTTTCCGATGGTCTTAGGCCACCCAGTTAGGACCCCCCCCAAGGGGTCGCGACCCACAGGTTGAGAACCGCCGCTCTAATGAAATGTGTCCCACCCATGATTGGGCTCTTGGGGGCAACCCCTTTATTTCACAGAAGAGGAAGAAAAAACTCAGAGACCAAGTGACTTGCTTCGATCAATGCAATTGAATTCAATAAATATTTATTAAGCATATATTAAGCCAGGCACTGGTGAGATACAGATAAAAAGAAATAGCTCTTGTCTTTAAGGAATTCCATAAGATCATGGCCTGGGATTGGGGATGCCACTTCAAAGACATCCCAAAGCAAAGATGGAGAGTAAGACAGGCTTCCTGAATTCTCATTCCTCTTACAAGGGAGAGGTTGCTGTGGTTTTGAGTAGTGATACCAATCTCAAGTAGAGATAAGGGGCCACCAATCCGTACATAAGGATCCAAGAGACTACGGATTGGTGGTTTAAAAAGGTGTAATATTATCTATGTTTTATTGGAACTTTACTGGTTAAATGTTTCCCAATTTTCATCTAGTTCAGGCCAAACTCAGGAGTGTGATGGACTACATTCAGCCCAAACCCTGATTTGGACACATCTGAAGGATTTGAAGTGAAGGATTACCACTTATTACCCAAGTGACTTTGAGCAAACCACATGGTCTCTCTGATCCTCAGGTTTCTTAAGTGTAAAATGGGCCCAGCAGTATTTCCATTATTTCACTTCAGAAAATTGTTATGGGGCATCAGATGACATAATTTATGTACGACCCTTTGTAAATTGTAAAAGAACTATATAAATGTGAGATATTTCTGTTGTTGTAGAAAAAAAAAGGAAGGGAGGAAGTAGGATTTTGGTAAGCACCCAGCCTAAGGGATTAAAAGGAACCTAAGAGGTTTGGATACAAAGATAAGGTCAGAAAAAAGAGAGGGGATTAGACAAGGGAAGGAGATGGAATTGGAAAAAATAAGGCCTAGTTCGCAATATGACTTTCTTTGAGAACAGTCTTTAAGGCTGTCTTTTATTCTATGGAATTAAATGCTTTTACTAAAAAAAATGAATAATGGACAAATTATAATTCTCTACACTTTAGTGTCAATTATGACTGCTGAGATACAATCTGCTAGAGAAAATGTGCAAAAATCAGCAAACATAAAAAGACTATTTTCCAGTCCAATACAACAAACATTTTTAAGGGCCCTTAAGCATGGAAGGCATTATGCTAAGTGCTGATGATACAATTAATAAAAAGAAAGAATCTCACTGCCTTCAATGAGCTTACAATTTAACGGGGCAAGACAATACACAGAAGAAGGCAAGAAAGTGTGTGTGAAGGTGGACCACATGAGATACAGTGTGTGTGTGTGTGTGTGTGTGTGTGTGTGTGTGTGTGTGTGTGTGTGGGTGTGTGTTTTGTTCTGTGAAATTGAAACCATGCAGGGCAGGAGATGCAAAATGGAATGATCTGAGAGTCCAGTTTCTACCCTCTATAAAGAAAGGCATCTGTTATACCATTCAAACTATCAAAAAATTAATTTATAGAGCAAGAAAAAAGTAACAAAATTCATCTGAAAGAGCAAAAGGTTCAGAATATCAAGGGAATT
Organism: Pseudochirops cupreus; assembly: GCA_028627135.1. Lineage (NCBI taxonomy): Eukaryota > Metazoa > Chordata > Mammalia > Diprotodontia > Pseudocheiridae > Pseudochirops > Pseudochirops cupreus. The sequence continues at coordinate 155,119,754 of CM053583.1, forward strand.
AATGAAAAGAAATGCTAGGGAAGGTGGCCTGGCAATATCAGATCATAAATTGTATTATAAAGCAGCAATCATCAATACTACTTGGTACTGACTAAGAAATATAGGGGTGGATCAGTGGAATAGGTTAGGTACAGAAGACACAGTAGTCAATGACTATAGTAATCTACTGTTTGATAAACCCAAAGATTCCAGCTTCTGGGATAAGAACTCTCTATTTGAGAAAAACTGCTGGGAAAACTGGAAAATAGTATGGCAGAAACTGGGCATAAACCAATATCTTACATTGTATACTAAAATAAAGTCAAAATGGGTACAACGATTTAGATATAAAGGCTGATACTATAAACAAACTGGGAGAACAAAAAATAGTTTACCTGTCAGATTTATGGAAAACAGAAGAATTTGTGACCAAACAAGGAATAGAGAACATTATGAAATGCTAAATGGATCATTTTGATTGCATTAAATTGAAAAAGTTTTGTACAAAGTGAATGCAAACAAGATTAGGAAGGAAGCAAAAAACTGGGAAAGAAATTTTACAACCAGTGTCTCTGATAAAGGCTTCATTTCTAAAATATATAGAGAACTGAGTCAAATTTATAAGAACATCAGTCATTCCCCAATTGATAAATCATCAAAGAATACGAAGAGGCAGTTTTTAGAGGAAAAAATTAAAGGTATGGATAGCCATATGAAAAAATGCTCTAAATCACTATTGATGAGAGAAATGCAAATCAAAACAACTCTGAGGTACCACATCATACCTATCATATTGACTAACATGACAAAACAGGAAAATGATAAATGCTGGAAAATATATGGGAAAATTGGAACAATAATGCATTGTTGGTGGAGCTGTGAGCTGATCCAACCATTCTGGAGAGCAATTTGGAACTACACCCAAAGGGCTATAAAAATGTACATACCCTTTGACCCAGCAATACCACTTCTAGGGCTGTATCCCAAAGAGATCACACAAATGAGGAAAGGACCCGCATGTCCAAAAGCATTTATAGCAGTTCTTTTTGTGGTGGCCAAGAACTAGAAATTGAGGGGATGCCCATCAATTGGGGAATGACTAAAGAAGTTGTGGTATATAAATGTAATGGAATGCTATTGCGTCATATGAAATGATGAACAGGCAGACTTCAGAGAAACCTGGAAAGATTTATATGAACTGATGCTGAGTGAAGAGAGCAGAACCAGGAGAACATTGTACACAGTAATTCCACAGTGTGTGAGGACTGATTTTGATAGACCTAGCCCTTCTCAGCAATGCAAGGACCTAAAACAATTCCAAAGAACACATGATGGAATATGCCAGCCACATCCAGAGAAAGAACTATGGAGTCAAAATACTGAATGAAGCATAGGATCTTCTTTTTTATTTTATTTTTTCTTTCTCATTGTTTTCCCTATTCATTATAATTCTTCTATGCAACAAGACTAATATGAAAATGTGTTTAATAGGAATGTATATGTAAAGCTCATATCAGATTTCAAGCCATGTTGGAGAGGGGGCAAGGAGGGTGAGAAAATTTAAAATTTATGGAAATGAATTTTGAAAACTAAAAATAAATAATCTAATTAAAAAAATAAAACATAGAAATGATGACCAGGCAGACTTCAGAAAAACCTGGAAAAACTTATATAAGAGGGGAGCAGAACCAGGTGAACATTTTGATAGACTTGGTTCTTCTCAGCAATGCAAAGTTCTAAGATACTTCATAAGGTTCATGATGGAAAATGCTATCCACATCTAGAGAAATAATTACACAGTCTGAATGCAGATCAAAGCATATCATTTGTTCTCTCTGTTTTTTTTTTTTGCTTTCTTCTTTGTCATGATTCATTCCATTGGTTATAATTCTTCTCTACCACATGACTAATGTGAAAATATGTTTAATACTTAATAATATGTATATGTAGAACCTATGTCAGATTGCATGCTATCTTGAGGAAGGGTGAAGTGGGGAGGGGGAGCAAATTTGGAACTCAAAAGCTTGTGAAAATGAATATTGTAAATTAAAAATAAACAAATTAATTTTTAAAGGAAAAAAAAGCATCAAGAGGAGTTTGGTACTGTAACAGCAAGCACTCTAGCATACCCAGGATGGCTGCTAGCACAGGTTCTTTGATCTGCTTTTCTAAAGGAAAGCAGCTCAAAAGGGGTTAACAATCTTACTTTAATCAAACATATATATCATTCACTTAGTTCAGGGGGTGAAATGAACTTCAGAAAATACAAACAGAAATTACAAGCAGACAAAAAATACAGAGAGAGAAAATAATACAATTCAACAGACTAACAGAGAGGACTTCTAGCTGTCTGACATACATAGTTAGAAGCACCAACATCTGGGTTTTCAAAGCCAGAGGCCCAATGGCTACCCAGAGTCTCATCTGGCCAAACCACACGACTTTTCCCAAAGTAAAACCTCACCTCAGAGTGTACACATACCCTTCTTCAGGGTCAGAGGACATCACAACCTTTCTGACCCACTGCCTCATTACAAAATCGCAAAAGGTGTGGACCTTCCTGAAAAACAAACCTTCCCTAAGCAAGTTTCTCTTGTTGGGCTCTAAGTGAGGCCCATTAAGGGGCAGAGAAGACTTCAAATTCCCTTACCATTACAGGTATTATGCTCTTGTAATGATACTGGGATTTGAAGATCTTCCATGCCCCTTGAACTTGCTGACGTAGCAGGAACGGGTGGAGTAAGAGAAAGCCAGAACCAAGCTAGTGTCCATGCAGTGGTGACTGGAAGCAGCAGCAGAGGCTGCGTTTGCAGCGCAAACTCCTTTTAATTTGAGCCAGCCAGAATCTCAGCTAAGGACTCCTGATGAAGACTGCCGGGGATGGGAGCTGCTGGGAGCAAGCTGCCTGGATGCTGAGCAGTTGTCGTGAGTGAGGAGAGGAGGATCTTTGCCTGAGGTAGCCTGTCATGTTTTGAAGGCTTGAGAATGTGGGTGTTTACTACTTTAACTACATGTGCCAACTTCATAACTATTGTTGTTGGCTTTGACTTTCTGGTTTTGGGGCTCAGTTTTCTGGTATTTAAATAAATGCTCTAGCTATATTTCTCATGTAGAGAGCCTGCTACATTTTGTGATTAATAACCATATCAGCATACGTATAGTTACTGTAGGCATAGTGAATGCTGCATTGTTGATACAGCCCTCCAGCCCTCCAAACAGAGGGGAGAGAAGGCTGAGGGAGGTAGAGTCAATCCAGGATTGGTGGTGAGTTAAGAAGTGATGAGTTTATCCTAGGGCAGCAGTTCTCAACCTGTGGGTCACAACCCCTTTGAAGGTTGAACGACCCTTTCACAGGGGTCACCTAAGACCATTGGAAAACATTATTTCCAATGGTCTTAGGAACCAAGCACCTCTATCCGTCTCCAGGTGAGTCTGCCCACATGCAGATATGCCCACATACAAGTATTAAAGGGTCGCGGCATTAGGAAGGTTGAGAACCACTGTCCTAAGGGAAGCTTCTTCTTCTGTGGAGTTGAAACTAGGCAGTGCAGCAGAGGCAAAATGGAGTAACAATTTTATCAAAAGTAGATAAATTGATAATTATTTTCTAACTATTTTCCAATTATTTTCTCAATCACCATCTTTTTTTTTAAGTGCCAGCCATAATATTTCTGAGTCTCTTGGAATTTCCCCTTTCTTTGAGAGGGGAAATTGTCTTTAAAATTAATGCATTCCTTTAAAGTAAGATGTTTGGTCGCTCCTCCAACCACTCCATCTGACTTCTGAAGTCCCCTTCTCATTTCCTCGTGTACTAGGTTGGGTATTGAGGTGGTAGAGGCCAAGCTCTAACATCACATTTGAGAAGAAACCTTTGAAAAGGCTAGCAGATCTGTTCCAAGTTGCGGTGTCATGTGTAGAGTTTTGAACTTGGAATCAGAAATAGTTCTGATCCTTTTTTAGATACTTTCTAGCTGTGTGACCTTTGACAAATCACTTAATCTCAAACTTAGTCCTTTCATGTGTAACATGTAGATAATAATAGGATCTCCCTCACACGGCTTGGTGAGGATCCAATGAGTTAATATACATAAAATGATTTGCAAACCTTAAAGTGCAATATAAGTACTAGCCATTAATAATTTCTTATATAAATGCTTTAGCTTGTCATCTGCACTGCTGAAAGGATAGCTGCACAGAGATTACACATCTATTAAATTATCGAAGTCAGACCGATGGTTGTTTATTTCTTTTTTAGACAGTTTTGATGGCTTTTGTTTTTTGTATTACAATCATTTCCCAAATACACCACGCTTAAGTTCTATCTTGTTAAAAAAAAAAGAAGACAGGAAGGAAGAAGGAAAGAAAGAAGGAAATTAATCAAAATCCACTGGCCAAAAGACAATGTCTGACAGTGTATGCCTCATTCTGTGCCTATAGCCCCCATCTCTTTATAGAGAGAGTAATGTATTTCATTATTTTTTCTGATTACTTGTTCCTGATAAACCTATAACTCTACTGATTTTCCTCTCCTCTCCTCTCCTCTCCTCTCCTCTCCTCTCCTCTCCCCTCTCCTCCCCTCTCCTCCCCTCCCCTCCCCTCCTCTCCTCTCCTCTTCTCTCCCTCCCTCTCTCTCTGTCCCTCTCTCTCTTATTCTATTCACCTATATATAGTTACCTGTAGTGCATGGGAAATTTTTTTAGTATTTGAGAAAAAGGCTTGTCATTTCTCTTATTGAGTTGATTGATTTAGCCAGCTGCAAATGGAGAACCCAGGAAACAGAAGTTAACTAACAGGACACCAAAAACCTGGGCTGATTGGAAGCAAAAGAGGGATATTTACAGGGTACAGGAAGTCTGTGGTGCTTCGACTTAGTTTTCCCATGTGACAAGTGTGTACATTTAACTCAGGGGAGCTGTGAGAAGTGTAGCAAATGAGTCACAAAACACTACTATTGCTAGAGTTCAGTTCATGATACATCTGTTCTCTGGGCCCTATGAACCTTCAGGAAAAAAGGGAGATTTAAATTCATTTTTTGGAAAGTCTTGCAGAGATAATCAAGTCTATATTCCCTTTGGACAGAATGGGACTTAAGAAAAAGATGGAAATAAATGGTCACCAATTTCCTCCTGGTAGCTTTAAAGGCATAAGAGAACACTGATGAAATCTTTATAGACCTTCATTCCAGAGGTATGGTAAAAAGAAGACCATATTGGGCCTTGGAAAAACTTTATTTGAATTCAGATTATATACTTTTCTAGCTGGGTGACCTTGGACAAATGATTTAAACTCTCTGAGCCTCTGTCTGCTCATTGGTAAAAATGAGGTAGCTTTGTTCAATAATCTCTATAGTCCTATCTGACTCTACCTTTTCTGAGTTGGAGTACAGGTGCTTTGAATTGGCATTCATTCCACCAACATTTCCCTGAGTATCTACTCTGGGTTCCACTAATAGCTGTTCTGCTTAGAAAGCCAAAGGTGACAAGCTTGCCACCATTTTTCTTCTTCTAATGGGTAAGATGCCCAGGAGTAGCTTTGAAAATCATCTCATGAGGAGCAAGGAGCAAGACTGCCTAACCCAAAGAATTTTTTCATGGTTAGGATCAGAACACATTAATGCTAATGAAAACAGAAAGCAGACCTCTTCTGACATATTTTATACTGTTTAAAGATAAACATTTGTGCACTGCATGCCACCAATGGATTTAAACTCCAACAAGGACTTTATAAGCCATCTGCTAGCCTCCTAATGAGGCTAGTAACTACCATTGTTTACAGTCAGGAACCAGGGGTCATGGGTATTTGTTGGAATGGATCATTGCAGAAACTAAAAGAGCCTTTTCTTCACAAAGGCTAATTACATCTACAATAAAACAACGTATCTCTGAAAAAAAATCTCTTGAAGTCCACAGAGGAGCTCAAACTTGGCACAGCAATCACCAGCAGTAGTGCCCAGTCTGTTTTCATTTAGTGAATCTGGATTACAGAAACCAATCATATTTAATGGTTAACAATACATGCAGCCACGGATGATGCCTTTGTTTCCAATCAATTAATCACAAGATGCTTCCCTCTGCCATCTGGATCTCTAGGAGCTGTTCACATTCCTGCTCTAACTCTTGGCAAGACTCACAAGTAGGTGGTGGTGGCAGTTTTTAATAAGGTTAAAGCTTGGCCTTGATAATGATCAAATCTGAACCAGGGGATTTGGTAGAAACAGTTGTAGCATAAGTAGACCGATCCACAGAAAAGAGCCAGAGCAAATGGTCCAGGAGAGGTGGCTTTCAGGCCACATGTGGCTTTCTGGGTCCTTGAGTATAGTCTTCTGACTGAATCCAAGTTTTACAGAACAAATCCTTTTATTGAGGGGATTTGTTCTGTGAAGTTTGGATTCAGTCAAAAACACATGCTCACCTAAACCCTAATTCTCACCCTAACCCTAACCCTAACCATAACCCTAACCCTAACCCTAACCCTAACCCTAACCCTAACCCTAACCCTAACCCTAATCCTCATCCTAAAGCTTACCCTGACTCAAACCCTCACCCTTACCCTAAACCTTATACTCACTCTTACCCTAACCCTCACCCTCACCCTCACCCTAACCTTCACCCTGACCCTAACCATAACCCTAACCCTAACCCTAACCCTAACGCTAATTCGCGTTGCCTCTTGGTACTAACCCTAACCCTAACCGTAACCCTAACCCTAACCCTACCCTCACCCTAACCCTCACCCTAACCGTAACCTTAACCCTAACCCTCATCCTAATGCAAACCCTAAAAAACGCGCTCATCCAAACCCTAAGTCTCATGCTCACCCTAAACCTAACCCTAACCCTAACCCTAACAGTAACCAGAATTGAAACCCTAACCCTAATTCTTGTTGCCTCTCAGTAAAAACCCTAACCCTAACTCTAAAACGCGAACCCTAAAACACACGCTCACCCAAACCCTAATTCTCACCCTCACCCTAAACCTAACCCTAACCCTAACAGTAACCCTAATCCAAACCCTAACCCTAATTCGTGTTGCCTCCCGGTAAAAACCCTAACCCTAACCCTAACTCTAACCCTAACCCTAACCCTAACCCTAACCCTAATCCTCATCCTAAAGCTAACCCTGACACACACCCTCACCCTAACCCTAACCCTGACACTTACCCTAACCCTTACCCTCACTCTTACCCTAACCCTAACCCTCACCCTCACCCTAACCCTCACCCTAACCCTAACCATAACCCTAACCCTAAACCTAACTCTAACCCTCACCCTCACCCTAACCTTAACCCTAACGGAAATGCTAACCCTAATTCGCTTTCCTTCCTGGGACTAAACCTAACCCTAACCCTACCCTAATCCTGACCCTAACCCTCACCCTTATCCTAACCCTAAAACTAACCCTAACCCTCACCATAACCCTAACCCTAATCGTAACGCTAACCCTAATTTGCTTTGCCTCCGGGAATTAAACCTACCCCTAACCCTACCCCTAATCCTGACCCTAACCCAAACCCTAACCGTCACTCTAACCCTCACCCTAACCCTCACACTCACCCAACTCTAACCCTCACCCTCACCCTAACCCTAAACCTAACCCTAAACCTGACCCTAAGCATAACCCTAACCCTAACTCTAACCCTCACCCTAACCATAACCCTAACCGTAACCCTAACCCTAACCCTCACCCTCACCCTAACCCTATCTCTCAGCCTCACCTTAACCCTAATCCTAACCCTACACCTCACCCTAACAATAACCCTAACCCTAACCCTCAACCTCACCCTCACCATCACCCTAACCCTAAAACTAACCCTAATCGTAACCCTAACCCTAACCCTCACCCTAAACCTGCCCATAACCCTCACCATAATCCTCACTCCACCCCAACCCTAATCCTAACCCTAACCCAAACACTAACCCTCACCCTAACCCTAACCCTCACCCTAACCATAAACCTAACCCTCACTCTAACCCCAACCCTAACCCTAACCCTGACCCTAAACTTAACCGTAACCCTCAGCCTAAACCTAACCGTCACCCTAACCCTAACCCTAACCTTTACCGTCACCTTCACCCTCACCGTAACCGTAACCCTAACCCTCCCCCTCACACTAACCCTAAAGCTAACCCAAACCATAACCTTAACCCTAAGCTAGCTCTAACCCTGACCCTAAACCTAACCCTCACACTAACCCTAACCCTCACCCTAAGCCTCACCCTAACCCAAACCCTTACACTTCCCCTAATCCTAACCCTCACTCTAACCCCGATCCTAACCCTAACCCTAACCCTAACCCTAACCCACACCTAAACCTCACCCTAACCCTAACCCTCACCCTCACCCTCACACTTACCCTAAGCCTAAGCCTAATCCTAACCCTCACCCTAACCCTAACCCTAACTGTAACCCTAACCCTTACCCTAAACCTAACCCGAACCCTAATTGGCGTTGCCTACAGGTACTAACCCTAACCCTAACCCTAACCTTAATCCTCATCCTAAGCTAACCCTAACACACACCCTCACTCTAACCCTAACCCTTACCCTTACACTAACCCTTACCCTCACTCTTACCCTAACCCTAACACTCACCCTCACCCTGACACTTACCCTAAGCCTAACCCTTACCCTAACACTAACCTCACACTCACCCTCACCCTCATCCTCACCCTCACCCTCACCCTAACCCAAACCCTAACCATAACCCTAACCCTAACCCTAACACTCACCCTGACCCTAACCCTGACCCTCACCCTAACCCTCACCCTAACCCTCGCCCTAACCCTGACCCTAACCCTAACCTTCACCCTAACCCTAACCCTAACACTCACCCTAACCCTCACCCTAATCCTAACTTTCACCTTAACCCTAACCTTAACACTCACCCTCACCCTCACCCTCACCCGAACACTAACCCTAACTCTAACCCTAACCCAAACCCTCACCATAACCCTAACCCTCACCCTCACCCTCACCCTCACCCTAAGCCTAACCCTAAACCTAACCCTAATCCTACGCTTAAACATAACCCTCACCCTAACCCTGACCCTGACCCTAACCCTCATCCTAACCCTAACCCTAACACTCACCCTCGCCCTAAGCCGAACCCTCGACCTCACCATAATCCTAAGTCTAAGCCTCACCCTCACCCTAACCCTACGCCTAAACCTTAACCTAACACTAATCCTGACGCTAACACTCACCCTCACCCTCATCCAAACCCTAACACTAACCCTAACTCTAATCCTAATCCTAACATTAACCCTATCCCTCACCTTCACCCTCAACCTAACCCTATCCCTCACCCTTACCCTAACCCTCACCCTCGACTTAACCCTAACCCTAACCCTAACACTCACCCTCACCCTCACCCTCACCCTAATCCAAACCCTAACTCTAACCCTAACCCTAACCCTCACCATAACCCTAACCCTCCCCCTCTCCCTAACCCTCACCCTAAGCCTAACCCTAAACCTAACCCTAATCCTACGCTTAAACCTAACCCCAACCCTAACCCTAACCCTAACCCTCATCCTAACGCGAACCCTAAAAAACACGCTCATCCAAACTCTAATTCTCACCCTCAACCTCAACCTAAACCTATCCCTCACCCTTACCCTAACCCTCACCCTAAACCTCACCCTAACCCTAACCCTAAGCCTAACCCTAACCCTAATTCGCGTTGCCTCTTGGTACTAACCCTAACCCTAACCCTAACCGTAAACCTAACCATAAACCTACCCTCACCCTAAGCCTCAACTTAATCCTAACCCTAACCCTAAACCTCATCCTAATGCGAACCCTAAAACACACGCTCACCCAAACCCTAATTCTCACCCTAACCCTAACCCTAACCCTAACCCTAAACCTAACCCTAACCCTAATTCGTGTTGCCTCCCAGTAATAACACTAACCCTAACCCCAGCCCTAACCCTAACCCTAACCCTAACCCTAACCCTAATCCTCATCCTAACAAGAACCCTAAAACATCAACCTAAACCTCACTGTAACCCTAACCCTAACACTAACTCTCATTGTAACACTAACCCTAACACACACGCTCACCCTAACCCTAAACCTCACCCTCACCCTAACCCTAACACTAATGCTAACCCTAACCCTAACCCTAACCCTAAACCTAACCCTAATTTGCATTTCCTCCTGGTACTAAGCGTGACCCAAACCCTAACACTAATCCTAAGCCTAAACTTAACCCTAACCCTCACCATACTCCACACATTAACCGTCACCCTACCCCTCACCCTAAACCTCACCCTGACACTCATCCTCACCCTAACTCTAACCCTCACCCTCACTCCAACCCTAACCCTAACCCTAACCCTAACCCTGACCCTAACCCTAACACTAATGCTAAACTGAATAGTAACCCTAACCCTAACCTTAACCCTCACCCTAACGCTAATCCTAACCCTAACCCTAACCCTAATTCGCGTTGCATCCCAGTACCTACCCTAACCCTAAACCTAACCCTAACCCTCACCCTAACTCTCACCCTAACCCTCAACCTAACCCTATACCTGAGCCTCACTTTAACGCTAATGCTAACCCTAATCCTAACCCTAACCCTAATCCTAACCCTAACCAAACCCTCACCCTCACCCTCAACCTAACTGTAACCCTAACCCTAACCCTAACCGTAACCCTAACCCTAAACCTAACCCTAATCAAAGCCTAACCCTAACCTGAACCCAAACCCTAACCCTAACACTCACCCTTACCCTCAACCTTACCCTAACCCTAACCCTCATCCTAACCCTAACACTAACCCTATCCCTAACGCTAACACTAACCCTAAACCGAACACTAACTCTAAGCCTAACCTTAACCCTCACCCTAAACCTAATCATAACCCTCAATCTCACCTTAACCCTAACCCTAATGGAAACCCTAACCCTAATTCGCTTTCCCTCCCGGTACAAAACCTAACCCTAACCCTAACCCTAATCCTGACCCTAAACCTCACCCTAACCCTAACCCTAAACCTAACCCTCACCCTCACCCTCACCCTAACTCTATCCCTCAGCCTCACCTTAACCCTTATTCTAACCCTAAACCTCACCGTAACCCTAACCCTAACCCTAACCCTAACACTCACCCTGACCCTAACCCTCACCCTAACACTCACCCTAACCCTCACCCTAATCCTAACCCTAAACCTCACCCTAACCCTCATCCTAACCCTAACCCTCACCCTAACCATAACCCTAACCCTCACCCTAACCCTAACCCTAACCCTAACCCTCAGCCTCTCCCTAAACCTAACCCTCACCCTAACCTAAACCCTAAACCTCACCATCACCCTAACCCTAAATCTCACCCTAACCCTAACCCTCACCCTAACTCTAACACTAACACTAACCCTAACGCTAACCCTAACCCTAACCCTAACCCTCACCCTAACCCTGACCCTAACCTTAACACTCACCCAAACCCTAAGACTAACCCTAACCCTAAGCCTAGCACTAAACCTAACTCTTTCCCTAACCCTAACCCTAACGCTCACCCTCACCCTGACCCTCACCCTAACGTTAACCCTAACCATAAACCTGACCCTAACCCTAAGCCCAACCCTCATCCTAACCCTCACCATAACACTAACGCTAACCCTAACCCTAACCCTCACCCTCACCCTAACCCTATCTGTCACCCTCACCCTAACCCTATCCGTAACTCTCACACTCACCCTATCCCTAACCCTAACCGGAACCCTAACCTTAACCCTCACCCTCACCCTAACCGTAACTCTCATCCTCACCTTAACCCTAACCAAAAACCGAACCCTATCCTTAAACCTAACCCTAACCCTAACCCTAACCCTAACCGTAATTCGCTTTCGCTCCCAGAACTAACCCTAACCCTATCCCTAAACCTAACCCTAACCCCAAACCTAAACCTTACCCTAACCCCAACCCTAAACCTTACCTTAACTATAACTCTCACCCTCACCCTAAACCTAACACTAACCCTAAACGTAACCCTAACCCTAACCCTAACACTAAACCTAACCCTAACCCTAACCCTAACCCTAATTCGCTTTGCCTCCCGGTACTAACCCTAACCCTATCCCGAACCCTAACCCTAACCCTGACCGTAACCCTCACCCTTACCCTCGCCCTCACCCTCACTTTAACCCTAACCATAACCCTGACCTTAAACCTCACCCTAAACCTCACCCTAACCCTTTCCCTCACCCTAACAGTAACCCTAACCTGACCTCACCATAACCTTAGCCCTATGCCTAACCCTAACCCTAGCCCTAACTCTAAGCCTAACCTCAACCTCATGCTCACCCTCACCCTATCCCTAAACCTAAACCTAACTCTATCCCTAACCCTAAACCTAACCCTCATCCTCACATTCACCCTCACCCTAAACCTAACCCTAACCCTCGCCCTCTCCCTAACCCTCACCCTAACTCTAACCCTCACTCTAACACTCACCGTAATCCTAACCCTAACTCTAACCTTAAACCCCACCCTAACCCTAACCCTAACCCTCACCCTGACCATAACCCTAAACCTGACTCTAACCCTAACCCTAACCCTAACCCTAAACATAACTCTAACCCTAACCCTAACCCTCACCCTCACCCTAACACAAACCCCAACCCTAACAGTCAGGCTAACCAGCACCCTAACCCTCACACTCATCAGCACCCTAACCCTAACCCTAACCCTAACACTCAACTGAACCCTAACCATAACCCTAACTCTCACCCTAACAATCAAACTAACACTCACCCTAACCTTTACCGTAATCCTCACCCTAACCCTAATCGTACCCCTCGACCAAACCCTAACCCGAACCCTAACCCTAACCCTAAACCTAAACTGAACCCAAACCCTCATCCTAACCCTAACCCGAAACCTAACCCTAACGCTCACCCTAACCCTCACCCTAACCCCAACCCTCCCCCTAACCCTAACCCTAACCCTTATGCTAACCCTAAGCTAACCCTAACCCTAACCCTCACCCTAACACTCACCCTAATCCTTACTCTAATGCTAACCCTAACCCTCACCCTAACCCAACTCTAAGCCTCACCCTCACCACAACCCTAACCCTCACCCTCACCCTAACCCTAACCGTAATCCTAAACCTAACCCTCACCCTAACCCTAACCTTAACCCTAACCCTCACCCTCAACCTAACCCTCACCATAACCCTCACCCAAACCCTAACCCTCACCCTCACCCTGACCCTAACCCTCTCCCTCACCGTGACGCTAACAGTCTCCCTCACCTTAACCATAACCCTCACACTCCCCCTAACCCTAACCATCACCCTAACCATAACCCGAACCTTCACCTTCACCATAACCCTAACCCTGACCCTAACCGTAACCCTAACCCTAACCCTGACCCTCACCCTAATCCTAATCCTAACTCTAAACTTAACCCTAACCATAAACCTGACACTAACCCTCACCCTAAACCTCACGCTAACCCAAACACTATCCCTTACCCTCATGCTCACAGTAACCCTATGCCTCACCCTCACGTTAAAACTAAGCCTAACTCTCACCCTCACCCTAACCCTAACCCTAACCCTCACCATCACCCTAAGCCTAAACCAAACCCTAATCCTAACCCTAACCCTCACCCTAACCCCAAACCTAACAGTAACCCAAACACTAAACCTAACCGTAACCATAACCCTAACCCTCACCCTAACCCTGACCCTAACCCTAACACTCACCCTAACTCTAAACCTAACCCTAACCCTCACCCTCACCCTAAACCTAACCCTAACCCTTACCCTCACCCTCACCCTAACCCTAACCCTAACCCTAACTCTAAACCTAAACCAAACCCTCACCCTATTCCTAAACCTAACCCTAACCCTCACCCTAACTCTCACCCTAACCCTAATGGTCACCCTAACCCTGACCCTCGCTCTGACCCTCACCCTAAAGCTAACCCTAACCCTAACCATAATCCTAACCCTAAGCTAACCCTAACTCTAACCCTAACCCTGACCCTCAACCTAGCACTAACCATAACCCTCACCCTCACCCTAACCCTCACCCTCACAATCACCCTTACCCTAACCCTAACCCTAATAGTCACTTTGACCATAACCCTAACTCTTACCGTGACCCTAACCCTAAATCTAAACGTAAACCTAACCCTAACCCTAACCTTCACACTCACACTCACCCTAACCGTAACCCTAACCATAACCCTAACCCTGACCCTCACTCTAAACCTCACCCTAACCCTAACCCTAACACTGAACCTAAACCTAAACCTGACCCTCACCCTAACACTAACCCTAACTCTAACCCTCACTCTAAAACTCACCCTAATTCTAATCCTAACGCTAACCCTAACTCCCACCCTAACCCTCACCCTGACCAACCCTAACCTTGACCCTAACCCTAAACCTAAACCTAAGTCTAAGGCTAAACCTAACCCTAACCCTCACCCTCACCCTGACCCTCACCTTAAGGTTGACCCTAACCATAAAACTGACCCCAACCCTATCCCTCACCCTCACCCTAACCCTATCCCTCACCCTCACCCTAACACAAACCCTAATCCTAACCCTCACCCTAAACCTAACCCTAACCCTAACCCTCATCCTCACCCTAAACCTTATCCTAAGCCTAACCCTAACCCTCACCCTAACCATTACCCTAACCGTCACTCTGAACCTGACCCTAACCTTCTCCCTCAACTTAACCCTAACCCTGACCCTCATCCAAACCCTAAACCTAACCCTAACACTAAACCTAACCCTCACCCTAACCCTAACACTAACACTAACCCTAAGGCTAGCCGAAACCCTAACCCTAACCCTAACCCTCACTCTAACCCTGACCCTAACCCTAACACTCAGCCTTACCCTAACCCTAACCCTAACCCTAACCCTCACCCTAACCCTGACCCTAACCCTAACACTCAGCCTTACCCTAACCCTAACCCTAACACTCACCCTAACGCTAACCCTAACCCTAAAACTAACCCTGATCCTCACCCTAACCCTAATGCTAACACTAAACTTAACCCTAACCATAACCCTGACACTAACCCTCACCTAAACCTCACCGTAACCCTAACCCTATACCTCACCCTAACCCTCACAATAACCCTATCCCTCCCTCTGACGCTAAAACAAAGCCTAACCCTCACCCTCACCCTAAACCTGATCATAACCCTAACCCTCAACCTAACCCTAACCCTAAACCTCACCATCACCTAACCCTAAACCTAACCCTAACCCTAACCCTCACCCTCATCCTAGCCCCGACACTAACACTAACCCTAACGCTAACCCTAACCCTAACCCTATCCCTAACCCCCACCCTAACCCTCACCCTAACCCTAACACTCACCCAAACCCTAAGTCTAACCCTAACCCTAAGCCAAACACTAAACCTAACTCTAACCCTCACCCTCACCCTAACCCTCACCCTCACACTGACCCTCACTCTAACATTAACCCTAACCATAAACCTGACCCTAACCCTATCCCTCACCCTCAACCTAACCCTGTTCCTCACCCTCACCCTAACACAAACCCTAACCCTAACCCTAACCTAACCCTAACCCTAACCCTAATCCTCACCCTCACCCTAACACTGTGCCTCAGTCTCACCTTAACCCCAATCCTAACCCTAAACCTAACCCTGACCCTGACCCTAAACCTAACCCTGACCCTAACCCTAACCCTAACCCTAAGCCTCACGCTCACCCTTACCCTCACCCTAACCCTAACCCTAACCCTAACCTTAACGCTAACCCTAACCCAAAACCTAACCCTGACCCTGACCCTACCCCTAACCCCAACCCTCACCCTAACCCTAACCCGAACCCTCACCATAACACTAACCCTAACACTAAACTTAACCCTCACTCTCACCCTAACCCTATCCGTCACGCTCACCCTAACCCTAACCGTAACGCTCACACTCATCCTAACCCTAACCCAAACGCGAACCCTAACCTTAACCCTCACCCTCACCCTAACCGCAACTCTCATCCTCACCTTCACCCTAGCTGAAAACCAAACCCTATCCTTAACCCTAACCCTAACACTAACCCTAACCGTAATTCGCTTTGCCTCCTGGTACTAACACTAACCCTAAGCCTTACCCTAACCCTAACCGTCACCCAAACGCTAACCATAACTCTCACATTCACCCTAACCCTAACTGTCACCCTAACCCTAATCCTCCCCCTGACCTTCACCCTAAAGCTAACCCTCACCCTCACCATAATCCTAACCCTAAGCTAACCCTAACTCTAACCCTAACCCTGACCCTCAGCCTAACACTAACCCTAACCCTAATCCTCACCTTAACCCTCACCCAAACAATCACCCTGATCATAACCCTAATTCTTACCATGATCCTAACCCTAACCCTAAACCTAACCCTAACCCTAACTCTCACCCTCACACTCACCCTCACCCTAACCGTAACCCTAACCATAACCCTGACCCTAACCCTCACCCTAAACCTCACCCTAACCCTAACGCTAACACTAAACCTACACCTAAACCTGACCCTCACCCTAACCCTCACCCTAACTCTAACCCTCACTCTAACACTCACCCTAATTCTCACCCTAACACTAACCCTCACCCTAAACCTCACCCTCACCCTAACCCTCACCTTAACCCTAACCTTAACCCGAACCCCCACCCTGACCATTACCCTAACTCTGAACCTAACCCTAACCCTAACCCTACCGTAACCCTAACCCTAAACCTAACTCTAAAGCTAACCCTAAACCTAACACTCACCCTCACCCTGACCCTCACCCTAAGGTTAACCCTAACCATAAAACTGACTCCAACCCTATCCCTCACCCTCACCCTAACCCGATCCCTCACCCTCACCTTAACACAAACCCTAACCCTAACCCTCACCCTAACCCTAACCCTAACACTAACCCTCATCCTCACCCTAACCCTTGCCCTAACCCTAACCCTAACCATCACCCTAACAATCACCCTAACCATCCCTCTCAACCTGACCCTAACCCTCTCCCTCACCTTAACCCTAACCCTAACCCTAACACTAACCCTAACCCTCACAGTAACTCTAACACTAACACTAACCCTAATGCTAGCCCTAACCCTAACCCTAACCCTAACTCTCACCCTAACCCTGACCCTAACCCTAACACTCACCCTATCCCTAACCCTAACCCTAACCCTAACCCTAACCCTCACACTCACCCTCACCCTAACCGTAACCCTAACCATAACACTGACCCTAACCCTTACCCTAAACCTCACCCTAACTCTAACCCTCACTCTAACACTCACCCTAATTCTCACCCTAACGCTAACCCTCAACCTAAGCCACACCCTCACCCTAACCCTAACCTTAACCCAAACCCTCACCCTGACCATAACCCTAACTCTGAACCTAACCCTAACCCTAACCCTCACCTTGACCATAACTCTAACTCTCACCCTATCCCTAACCCTAACCCTAACGCTAACCCTAACTCTAATGCTAACCCTAACCCTAACACTCACCCTCACACTGACCCTCACCTAAGGTTAACCCTAACAATAAAACTGACCCAAACCCTATTCCTCACCCTCACCCTAACCTTATGCCTCACCCTCACTCTAACCCTAACCCTCATCCTCACCCTAACCATTACCCTAGCCCTAAACCTAACCCTCACCCTAACCATCACCCTAACCGTCACCCTGAACCTCACCCTAACCCTCTCCCTCACCTTAACCCTAACCCTCACCCTCACCCTCACCCTAAACCTAACCCTAACACTAACCCTAACCCTCACCCTAACCCTAACACTAACACTAACCTTAAAGCGAGCCCTAACCCTAACCTTAACCCTAACAATCGCCCTAATCCTGACCCTAATGTTAACACTCACCCTAACCCTAACCCTAACCCTAAACCTAACCCTGACACTAAAACTAACTCTAACCCTAACCCTAACCCTAACCCTGACCCTCACCCTGACCCTCACCCTAAAATTAACCCTAATCATAAACCTGACCCTAACCCTATCCCTCACTCTCACCCTAACCCTATCCCTCACCCTCACACTAACACAAACCCTAACCCTATCCCGAACCCTAACCCTAACCCTAACCCTCACCCTTACCCTCACCCTCACCCTCACTTTAACCCTAACTATAACCCTGAACCTAAACCTCACCCTAAACCTCACCCTAACCCTAACTCTATACCTCACCCTCACCCTGACCCTAACCATAACACTCACCCTCACTCTTACCCTAACCCTAACCCTAACCCTAACTCTAAACCTAAACC
This sequence comes from Pseudochirops cupreus, assembly GCA_028627135.1. Taxonomy (NCBI): domain Eukaryota; kingdom Metazoa; phylum Chordata; class Mammalia; order Diprotodontia; family Pseudocheiridae; genus Pseudochirops; species Pseudochirops cupreus. The sequence goes on from CM053583.1 coordinate 155,138,020, forward strand.
GAACCCTCACCCTAATCCTCACCCTAACCCTAACTGTCACTCTAACCCGAACCCTTGCCCTGACCCTCACCCTAAAGCTAACTCTAACCCTAACCGTAATCCTAACCCTAAGCTACCCCTAACTCTAACCCTAACCCTGACCCTCAGCCTAACACCAACCCTGACCCTAATCCTCACCCTAACCCTCACCCTCACACCAACCCTAACCCTAACCCTAATCCTCACCCTCATCCTGACCCTCACCCTAAAATTAACCCTAATCATAAACCTGACCCTTACCCTATCCCTCACTCTCACCCTAACCCTATCCCTCACCTCACGCTAACACAAACCCTAGCCCTATCCCGAACCCTAACCCTAACCCTAACCCTCACCCTTACCCTCACCCTCACCCTCACTTTAACCCTAACTATAACCCTGTACCTAAACCTCACCCTAAACCTCACCCTAACCCTAACCCTATCTCCCACCCTCACCCTAACACTAACTCTAACACTAGCCCTAACCCTAACCCGAACCCTAACCCTCACATTAACCCTCACCCTAACTGTAACACTCACCCTAACCCTAAACCCAACCCTCACCCTCACCCTGACCCTAAACCTCTCCCTCACCTTAACCCTAACCCTTACCCTCACCCTAACCCTCACCCTAACCCTAACACTAACACTAACCCTAACGCGAGCCCTAACCCTAAACCTAACCCTAACCCTTACCCTAATCCTGACCCTAACGCTAACAGTCACCCTAACCCTAACCCTAACCCTGACACTCACCCTAACGCTAACCCTAACCCTAACACTCACCTCAACCGTAACCCCAACGTAACCTCAACGTAACCCTGATCCTAAACCTAACTCCCACCCTAACCCTAACCCTAATCCTAATCCTAAACCTAACCCTAACCCTCACCCTAACCCTCACCCTTACCCTCACCCTAACCCTAACCCTCGCCCTGACCTTCACCCTAAAGCTAACCTTAACCCTTATTGTAATCCTAACCCTAAACTAATCCTAACTCTAACACTAACCCTGACCCTCAGCCTAACACAAACACTAACCCTAACCCTCACCCTCACAATCACCCTAACCCTAACCCTAACACTCACCCTGACCATAACTCTAACTCTAACCATGACCCTAACCCTAACCCTAACCCTAAACCTAACCCTAACCTTAACCCTCACCCTCACACTCACCCTCACCCTAAACCTCACCCTAACCCTAACCCTAATACTAAACCTAAACCTAAAACTGACCCTCACTCTAACCCTCACCCTAACTCTAACCCTCACTCTTACACTCACCCTAATTCTAAGCCTAATGCTAACCCTAACCCCCACCCTAACCCTAACCCTAACCCTCACCCTGACCATAACCCTAACTCTGACCCTAACCCTGACCCTAACCCTAGCCCTCACCTGACCATAACCCTATCTCTGACCCTAACCCTAACCCTAAACCTAACTCTAATGCTAACCCTAAACCCAACACTCCCCCTCACCCTGACCCTCACCCTAAGGTTAACCGTAACCATAAAACTGACCCCAACCCTATCCCTCACCCTCACCCTAACCCTATCCCTCCCCCTCACTGTAACACAAACCCTCACCCTAACCCTCACCCTAACCCTAACCCTAACGCTAACCC
>CM053583.1:155140169-155162420 GCA_028627135.1 Pseudochirops cupreus
CCCCCCCCCCCCCTTGGCATTTGTTTGACTTATTCACTGGGAAATGTGGTTGGGCAGGGAAGCTTCCCAGTTAAAGACATGGAGTCTGGGAACTAGCCAATACTCAGGGATTTATAGTGAGAATGAACTCTAATTCTCCCTCTGAGAATCCCGGACTACCGTGAAAGAAAAACCTCTCTTTGTCCCCTTCCTGCATTCTCCCAGTCATCCAGACTTACTCCTTGAGTATAAGCCCCAAAGTCACTAGTCTCCCACACAGCTGCCAGGAAAGAAGCATAACTGGCCACTCTGTTTACATTTTTGCAGAGGCCAGGGACTCCTTTCCCAACTAAGCCCACCCCCATTCCCCTTTTAGTTAGAAGGCTGTACTTTGTCTACATGTAAGAGAGGCTACAACAATGGTTAGCTTAAAACCCTTCTCTTTTCTGTTTTGCTCTTGAATGCATTACTCACACATGTTTATATTAGCCTTGCCCGATCTATCTTCCTATTTTCCTACCATTGGCCTCTCTGAATTCATGACATCACAGATTTTAGAGCTCTCCTCTGTGGTTTGGCTTCTGACCTCATCACTCAACTGAAACTGCCCTCTCTGGTTTCCAGTGAGCTCTTAATTGCCAAATTTAATGGCCATTTTCAATAATCATCCTTCTTGACCTCTGTGTCATTCCTGACTCCTCATTCTCACTCACCCCACATATCCAGTCCATTGCCAGGTCTCTTTATTTCTGTCTTACTTCGTGCTTTCAGCACTTCAGTGTCCTTCTAACTAGTCTTTCTGTCTCAAGTCTCTCCCTACTCCAACCATCTTCTTGTCACTTGCCAAGGTGATTTTTCTAAAGTGTAGCTCTTATCATGTACCCCCCCTCCTTCCCAAAGAAGTTGCAAGGAATCTCTCCAGGGGGCAATGTAAAGTCCTTTGTTTGGTATTTGCAGTTCTTCATAATCTGACCCTGTCATATTTTTCTAGCCTTTTTACTTAAACTTTACTAGCTACCACTCCATGCCTATAATTCTTTCCCTTCTTTACTCCAACTATTGACCTTTGTGACTTCCTTCAAGTCCTTACTAAAATCCCATATTTACAGGAAGCCTTCCCCAACCCCTCTTAATTTTAGTGCCTTCCCTCTGTTAATTATTTCTTCTTTATTCTGTACGTATATTTGTTTGCATGTTGTCTCTCTCATTAGATTGTAAGTTCCTTGAGGGCAGGAACTGTCTTTTGTCTCTTTTTGTATCCCCAGTACTTAGCATATAGTAGCCATTTAATCAATGTTTACTGATGGATCTTTTTGTGGAAACAGTTGGAGATATTAATTAGAGGATGCTTGTATTTTCTCAGGACGAGCAGTTCTTGAGTGGCTGTTTAAACTCATGTTTTGGAGGCAGTTGAGAAAGCTCTGCATTTGAAGTCAAGAGGATCTTGGTTTGAATCCCAGCCCTGCCACTCACTACCCACGTGTCCTTGGGCAAGTCATAGAACCTCTCTGGATCTCAGTCTCCTTACCTTTGAAATAAGGTATTCGAAGTAGATGGTCCCTGAAGTCCCTTACAACTTTAAATCTATGATTCTAAGATCTCAACTCCCCCTTTGAGGTGGATCTTCTATTGTATTTAACCCTTTAGTACCTATCTGGGCAGCTTTGTGGCTCAGTGAATAGAATAGTAGGCCTGGAGTGAGGAAGACTCATCTTTCATGAGTTGAAATCTGGCCTCAGACCCTTACCAGGTATATAACCCTGGGTACGTTATTTAACCCTGTTTGCCTCAGTTTCCTCATCTGTCAGATGAGCTGGAGAAGGAACCACCCTAGCATCTTTGCCAAGAAATCCCCAAGAAGAGTGGGACACAGTTGAACTGAACAACAATAATTAGTGCCTATCAGAACTGAGCATATAAGTAAATAGTTGCTAAATGAACTAATTTACATCCCCTAAGAACTAATCTGCTTTGATTTCTGAGCACATGGGATAGCAGAAAGAAAAAGCCATTCTATAGACTTCTGCTATGGTTAAAACACATCCAGATAATGGAGCATAGAAGATAATTGATAAACTCACTTCTTCTCCACGTCCCTTTCCTTACCTTCACACAGGTATCCCCATTCTTCTTTGCTGATTTTTCTAGAGTCCTGCGCATTATTCATCCCGCAATACTGCTGTTCCCCTCCGCCCTCTATCGTTACCCGCTGGTACCGATCAAAGCAGCACGTAGCAACAATGATAATTTGGAACACGGCATTGTTGTTATTTAGCTGTTTCACTTGTGTCTGATTCTTTGTGACCCCATTTGGATCACTGAATGCTGGAGTGGTTTGCCATTTCCTTCTCCAGCTCGTTTTACAAACTGAGGCAAATAGGGTTAAGTGACTTGCCTGGGGTTACACAGCTAGTAAGTTAGTGTCTGAGGCCAGATTTGATTTGAGGAAGAGGGGTCTTCCTAACTCCAGGTCCAGGTTCTATCCACTGCACCAGAGATACACTAGATTAGATCATTGAATCATTGAAATCCACAATGACTTCCCCAAATTATCTATTTTTTAGCCAGTGGTTTCTATTGTTTTCCTAACTAGCTTTTTCACTAGAAATGTTGATATAAAAGATTGACTGGTATGAATTTAAATAGTATTTTCCCATCATTTTGTTTACCCATCCAGAGGAATGTGCTAAGAATGTAATGAGCAGGCAGCTAGAGGCCCATAGGCATTACAGACTCCCTAAGCCCTAGGGGGTCTGCAGCACACACAAAGCCTAAGCACCCTTTGCTCTATCTAACTTGGAAATATTTGTTTACCTTTACCTGCCTCCTAGGCTCCAGGTAGGTTCTAGTGTCTCCTCTTTTTCTCTCCCCTGCCCTTCCCCCCTCCTGGCTAATAGTCAATGGTAAACTCTCAAATTCCTGGCCCAGGAGCCAAGGAAGGTTCCTCAGGCTGCTTGCTTGATTTCTATGTCTGATGGCTCAGGGAGAGCTTGCAGACCCTGTGGAATGTTCAGATGTGTACTCTCAGGTGTTTCTGTAGAAACTAATCAAGGAGACCAGATCATAGAACTGCTGTTTGTGGACGTCTGTCCAACTTGGAGCTTGAGGCACCTCCTTTTCTTAAATATAACTTTTAGCCATTGTTGACCTTAACTGGATTGAGAACCATAACTGGATTAGAACCAGTCATCTTTAGATGAAAAGGTCTTGCTATGGTTAGAACACTGGACCTGGAATAAGTCAGACCTGAGACACTTATTTCCTTTGTGACTCAGGGCAAGTCACTTAATCTCTATTTGCATCAGTTTTCCCACCTGTAAAATGAAGATAATAATAGTACTTACTTTTCCAGGGTTATTGTGAAGCTAAAATAAGATAATATTCATAAAGCACTTTGCAAACTTTTGTTGTTATTCAGTTGTTTTTCAGTATTATCCAACTCTTCATGACCCCATTTGGAGTTTTCTTACTGGAGTGGTTTGCCATCTCTTTCTCCAGCGAATTTGGCAGATGAGGAAACTGAGGCAAACAAGGTTTCCCAGGGTCACATAGCTAATAAGTGTCTGAGGCCAAGGAAGATGAGTCTTCCTGACTCTAGGCCTGGCAATTTATCCACTGAACCACCTACCTGCAAAATTTAACACTAACTTTTTATTAACTAATTTCTTCAATGATTTGACCTCTCTGGGAAGAGATTTTCAGTGCTGAGCATGGCAGTATACAGCTATGAAGCTTCCATGTAGTGAATTCCAAGGGAGGAATTCTTTTTGGATGTTGTAGGGGCCATGACATGCATCTTTGGTAACTTAAATAAGGTCACTTAAGTACATCTAGATTAAAGTGGCATATCTACTTAATTTTTGAATCTAAATTGACTTGAATTGAAAACCCCACAAATGCAAATATCCTCAGAAAAAAGGAATTCAAAAAGTTAATGAAGCTTTGAAATATTTGGGGGTAGATTTTGAAAGAATTTTGCATGAGTCATTTTCTTTCAAATTTTATTGGTTTGTATTAAACTGTATTTCTAGTCATTTTCTCTGTAAGGAATAAAGGATGAACTTGTGAGGGAAAAGTTAATGTGTCTCAAGTATTTGCTTATACAGCTAATTAGAATTTAAAGTGAAAAAGACTTCAGAGATCATTTAGTCCAACCCCCTTTTTTTTCTTTTTTGGAGGGGAGAAGGCAGGATGATTGGGGTTAAGTGACTTACCCAAGGTCACACAGCCAGTAAGTGTTAATTGTCTGAGGCCAAATTTGAACTCAGGTCCTCCTGACTCCTGCTCTATTCACTGCACCACCTAGCCGCCCCTAACCCCTTCATTTTACAGAGAAGGAAACTGAGATCCAGAAGACTTCAGTGATTTATGGAAGACTCAAGTATAGCCGTGGCTTACAGTCTGTAATACACCATAAATATATTCTGTATATAAACTCTTAGGGACATATGAGCTTGATCGAAAACTTCTCAGAACTATAGCTATAGAAAGTGGTTCATAAAGTGTTAAAAACTGCAATTTTCGTTGTGGGCAAAACATTTATATTAAGATTTGTGAAGTGCTTTATCTAACAACTCTTTTAAATAGATAATAATAAATAATGATAATAGTAGCCTTTTTATAGCAGTTTACAGTTTGCAGATGTTGTGATCATGTTCATTTTACAGATAAAGAAAGAGTTTGTCCTGGGTAACACAGATAGGAAATGTTTCTGGCATGATTTGAACCTAAGTCATCTGGTGGTCCACTTCTGGTAATCTCTATACCATATACCTTGGGGGTCCTGAGTTTCTCTTTTTGTTATTCAGATACTTTGAAGTGTCAAGATGTCTTGGGAAAAGGGGTAAGGGACTGGAATACAAAATGTTTTATATATCCTCTAATAATGAAATGAATACTCGAGACTCAAATTTATAGGTCAGGTATTAGGGAAGTTGTGACTTCTACTTCTTGAGAAAGACCTGCTAAATCTAGTATATAAACTGAATTCCTAAATTCTTAATCTGGCATTCCAATCCTTAAATTATATTACCTCTGAGCTTCAGATGACTTTTCTTTTAGTAAAGCTACAAACCCATGTTTCTTCTCATTGGAAGCATATAAATATAGTAGACATTCAGTCTACTCTACTGTACAAGAAGTTCATAGAACAGGTACAATGAGATATCTTGTAGGATTAGTTTTTAAGATAAATGTGGTTAGACCTGTCTAATAAACTTGCTCTAACTAAATTAAATCCATTTCCTTATTATCTTAGAGCTCTTGCCATATTTCTAAAATAAATAGAGTATTGTGCTAAGATTTCATTTGTATCATACGTTTCTTCCATGAATTGGGGAAAAATGTGATCTTAGTAGCCTTTTCACCTACATAGCCAGCCAGTCCTGATTTAGTTAAGCAAAGTGATGCATAGTTTTGAGAAGCATGTTTCTTTTTGGTGACTTTATTTAAAAAATTGTTATATTTTCTACCAGGAATTTAATTAATTAATAATGATGTGGTATAACACTATCATGGTCATGTGGCATTCATTAGAATTAGGATCCTCTTCAAAGTCACCTGACTCCCACAATATTTATCTTTTTCTTTACATTGGCCAAACTTCACAAATGAATGGGCCACATTTTCTGTCTTCATCTCTTTCTTCTGAGCACCCCACAGCTCACCCTGTTTCACTATCACTCTGCCAAAAACAAGTGTGATAAAGGGCTAACCATTTCTCCTTTGATCAAGCCAGTGATGTCTTCTTGGTCTTTATTCTCTGACTTATACTACTTATAATGCTAACTACTCCCACTGTGGTTGAAACTACTGTCCCTTAAATTCATGACTTCTGTGGCACATTACTGTACTATTTTTATTCCCCTCCCAAATCCCTGGTCCTTTTCCATTTTGTTCCCTAATGAGAGATATTCTTGAAGCCCCAGTCCTTCTCAAACCCTTGGCAGGCTCCTCATTCTCACAACCCAAACTATCCTTTCCATGTCAATGACTTTTGAATCTCTAATTTGATCTGCTTGGATGTCTTTTCACCTCTAATTAAAATATTAACTCAATTTATCAAACTCAAACTTCTCATTTGATGTCCTATCAGCTCTTCCATGGAAAATGTTTTTTGTGCATCTTTTGCTTACTGTCTTTTACTCTGAACCTGAATGATTGCAACAGCCTCTTCTGATCCTAGAATGTCATTGCTCCAATCCATCCTGCATATTATTGTGAGATCAATCATCTTTAGCCATTGTGTTTTTGTTGTTGATGTTTTTATCAAGTTAATTTCTCTGTCCCTAAAACATTAGACTTAATAGGGGTAGAAAAAAAGATCTGTTAAAGTCTTACCACTCACTCTCAGGGTCCTTGATAATCAGACCTTCACTCCTATTGATCCAACCTTTTTTCTTTCTACTCCCAATAGGTCCCCTTCTCTTTTCTTAGAATCACTGCAGGCCTTTGCTTAGAAAGAAGCACTGCATACCTTTGCTTATACTACACTTATATTCTGGCCTCTCTTTACTTATTCATTCCAGTCCTTTCCCTTATCTGGGGCTCAGCTCCAGTTCTTAAAGGTTCTTAAAGAACCTTCCCTAGCTGCTCTAAATGTTCATTGATTTCTCCTTTCTTAATCTTTGAACTCCTATTGCACTTAGTCTATAGGATGCAATTTAGCAGTTATATGTAGTCCCATGAGAGAATTATTAAATGTGTATCAGGCTTGTGTGTATCTCCTGCCTGGGTATCCAGTCCATCACCAGGTTCTGTTGAGTTTTCCTTTTTGGTATAACAGTAAAAAGAGCATTGAATTTGGAGTCTGAAGATCTTGATTTGAGGCCCACCACTGCCATTAAGTAGCTGTGTGTAACTTTGGGCAAACTCAGCTTCTTAAGCTTTGACTGTAAAATTGGGACTAATATTTGCACAAGGTTGTTATGAGGAAAGTGCTGTGTAAACCCTGAAGTGCTTACACCACACATGTAAATTTCCTCTGGAGTTAGCCCCTTCCTATTTGCTCCTCCTGCCATCACTGGAATTGCCATGGTAATAGAGGCAGAGTGTCCAAGACTAGAAAGCTTATAGATAATCCCGGTCAGACCACAAGTAACAACAATAAAAAAGAAAATGTGATTTTGTATAGCACTTTAAGGTTTGTGAAATGCTGTTTATATATTGTTACTTCCTCCTGTTATCACAGGAATCTTGGGAGATAGGTGTGGAATATTGTATTCAATCTTATGCTTGGACTAACTGGTCATTTCGCCTTTAGTTCTGCTTGCACTAGCAGTAGGTTAATTTTTCTAAGGCATAGTAGCACATCTGTGGTTTACCCATTGCTTATAAGATAGCTTGCTGACTCTCTGAGTGCGTCATTCTAGGCTTTTCTTAATCTGACCCCTAATCTCTCCAGTTTTGGCTTTCATCTGTTCTGGTCAAATTCATTTGCTCACTCATTTACCCTTGGCTCCAATTTGATTGAGACTGCAAAGGTCATTCAGGTTTAATTTATACCTGAACAAGGAATCACTTAAACAGTATCCTCAACAAGTAGTCATCAGGCCTTCCTCTGAAGACTGTCCCCACCAGGGCTGCCATTTCTCCTTTTACACACCTCTAATTGTTAAAAAGTTTTCCCCTCTATCTCCTGGGATCTGTCATCCTCTCACCCCCAAGTCTTTGTTCACAACTTTCCTTTCTCTTCCCTCATTCCAAGTCACTGTAGTCCTCTAGTCTAACCCTCCCTCTCTCCCACTTTTATGAGTTCTCCTGTGGCATGATTCCAGAGTTCTTCACCATCTTCCTCTTCCTTCTGGTTTGCCATCCAACTGAAGCATCCTTTTGTGGCTGCTGTGTTACACAAATGACCCATTGAACTTTGCAGTTCCCTAAAACTGATCTTCCTGGGTACTGAAAGGAATGATAATTATGATCTTTGAAAGGTAATTGAGACTGGGAAACTCCTCAGCCTGGAGAAAGGCATATTCCACTTTTCCAAAAAGAGAAGGTAGAGTCTGAAAAGTGTGGGCTAGCAAGTTCGAATTATCTGTGGCAAAATCTTACAAAACCTTTTTAAAGATTTGTGAGCCTTTAGAAAAGGAAGCAGCGATTACCAAAAATGAGCATCAAAATCAGCTTTGTTCATTAATGACAGCTCATACCCAGGGAAATTTGATTTAAGTTATTTTAAATGCATTTTATAGATTTCCTTTGTCTTTTCATCACTTTCCCACCCCACCATTTTCTCCATATAGAAACCTTCCTTGGGACACAGAAAACAATCAAGCTCCATCAGCTACTGGCTACCAAGTCCATATCTGATACTATAGATAGCATTCTGCTGTTTTGTTCCTCCTCTGTCTGCTGGGAGAAGGGGTCTTTGATCACCTGTTACATGGGATCTTCATTTTTTTTTCCTTCTAAGAAAAGGTTTAGTAATATCTCTTGGTTTTATGACCAATTCATTTGTTACTTATCTCTCTCCAGATTGAGCCTTCTTACAAAACCAAGGAAAACAATTAAGTAAAAATAGTTTGCCTTCCTTCCCTGGGTCCCCTCCTTCATTGACTGGCCTCTCTCCCCCCTCCTCATCTCTGCCAGTTTGCATGAAGTAAGATGAAACCTCAGACTTGTTTTATTGTACATTTCTCTTTTTATTAGTGATTTGAAACAGGTTACACAGTCATTTGTTGCTGGCAAATCTTTTGGAAACTGTTCTTTTTGCTTTTCATTCAACATTGAGCCAGAGATAGGGACACACTTCAATCTTGGCACCAAGAGCCATTAGTATTTCTTCAGACTGAGGTAAATGCATCCCATTGCATTGTTCTACTTGTTTGGATGCTTGTAAAGGATCTCAAAAGATTTTGAACAGATGTTCTTTTAGGGTCCAGATTAACTATACTGTCATTTGTCTTCCTGTTTTTGCCTTTTCCAATCTTGCACTGATATCCATTTTCTTTTATAAGGTTGATGGAATCTTTTTTTACATATCTGCCCTTTGCTTTTTATTGCAACATGGGCACCTATTCCTGTGGGCTGACTTTTATGATTTATCTATGACACTCTGTTTATCTATAGGCACTCTACCTGTGCTTTCCTGGTGAGGAACTTTCTGTACTAATAGAGTTGGCTACCTTTTCTTCAACATATATTCTTAGAGAGTTGCCTAGATCATGAGAAATTAAGTGACTTATCCAAGGTCACACACATAGAAGTATGTGTTAGAGCTGGGACTTATACCCAGATTTTTCTGGCTCTGAGGCCAGTTCTTTGCTGTGCATGCTATCTTTCTGTCTTACACACACACACACACACACACACACACACACACACACACACACACACTCTCGTATTATATAAATTGTTCTCCTGGTTCTGTTCATTTCATTCTATGTCAGTTCGCTCAAGTTTTCCCAGGTTTCTTTGAAATTATCCCCTTTGCTGTTTTTTACAGCACAATTGTATTCTGTCACATTTATATACCATAACTTGTTCAGGCATTCCCCATATATGGGCTTCCCTTCAGATTTCCATTTTTTTTTTTTTTGCCACACCAAAAAGAGCTATAAATATTTTTATACATACTTAGAGTTTGTTTTGCTTAGGACTGATCCTTCCCTTACTTACCTTCTTTCTGATTCCCTTTTGCCCCTTCTTACTCTTCCATCTTTTCCCTTTTGAGTGAAATGTATTTCTCTGTCCAACTCTGTGTGTGTGCATGCACGCACGTGTGCGCATGTGTGCCTTTGCGCATGTGTGTGTATTCTTCCTTCAACCAGTTAAATGAGAATGAGCTTCAAATGTCACTTGCTTCCCTCACCCCCTCCTCCTTGTTTGTATAGATGTCCGTGTATTTATCCTGATTATTTGAGAGAAATGTTCACAACTTTCCTTTCTCTTCCCTCATTCCAAGTCACTGTATTCCTCTTCTCTTCTTTTTCTAGTCTTCTCTTAAGATCATTAAAACATAACAGAAGCACTCCTAGGCCTTGTCTAATAGACCCCCTCTATGACCCCTGATGACAATCTGGTTCATAGGGGCCACATGTATCATCTCCCCATATTCTCATGTAAGTAATTTATCCTTATTTGGTCCTTTATCATTCGTTTTTTTTTTTTTTTGCAGTTTACATTTTTATGTCTTAACTCCTGTGCTTGAACCTCAGAGTTTCTATAGAGTTCTGATCTTCTCATTAAGAATCCTTAGAAGTCCTCTATTTCATTAAAGGTTCATCCCCTCATAGGTTTATACTAAGTTTTGCAGGCTAAGTTATTCTTTACGGTAAGTCTATATCCTTTGTCTTCTGAAATTTTGTATACCCTGCTTTCTGCTAGTGGCTGCTGAGTTCCATGTGATCCTGACTCTGTCATCCCAGCACCTGAATATTTTTCCTTCTGTCTGCTTACAATATTTTTCTTTGATCTGGAAGCTGTGGATTTTGACTGTACTGTTCCTAGGAGTTTTTATTTGAGGGTTTCCTTCAGGAGGTAGATGGTAGATTCTGTTTATTTCTTCTTTGCCCTCGGGTTCTAGATGTCTTTTTTGTCGCTTGGTGTCATTGGCTTCAATTTAATTTTTTCCAGGATCTCTGGGGCAGTTCAGACTGGGATGCTATGAGGTTTCATGCTCTCACGGTGAGAGTGCATCCAATGCAAAGTAGGATCAGGGTCCTCTTGGTCTGAGCTCTGCAGGTTACTGACCTTAGTTTGGATCTTAGCAACAGTAGGCTGCTGTTGGACTCAGGCACTATCAGCCAGCTGGAAAGCTCTGCTGGTTCCAAGTGACATGACTACAGGCTTCACTTTGGTCTGGGATTCCTGCCCTGGTTATTCTTCTGCAGGCTAGAAGCTGGAACCGAGACCCAGCTCTGTTCCTGAGATCTGAGCCACACAGCTATTAACTTTGCTTCTGAACTTGCTCCCTCCTTCAGTATAGTGCCCAGGGTCTTCCAGCATTATCTACTGGAATGTCATCCCAGAGCATGTCCCTTTCTCATTCTGCCCTGGATCTGTGACCTGAAACTGGGTAGTAGGTGACAATGCTGCCAGTTGGTAATTGTTCCAGTCATTGTGTCCTGATATGGGTCTGCTCTGGGGTATGGTCTGTTCATATGAGGCACTCTTGGACAGATACCATCCCCTAATGTCCAACAGGTCTCTCTGTCTTTCTCCTTATGCCTTCCTGGGCTAGAAAAATGATTCACTGTGACTTTTTCTTAGATTTCCCCATCAGGATTTAGTTCGGTGCTATTTGGAGGACTTTGTAGGGAAGAATTCTCTGCCTTGCTTCTTCCTGCTCTGGCCCCTTGGCTTTGCCTTGCTGGACGGTAGACTTGCTTTTTATCCAATTGGCTTTTCTGTATACTTGGTTTGGCCAAAGTTGTGATTAATGATGAATCTCTTCTAGGAATCTCTGTGAGCTCCTTCAGACCTTGTGTTGTTTTTTTCCTTTCTTTGTTATCTGTAATGCTTAACACAGTGCCTGGCACATAGTAGGCACTTAACAAATCCTTTTTGCTTGTTCATGGCAGGCATGAATGAATTATGAGTGGTGTTACTAGAAGGAATAATAACTTCAGTAAGAGAACAGATTTATTTGAGGGGGGAAGGCAAGGCAATTGGGGTTAAGTGACTTGCCCAAGGTCACATAGCTAATTAAGTGTCAAGTGTCTGAGACTGGATTTGAACTCAGGTCCTCCCGACGCCAGGGCTAGTGCTCTATTCTCTGAGCCACCTAGCCACCCCCTTATTTGAGTATTTTGAGAAGAAGCTTTTATAATATCCTCTGGTAGAGAAATGCTGAAACTGAAGTGATGATGAAAGTGTGAATGGACAGTTTGCCAGGGAGGGGTTGAATAGAAGGGTTTGATGACCTGCTCTGGTAGTGTCATTGAGTTGTTTTTAATTGTGTCTGACTCTTTGTAACCCCATTTGGGGTTTTCTTGGCAAAGATTCTGGAGTGGTTTGTCATTTCCTTCTCCAGCTCATTTGACAGATGAGGAAACTGAGGACTTGAGAATGTCTGAAACCCACATTACTTCCTGGCACACAGGAGGCACTTATTAAGTGCTGGCTGACTTACTGACTTGAGGTTTAGTTTACAGAGAGATGGAGGAGGAGAAAAAAGGAGCTTTGTGCCAGCTGGCTTATTATCTCTGCCCAACTTTTGGGTAGCAGCCGTTAGGGAAAAAGAGGTTTTTCTGCTACATTTGCTGTTTATTGTTTAAGCTAAAACTTTGCCCACTAACTGCCAGTTATCACTCAGGTTTGCCAGAGGCTTGAGCCAGAAAGGGGAAGCAGAGGTGGCAGAAATACAAGTTTTACTTTTGGAAGGTCTCTGACAAAGAAACGTTTGAATTTGCACGTGTTTCCAAGAAAATGGAGATTCCTTCTCCATGATGGCTACTTTATGCCATCATTGTATAACATTTGATTCAGAACTGTAAAGAGAGATTTTAATTCTCTTAGAAGTGGTCTGCTGGGTTTTTTTTTTAATTTTAAATCCCAAGATGAATGGTCACACATTCAGGGCCAATTTTATTGTTACATGATATTAGGGGCAGTGAAATTTTAGCTAAAACAAGTATTACAGAGCATCATTTGGAGATTAAGCCATAGTACCTAGGTGCTAATGAAATGAGCCATTATATACATTGTGTATATGTGTGTATATATTGTATGTATAATGTGTACTTTATATACATTATATACTTTGACAAAAGCCATTATATACTTCATTGGTGCATAATGAATACTGTACATTGTACTCATTGGGGAATAATGTAAGATGACTGTATCTAGTCAGTGTGCCTACTGAGTGCGTCAAAGTGTGTACTGAGTGTATATAGCACACTACTAGGCTTTGTAAAGGAAAGTCAGAAAAACAGACTAAGTGGACAATCCTACAGTCAACTCTATATAAAGGCTTTGAAGTTTGTAAAGTGTTTGATTTCATTTGATCCTCACAGCAATCCTGTAAGGAAGGTGGTAATGTTGACTTCAGTTTATAGGTAAACCAAAGCTTAGAATGATGAATTGATTTGTCTATAGCTACTAAGTGTCTAAGGTATGATAAGGCTTTTAGATAATCTTTGGGTTAGGAAAGGGAAGAAAGGAAAAAAAGCTGTAAAAAACATGAGTAGTTCGAGACAACTCATCGCCCCACGAAAAGCAAGCCTGTCTACTGACACTCCCTCTTTGGAAAATTTCTGCCATACTATTGAAGTTTTGCTGTGCTGTCTAAAATTCTACCAATTAGAGATTCATTTGAATCACTGACTATGCTCTTTGAAAAAATTGAGCACAATTTGGAATAGTATAGTGAAAAGAACCCCAAATTTGAAGTCTTGAGTTTATATTCCTACTCTACCTCTTGGTGCCTGTGTGATGTTGGACAAGTCACTTGTGCCTCAATTTCCTTGTCTGTAAAATGAGGAGCTTGGAATAGATGACCTTGAAAGTCTTCCATTTTTAATCTGTGACCCTATGGGCTGGTTAAGGAGCTATCAGACATTCAACTTATTAGTGTATATTGTTCTACTCATGACTTTTCTCACAGATTATTGTTGTTTGTCCTTCATTCTTGAAGAGGACCAATAACACCAGCAGGGTGATATGTTGATTTGCAAGTGAATTGGATTTGAGTGAGGCAGAACAATGCAAATTCATCACTGCACTCTCTCCTTCAGAGTCACTGGAGTCCAGTGGTAAGACATTGGTCAAGACAACTGGCAATAGCCCTGGATGCAATGGGAGACCTTGGTTTTCTTAAGCTAAGGTCTTTCCCAGGTCTCATTTTGTCTGAGACACTTTTATAAGAGGCAAAGGTAAGGAAGGAGTGCTTTCCAAGTATGGGGGACAGCTGTGCAAAGGCCCAGATGTGGCAGCTGAGGTGTTGTGTATAAGGAATAATCTAAGTAGGTCATTTTGTCTGGATTGTACAGTGATGGAAGGGGTGGGGGGGGATAATGGAAAGGTTGGTTTGTGGAGGAATTTGAATGCCAAAAGAGTTTGTCTTTTATCATAGAAGCAGTAGTGCTATTGGAACCTTTTGAGCAGAAGAGTGTCTTGGTCAAGCTTGTGCTGTCCAGGAATTTCCCCTAAAAGCCTCCAAGTGAACCTCTAGCCCTTACTTAGAGGGAGCTCACCCATTCTACTTTTGGATAGCTTTGGTGAAGGTTTCCTCATATTAAACCTAATATATGAATCTGCTTCTCTGAAGTTTTGACCCATTTCTCTTAATTGTGGCCCCCCCATCTCTTGTTTGGTCATAAATTCTTCCTTTTCCTTATCCATAGATGTGCTCCCCTAATTTGCATATGCTATCACCCTTTATTTATAAACCGCATACCTATTTTGACCTTATTTCGAGTCAAAGTCAGAAAGGTTGGTCTATACCTCATTTCTGTCAAACCAATTTCTAATTTTCATTAAATAATGAGTTCTTCACCCAAAAGCTTGATCTTTGGATTTTTCAAAAACTAGATTACTATGACCATTATTTACTACTGTATATTGTATATATTCTATTACATTGATCCATGTAGTGGCAACCACACTGGCATACCCAGGACGGCTGCTAGCACAAGTTCTTAGATCTGCTTTACTAGCTGTTAAAGGAGTCAGCTGTCTTTTTTAATTACATTCTCTAGTTCAGGGGAAAAGTCAGCATCCTGAACTTCAGAGAAAATACAAAGAAAATACACGCAGAGAAATAAAGACCAACAGGCAGCCTGAATCAAAGCAATATTGATGTGTACTTTACATACATCCCTGGTTGAGAGAGTCTTTACATTTTAGCAGTCTGAACTTGTGGCCACTCAGAACCTCAACTAGGGAATCACAAGCTCCTTCTTGTAATTGAGCCCCCAAAGTAAAATACCAACTCAGAATATATACACACTTCTCAGAGCCAGAAGGCATCATAGCCCTGGTGATCCAGTGCCTAATAGCAAAAGGTATGAAAGCCTTCCTGCAAGCAAACCCCCTGTAAGCCAGATTCTCTTCGTGGGCTCCACGTGAAGCCTGTTAATGGGTGGGGAAGATCTCATATTCCGTTAACATTACAATCCACCACTCGAGTATTTCTTAGTTAGCACCAAATTGTTTTGTGGTAATTAATCACCACTTTGTAATACAGTTTGAGATCTGGTTCGGCTAAGACACCTTCCTTCACATTTTTTTCATTGCTTCCAATTATATTCTTGACCTTTTGTCTTTCTGGATGAATTTCAATATTTTTTCTAGCTCTTTAAAATAATTTTTGGTAGTTTGTTATGGCAATGAATAAGTAAATTAATATAGGTAGAATTGTGATGGTTATTATGTTGGCTCAGCCTACCCAAGAGCAATTAATATTTTCCCAGTTGTTTAGATATGACTTTATTTGTGTGAATTTTTTTGTGGTTTTGTAGTTTTGTAATTGTGTTCATATAGTTTCTGGGTTTGTCTTGACATACAGACTCCCAGGTATTTTATATTGTCTACTGTTATTATAAATGAAATTTCTCTTTGTATTGGACTTTGTTGGTAACATAGAAATGCTGATGATTTATGTGGGTTTATTTTATATCCTGCAACTTTGCTAAAATTGTCAGTTATTTACAATTAGTTTTTTTTTTAGTTGATTCCCTAGGATTCTCCAAGTTGTGCCATCTTATCATTTTCTTCTCTCTTTTTTTTTTTTTGGAAGGGGGAAGGTAGGGCAATTGGGATTAAGTGACTTGCCCAAAGTCACACTGCTAGTAAGTGCGTCTGAGACGGGATTTGAACTCAGGTCCTCCTGACTCCAGGGCTGGTGCTCTGTTCACTGTGCCTCTAGCCTCCCCCATCATATCATTTTCAAAGACTGATAGTTTTGTTTCCTCATTACCCATTCTCATTCCTGCAATGTCTTTTTCTTCTCTTACTGCTAGGACGACAGTACAACATTTTAGTATGATATTAAGTAATAATGGAGATGACGTGCGTTTAGCTTCACCTTGGTCTCGTTGGGAAGGCTGCCAGCTTTTTCTCCTTACAGGTGATGCTTGCTGATGGTCTTAGACAGCTGCGACTCACCATTTTAGGAAAACTCCATTTATCCCTGTGCTTTCTGGCATTTTGTCAGAAGCCTTTTCTGCGTCTTTGAGGTAATTGTATTATTTTTGTTGACTTTATCGATATGATCAACTATGCGAATGTTTTCCTAATGCTGAACGAGCCCTACATTCCTGTTATGAATTCCCACTGATCAGGGACTATAATCCTTGTGATAGTGCCATAGTCTCCTTACTAGCATTTTACTTTCAAATTTTGCCTCAATATTCATTGGAGAAATTGGTCTGTAGTTGTCTTTCTCTGTTGTTGCTCTTCCTGGGTTAGGTACAGGTATCATATTTGCATTATGAAAGAAATTTGGTAGGACTCCTTCTTTGCCCATTTTCCCCAACAGTTCATACGGTATTGGAATTAATTGTTCTTCGGATGTTTGCTAGAATTCACTTGTGAATTCATCTGGTTCTGGGAATTTTTTCTTAGGGTGCTTATTGATGGTTTGTTAATTTTGCTGATCTTAAAAAATATTCTAAAAATACCAGTGCCTAGACGAGAGCCAGCTTTTCTCAGCCCCCCTTTCTCCCTTTCTCCCTTTAACACTGTCCCGTCTCTCTTTGAGACAAATTTGAATTCCCGTTTCGGTAATTGAGAGGCGGCCATAACTGGCAGACTGGATTGCTGTCGGGGCCACGCTACTGCACTCTTAGATTTATGGCTACTTAACAGACTCAGGTTTTTTCTGAACTATTGATTTGAAGCTGAGAACAAACTTATCACAACCTAGACTTGTTTAGTATTTATTGAACAGCCCTAACAAATACACAAAATGATGGCAGGCGTGTCCTGAAGGAGTTGCTACTTCAAAATAATCATTGATTTCACTTATTCCTTCTACGGATATGGAGCACACCTTTTTTGCTTTTTAAAAATTAGATGGCCTTGATGAATTGCTGTGGTTAAATATACACAAACATACATACGCTTGCATACATACATATGCACATACATGACCACACATAATACAACCATGTTGCAGAGATATGATTATATGTGTGTGTATATACAATGCATATATGTACACAATGCAACCACTCATGTACCTATCTATATAGTTATGTACCCACCCACATAACACTTACACATGTATATAACCATATAGGTATAAACATGGCTATATTCACATGTACATTGTTATATTTCTGCCATATGTCTGTATAACCATATATGTGTGTATGTATACACAGAAATCCACATACATGTATGTACATGCACACATCCATCCATATATATGTATATGGTGTATGTGTATATATAGACAGTGTTTATATATGCATGTGTACATATGTATGTCTGTGTGTATAATATATATGTTTGGGCAGCTAGGTGGTACATTGGAGAAAGTGCCAGACCTGGAGTCAGGAAGACTCATTTGTGAGTTCTAATCTGGCCTCAGACATTTACTAGCTGTGTGACCCTGGGCAAGTCACTTCATCCTGTTTGCCTCAGTTTCCTCATCTGTCAGATGAACTGGAGAAGGAAATGGCAAACCACTCCAAGCTAGGTAAGAATTGAGGTAAAAGATGGCCTAGTTTGCCTTCACAAAACAATCAGTCTGGGAGTAGAAGAACCTCAGAGTTTCTAGCCAAAACAGAAACAGTGGCCTTCCTTTGAACAATGCAGATCGATCAGTTAGTCACCAAGCAAAGTAAATGCCGACTCTTTATCAGACATTACTGTAGGACCTGGAGATAACGAAGATAAATGAAATGGCACCTGCCTTCAAGGAGATTATATTGTTGGGGAAATCATGTATACATTTGCATGTTCCATTCTCCCCCATCCAGTGCGTTTCTTGTTCATGACCCTCCACAAACTGATGCTACAAGCATTCCTCGATTTCTCTTGACGTACTAAAGATGCAAGTGGAGCATGCTGACTGTCTGTTAGTTGTCCTTTGCTCTTACTGCGTGTGCAGCTTGTCTTCTTTTGTTGACTGCGCATTGCTTTGATAGTGTACTTCACACTGCTGATGTTTTCCAATTCCTTGTTCATAATGTGTGGCAAGCTGCTTTATGTGCCACCATGGGCTTTTTCCTTGGTCTTTGGTTGGTGCTTAACTTCAGTTCATTGAGCATGCTTGTGTTCCATGACTTAGGGCCAATGGAGGATTATAATGTTAAAAAATTTGCCTTTCAGTTTCACTCTATTAAAAAAATTGAGACAAAACGAGTCCTTCCACCTTCCAACCCTCTGTCAGTGCACTATGGCAGGTATTTGGGGTTATTGAGAAGTTGAGAAATTATTACCTTTGCTTATAATAAGCCCCTTCTTAAATGAAGGGGACAATTTAATGGGGAAACAAGACGGCAGGAACCTGAAAAGAAGAAATGGATTTATTAAAAGATATTAAGTTGAACTTTTCAAACCTCAAATATTTCAAGAGTGTATTTAAATATAAAGAGCCGTGTCAATTACGCGATTCATGTCTGGCCATTAAAGCGAGACAGCGTGTGGACAGCTACTAAACGCTGTTAGCCTGGCTGGCTACCGAGCCTTTGAAAACGGTAACGCGAGATTTCTCTGAAATTTTATATACTAATATTAATTAAATCAGTTATTAACATTAATAAAATATTTCTCTAAATCATTAGACTTTCCCGTGCTCCAGGCTGTCCTCCCCACTATTTCAGATGATTGAGGATTTAAAGCGTATGTGCACGTGTGTGTGTGTGTGTGTGTGTGTGTGTGTGTGTGTGTGTGTGTGTGTAAAGAAGTCCTGGATTGGCATTATTCCTTTTTTTTAAGAAAAATTTGAGACGTTAATTTTAGTAACTTAAAGTAATATCTGAGGATTTCATTGTGATCTCTTGATTGAGTAAAGCTTGTATTTTTTGTAAGTTACTATTTGGTCAAACATTTTAGAGTTGTGGATAAATAAGTTGTTATTTGTTTGAGTGCTAAACGTTGAATGAATTAAACATTAGACATTATTTTGGTCAGTTTGGGGGGAGCAAAGAAAAAATTGCAAGTTGTTCATTTTATGATTGGGGAAACTCATTAACTCATTAACTACATGCCAAGATTAGTTGTGCTGCCAATACTAAGTGGAATTTTAAGCATTTAACTTTTGTCAAGAGCATACATACATACACCTAATGTCAGTGCCTGTTTGATATCTGCCGTATTAATATGTGATTTGCTCTGGTTTTAATGGCCCTTTGTGGTTATAATAGAGTAGTATGTGTCTAATGATGTCTATGCATGAACGTTGTCATTCATTGTTAAAATACATTCTATCAGTTATCATTCTTTTTTTTTTTAGTTATCATTCATGATAGTAAATTTTTTTGCCTTAAATATATCCTTCCAAGATGACATTTTAAAATAGGTGTGTAGTGTGTCCTTGGCACTTCTATCCTCTTCCCTTAAACAGCCAAACTTCTTGAAAAAGTGATCTATAATGACTCCTCATTCTTCAGCCCTTTACAATCTGACTTATTTTGCTGTAACTCTGTGTGACTTTGAGTAAGTCTTTAACATCTTTGGGATTCAGTTTCCTGCTCTGTAAACTGAAGGATTTGAACCAGGTAATCTCTATAGTATGTTCCAGATCTAAATTTGTGAGCCCATGATCCTAGCTCTCCATTTGGGCTGAGCGTAGCCTGTGTGGAGGAGAGAAGTAATATGAAATTAGACTAAGACAGTATTGCATCAGATTGTGAAGGGCCTTGAATGCTAGGCAGAGGAATATGAACTTTACCCAGGAGTCAATAAGGATTCCCCTGAAGATTTTTGAGTAGAGGAGTGATTTGACTAGATGAATGAATACATATTAAATATTATTTTGGCAGCAGTACAAAGGATGGATTGGAGATGTCTGACTGGGGATCAGTAGTGGGGGGGAGTAGAAAAAGAAAGCAGGTGATAGAGTTATGCAGGTGGAGTCAGGACTTTCTAACTCATCAGATATGAGAGGTGAGAGTCAAAGATAATGCCAAAACTATGTACATGGGCAATCTAGTCGGTGGTGGTGTCACAGACAGAAATGTGGAGTATGGAGGAGGAACAGGTTTAATGGGAAAGGTGAGATGCCAGAACGGATTTTTCCTTAGACAGTTGCAAAGGTGGGTCTGGAGGTCAGAACTAGATAAAGATTTCACAGTCATTTTGGGCCAGAGGTGGTAGTTGAAGCTGTGGGACTGAATCAGACTGTCAAAGCAGAGAGTGTAGTGTGAATTCTTGGAGAACATCTACATTTAAGGGGCTAAGAGGAACCAGGGCAGGATTGTTTAGGAAAGGAGAAGAACCTGGAGTGTGTGGCATTTCTCAAGCCAGGGAAGGAGAATATCAGGCAAACAGTGCTGGCAGCTGCAGAGACATGAAGGGGCATAAAATGTGAGAAAAGGTCATTGGATATGGTTGGGAGGAGGTCCCAGGTGACCTTTTAAGAAAGCAGTTTCATTGGAAGAAGGAGCTATAGGTAGTAAGAAAGTAGAAACATCATGTTTATATAAAATTTAAAAAGGATTTCATAACTGAAAGATGAATTAGAGAAATAGAGGAGGCAGGAGGATTAAAGGAAGATTTTTTTTTGTCCTTTTGCTATTCAATATTTGACTTGGAATAAAGCACAGACAAAATCTTTATCAAATTTGTAGGTGACAGAGCTGGGAGGAATAGTTAACATATTAAAAAAAGATCCTGACAGACTAGGACATTGGGCCAAATCTAATAGGATGAGATTTTGGATTTGAAAATTCAGTTTCATGAGCACATGGCAAGATTGCAGCTTGTCTGATCTGGGGCTTTTTTAGTGGGCTTTAAGCTGAATGTGAGTCAACCGTGAGATATGGCAGCCAGAAAAGCTATTGTGATCTTAAGCTGCATTGAGAGGCACAATGTCTGTTAATGAATAATATGGCCACGATAGTCCTGGTGCCAGAGCACATGTGGTGTCTTGTGTTCGGTCCCAGGCACCACTTTTTTAAAAGAAAGAATATTGATAAGCTGCAGAGTGTCTAGAGGAAGGCAACTACGATGAAAGGAGTGAAGCTTAGGCCAGATATGGATCAATTAAGGAAACAGCATTTTTATCCTGGAGAAGAGGAAACAGGGGACTTGATAGTTATCAAGTATTTGAAGGGCTATTGAGCAGAAGAGGGATTTTCTGCTTGGCTTCAGAGAAGACCCAGTGGGTTGAATCTGCTCTCCTATGTAGAACCATCCCAAGCTGGCTTGGGAGTTGAAATTCTTCCTTATTTGGAGTCCTCAAACTTTATCAGGTATGTTATAGAGCAAACTCTCCTCCGCTGAATGCTGAAAATCCTTTACAAGATTCCTCCAGCTTTTCTTTCCAGCTTAATAAGCATCACTCCCCTTCATATCCTTTGTGATCCAGCGAAACAAGACTTCTTGCTCTTTTTCACATTTCACCCACAACATTCTATCTTCTATCTCCATATCTTGGCATTGGCTAATTCTTCATGTCTGCAATGGACTCCCCTTTGACCTCTACCTCTTAGAAACTGTAGTTTCCCTAAAGCTCCATTCAGATGCTACCTCCAACCTGAGACCTTTCCTGACCCCCTTCAGCTGCTAGTACTCTAAGCCTTCACATTTTGTTGCTTAATTGTTTCAGTTGACTCCAACTCTTCATGATACCATTTGGAATTTTCTTGGCAAAGATACTGGAGTGGTTTGCATTTCCTTCTCCAGCTCATTTGATGGATAAGAAGTGAAGCAAATAGGGTTAAGTGACTTGCCCGGGGTCACACAGCTAGTAAGTGTGTGAGCCTGAATTTGAACTCAGATCCTCCTGACTCTAGACCCAGCGCTGTATTCACTGTGCTATCTTGTCTAGCTGCCCAAACCCTCAGATTGCCTTTTGCTTATTTTTCATGTACTTATTTTATATATATTTTTGTGTACATGTTGTTTCTGCTGTTAAAAAGTAAGTTCTTTGAGGCAGTGCCCAGAACAGAGTAGATGTTTACTAAATGCTTGATTGATTCTTTTTTTTTTATTAAATTTTTTTTGAGTTACATATTTTCTCCCCGTCTTTCCCCCGCCCACCACCCCAAAACAGCCATCCCAGTGTTTCCCCCCTCCCCCAGTCTATTCTCTCCTATGTCACTTTTTGGTAGGGCAGGATGGATCTCCCAACTGCAGTGTCTGTGTATCTCAAGTTCCAGTTGGATGTAGTCAATAATAATAATAATAATAATTGCATATATATATATATATATA
>CM053583.1:155162920-155178601 GCA_028627135.1 Pseudochirops cupreus
CAAAAACCAGGGATGCAGTCTGAATGAGTAGTTGAGAAATTCCTCCTCTGACCAGAGAGAACAGAAGAGGAAGACTGGGGCCATTCCCTTTGGATGGCCTTAGTCTTCTCAATGAATAGGGGGCTAGGTTGCTCTCAAAGTGGGGTTTTGAAGTACAGCTTGCTAATATTGAGTATTTATGTTTGTTTATATGGTTTTTCTTTCTGGCCCAGGTCTGTACTTTCATTGATGTAGGGAGCTTCTGGTAGGAAACTGATTGACTGGTTGAAACACCCACCATTCGTGCAGACTGGTTGCATGCCCATAACTTAGTCTTAAAGAGTTGGCTGGAGTGTATGTGTGGGAAATGACATGCCCATGCATAGTATGCTCCAGAGGCAGAATTAGAACCTAGTTCTTCTCTGACTCCAAGATCAACCATCTAGCTGCTGTTTCATGCTGCCTCTCATATTATATTTACTAGTTAAATTGTAAGTTTCATGAAGTAGGGACTGTTTTGATTGGCAGATACTGTGTCAATGTGGGGGCGGGGGTTGAGTGAATGAATAATACTTGACTAGGAGAATTTTTCCTCCTAAATTATCCTTGTGAAGCACTTTCCAAACCTTAAAACTTTAAAGGAATACTAGCCATCATCATTATTATCACAATTAGGAATAGTTTGTATTTTAACATTGTCCCAGTCAGATGAAAGGACTGCCTTGATGAGTTCATGATAACTAAAAATATGGAGTAGAAAAGTGGAATTTCACAATTGTTGAAAAAAGGAAGAGAAATTTTGCTTAAATTCATATCCAAGGGATCTAAAGTTTCCCTTAAGCCCTACCCCAAGAAGTGACAAGACCCTAGTTTTACAAAGAGTTTGAGAAGTTGTTACCCCATAGTACCATCTTCTCCTAGTAATGAGGAAGAGTCCTAACATCCTGCCTACTTCTTGAAGGCCTCGGGGCATTTCTTGATGGTGTTTTCTAAGTATTACACATTCTTGGGCTTGTTTAGCTGATGAAGTCTGACGAGATCCCAAGGTAGGATGTCTGTCGGCCAAATATAACATCAACTATAATTTATGAGGATGATGGAGTAGGTTCTAGTCCTTAAGAAATGTTGCAAAGACATAGTAAATTTAGCAGCAACCATTAAAATGTCATTTTCCGGCCACATACATTTGAAACTATTAAATAGGAATGTGTTTAATATAATTTGGCTAAGTATACAGAACTTTTTTTTCTTTAACAAACTTGGTCTATGAATATTTCCTGATTATTTCCAGACTATGCCCACTGCCATATTTGGAATCAGTTATAATAGGATTCCTAATCTAGCAAACCTGTATTTATGGAGATCCTGAGCTAGAACTTCAAAGTGTGCCCTCCTACCCCCTTCCCTTTCTTGTTCACTATCCCCAGAAACAACTCACAGGTTTCTTTGGGTTATTCTGACTAGCATAAATCCAAAACCAATTTTAGATAAGGGATGTTCCTGTCTGAGTAGGAGACATTGACAATTTCCATCGTGTCTCAACTCTTCCTTGAAAATGATAAAAGTAATTTATAGGTATAGTGGGCATTCCTTTATGGTACAGATTGAACTTACTGGCCACTGTGGTCCTTTCACAATCTAAATTGGAAAATTTTGGACATAACTAATTTTATAAGCTAATTTTCCACAATAATTTCATCTGCACAGAAAAAAAAATTTGTTATTGTTTCCAAGAACAAAAAGTTTAGTATTTCCTTTAATTGTTGAACCAGTTCTCAAATACTCATTGCATTGCACCTCTTTTTGTATTGATATGATGTCTGACCAGAATGCTTTTCAGTTGACAAATATTTAAGCAGCTTCCACTTTGTGACAGGAGTAGGTGCTATAATTATAATTACTAGGAGAATATGGTACTAGTCAGTGATGGGTGAACAGGGAAGGCAGTTTTGGTCTAGGTTGTCCCATGGATTGTGGGTGCAGACACAGAGCTGTATATTGACATGCCCTTTCTAGTAAAAATGATACTGTTTTGATTATCGTTCCCAGAGCAAGAGGGAAAATGAGTAGCAGAACACATGGCAAGATGCCTGTGTTGGCAAGGCACGGATATCCTGGTTGAGGGCTGAATGGGAAGAAGTAGGATCTGGGGCCAGCTAACGTGGAGCTGGGAGTGGAGAGGCTGATGTTTTCTGATTACTAACTGTGCATTTCAAATCAGTAGTTACTTTGCTTTAATATTAGTTTTAACGTCCTCTGAGATGTGAAAATTTGTGGTTGTCAGCCCCATTTCTTATTCAGATACAAATACAAATTATTCAATATAAGAGAGGAAATTCCAATTAAAATGGTGGATTAGGAAGCTGTAAAGAAGTTAGGTTTCTCAAATTCCCAGAAAAAAGAACAATGGAAATGCCAAAGAAGAAAAACAACCAAGATTCAACATGATAACAAAAATACTTGCCGAAGAAGAAAAAAACAAGGAAAAAAGCCAATATAATTTTAAAAAATATTATAGAGAACACAGAACAACTAAAGTTTTATAATGATGATGGAAAATGAAACACTGTAAGAGTGATCACCTCAAATGAATAAATAATGGAGAATCATGTAAATTACTTTAAGCTATTAAGACAGTTTATAAGAGGGAATAAAAAATTGGAGGAAATTTAAAAATCACAATAGAAATTGAACCAAGAAAAAATGTTAAAATGATTAGGATTAATTAATCATGGAAATGACTGATATGGAGAATTAAAAAAAAACTAATATGGAGAGTAGGAAACCAGGAAGATATGTAGAAATAAACTAAAACAAGTACTACAGCCTAAAACAAAATCACAGACAATATGGGAAAAAGTGTAAACATCCATTTCAAGTTTGCCATTTCATTTCATAGGAAATTAAAGATTCATTTCTCCTACAATTATATATTATAGTTGATTATAATCAAATTCCAACACTAAAGTGACAAAAGGGGACAATTGGTGTCTGAATGCAGACTATTTTTTCTTCCTTCCTTCCTTTCTCTCTCGTTCTCTCACTCCCTTCCTTCCGTTCTTTCTTTCCATCCAACCCCTCCCCTCCCTTCTCCTATTTTACCTTCCCCTCTCCTCTCCTTTCTGAGAAAATAAGGCTTTTGGTTTTTCCATTGTTCTTTTTTCAGGAAATTTGAGAAACCTAACTTCTTTGCAACTTCCAATCTCTCGTTTTGATTGAAATCTTCTCTGTTGTACTGAATCATAAGTGTTTATTTCTGATCAAAAAATATGATTGACTACTATAAATTTTAACGTCTCATTAGGAGACATGAACCTTAAAACTAATATAAATGGGAGGATCCAATCTAGAGACTTCTGTAGTCAATATTATAAGGCAGGGACCAGCAAACTATAGGCCAAGGACCAAGTATGACCTGCTGACTGCTTTTGAACTTCCCCCTTCTCTTTCCTAGTTAAGAATGATTTTTATATTTTTAAAGACAATAAAACTTTATTTGAAGATTTAGGGGCAGCTACCTAGCTGCAGTGAATAGAGAGTACTGGCCCTGGAGTCAAGAGGACCTCAGTTCAAATCTGGCCTCAGACACTTGACACGCTTACTAGCTGTGTGACCTTGGGCAAGTCACTTAACCCTAATTGCCTTGCCTTCTCCCCTCAAATTTTTTTTTTAAAAAAACAGTTCTTAGCTCATGCCACACAAAAATGAGCCAATAGCTGGGATTTGGCTCTTGGGCTGTAGTATAAAGATTTGACTTAGAACTCATTTGTTTTTGTTTAATTTGGGTTAATAACAGTAATCATTAGAAAAAGAAATTGTCAAGCGGGGGCAAGACGTTACAGTACATGCAGCAACACAGCTGAATTCTCCCAACACTCACCTCCAGACAACTTTAAAATAACTCTTTGAATCAAATTTTGAAATGGCACAGCCTACAAAAGGTCAGAGAGAAGCACTTTTCCAGTCTAAGACAATTTAGGAGGTTGGCAAGAGATGTTTCTGACTCTGGATCATGGAACCAGCAGCAGCAGCTTCAGGAGCTCTCAGTCCAGAGACAGTAAAGGGATCAGATAACCAGTCAGAAAGAAATTACAGGGAAACCTTTGCTGGTACCAGGTACAGCTGGTGCTGATTGGAAACTCTATAGTCCATATGCAGTTCTGGGTGCCAGGTCCAAGTTCCAGGGCAGAGAGGAGCAACTGTTGTCAGTCATAAGGGAGCAGGGGCCCTCATTGCAGTTCCAAGGCAGAGAGGAGCACTAGTGCTTGCGACTGCAGAAGAACAGGGTATGTGTTTTACAATTCTAGGGCCAACAGGAATACTAGTGCTTATGGCTTCAGGGGACTAGGGGCCCTTCCTGGGTAAAAACCAGAGTGCAGATCAGGACAGCGGGGAACACACTGTCTTGTGTGTTCCTTGGATCACACCACCTTGGAAGTACCAAGAAATAGCAGCACAAGAAAGCCTAAAACTTCATACCTTGCATCCCCATCCCCAGGTGAGCAGAGCCCAACTTTAACATAAAGTTCAAAATCAAGAGGCTGGAAAAATGAGCAAACATCAAAAAAAGAACTTGACCATAAGTAGCTAATATGGAAGTATGGAAGACTAAGACATAAACTTCAGAAGAACACAACAGTGTGAAAATAGCTACAAGCAAAGCTTCAAAGACTAATGCAAATTGGACCAAAGCCCAACAAGATTCCTAGAGAAGTTAAAGAAAGAGCTAAAGAGTTACAGAGGAAAAAATGAAAAAAAAAAATGAGAGCGATGCAAAAGAATTATGGAAAGAGGTTTAACTTCTTGATAAAAGAGGCACAAAAAATGCTAAAGAAAATAACACCTTAAAAAACCAGACTTGGTCTTTATGGTAAAAGAAGCACAAAAATTTACTGAAGAAAAGAACTCCTTAAAAAGCAGAAATAGGCCAAATGGAAAAGTAAATACAAAAATTCACTGAAGAAAAGAACTCCTTAAAAAGCAAAATTGGACAGATGGAAAAAGA
Source organism: Pseudochirops cupreus (assembly GCA_028627135.1). Classification (NCBI taxonomy): domain Eukaryota; kingdom Metazoa; phylum Chordata; class Mammalia; order Diprotodontia; family Pseudocheiridae; genus Pseudochirops; species Pseudochirops cupreus. The sequence goes on from CM053583.1 coordinate 155,167,905, forward strand.
AGTACAAAAACTCTCTGAAGAAAATAATTCTTTAAAAATTAGAATTGGGCAAGTGGAAGCTAATGACTCTGCGAGACATTAAGAAACAATAAAACAAAGTCTAAAGAATAAAAAAAGAAGAAAATGTGAAATATCTCATCAGAAGAACTACTGACCTGGAAAATAGATTAAGGAGAGATAATTTAAGAATTATTGAACTTCCTGAAAGCCATAATCAAAAAAAGAACCTAGCTATATTTCAAGAAATTATCAAGGAAAACTTCCGTAGTATTCTAGAACCATATGGTAAAATAGAAATTTAAAGGATCCACTGATCACCTTTGAAAGAGATCCCAAAATAAAAACTCCCTGGAATATCATAACCAAATTCCAGAACTCTCAGGTCAAGGAGAAAATACTTCAATAATCCAAAAAGAAACAATTCAGATATCATAGAGCCATAGTAAGAATCACAAAATATTTAGCAGTTTCCACATTAAGTGGGTGGAGGCCCTGGAATGTGATATTCAGAAGACAAAGGAGCTAGGATTAGAACCAAGCATAACCTACCCATCAAAACTGAATAAAATCCTTTAGGGGAAAAAATGAATATTTAATAAAATAGAAAACTTTAAAGCATTCCTGATAAAAAGACCAGAACTGAATAGAAAATTTGACATTCAAATGGAAGATTCAAGAGAAACATAAAAAGGTAAACATGAAAGAGTAATCATAAGGGACTCAATAAAGTTAAACTGTTTACATTCCTATGGGGGAAGTGATACACGTAACTCCTAAGAACTTTATTATCATTTCGGCAATTAAAAGGAGTTTACATGGACAGAGGGCATGGGTGTTGAGTCAATTATGTTGGAATGATCTTCAACAAAAAAAATGAAGGTGTTGAGAAAGAGGAATGCTCTGGGATAAGGGAAAGGGAGAGGTAGAATGGGGAAAATATTCTCACATAAAAGAGGAGCACAAGGAGGAACTTTTATAGTGGAAGGAGGTGTTGGGCAGTGCTTGAACCTTATTATCACTGGAATTGGTTCGAAGAGGGAAGAATATATATATACAATCAGTGGGGTATAGAAATCTATCTTGCCTAATAGGGAAATAGGAGGGAAAGGGAATAAGAAATATGGAGAAAGGAGGAGAATGATAAAAGGGAGAGGGTAGATTAAAGGAGGTGGTAGTCAGAAGCAAAATAGCCTTTTGAGGATGGACAGGATAAAAAGAGAGAGAGAAGGAAAAACAGAAGAAAAGAAGATAGAAGGAAATACATGGTCATTCTAACTGTTAATGTGAATGGAATGAGCTTACCTGTAAAATGGAAGTGCATAGCATCATGGATTAGAAACAAGAATCCAACAGTGTTTTTTTATAAGAAAAACACTTGAAACAGAAAGACACACTGCAGAGTTAGAACAAAGGTGGGACAGAATCTAATGTTCTTCAGTTTTGAAGTAAAAAAGGCAAGAGTAGCAATCATAATGTCAGAGAAAGCAAAAGCAAAAATAGACCCAATTTGAAGAAATTATCTGGGAAACCACATTTTACTAAAAGGTACCATAGATAATGAAGTAATATAAACATTTTTTACAGCAAGTTTCTCTAATAAAGGCCTCATTTCTCAAATAGATAGGGAACTGAGTCAAATTTATAAAAATAAGAGTCATCTCCCAATTGATTAAGGATCAAAGGATATGAACAGGCAATTTTCAAAAGGAGAAATCAAAGCTATCTATAGTCATTCAAAAAACTACTCTAAATCAGTGCTTCTTAAACTATGAATCATGACACATATCAAGTTGCAAAAAATTAGCACCAGTTAAAGGTTTCTGAACATGCAGTGAGCAAAAATTTATTAAAAATCTAACACCTAAAGAATCTGAGGTGTTTGTGGCAGCACTTGTCCTCTGTTGTATCACACAACTTCACTGCAGCCTTGGTTCTGAACACACAGCATGTGCACTTTGCACAGTGCATGCACTCATGCCACATACCGGTGATCGCTGCCAAGATGCAGAAAGGTGCTGTGAGTGGAAGAGATTTAAGATTTAAATCACTATTGATTAGAGAAATACTTGAGAGGATGAGGGAAAATAGGTTCAATAATAGACTGTTGGTGGAGCTGTGAACTGGTCCAACTATTCTGGAGAGCAATTTGGAACCATACCCAGAGGGCTATAACACTGTGCATACCCTTTGATCCAGCAATACCACTACTCAGAGGAAAAGGAGAAAAATATTTATAACAGCTCTTTTTGTAGTGCAAAGAATTGGAAGTTGAGGGGATGCTCATCAGCTGGGGAATGGCTGAAAAAGTTGTGACATATGATTGTGATGGACTACTATTGTGCTGTAAGAAATGACAAAGGGGGTGGTTTCAGAAAAAAACACGGCAAGACCTATATGACCCGATGCAACAGCAATGTTGTAATGATGATCAACTGTGAAAACCTGTCTACTCTATTCAACATGATAATCGAACACAATCCCAAAGGACTTGAGGAAGTGCTATCAAGTCAAGGAAGCAAGCATTTATTTATTTTTTTTTTCTGACCTCCACCCTTCCCCCCACCCATGCTTAATAATATTTCATTTTTTCTAATTACACACTAAGATAGTTTTGAGCATTCACTTTTACAAGATTTTGAGTTTGAAACTTTTTTTCTACCTTCCTCCTCTCCTCTTCTCCAAGACAACATGCAATCTGATATAGGTTATACATGTGTAGTCTTATTAAACATAATTTCATATTAATCATGTTGTGAAAGAAAAATAATAGCAAAAGGGAAAAACTATGAGAAAGAAAAAAAAAGAGAAAATAGTATGTTTTGACCTGTATTCAGACCCCAAGGTTTTTTCTCTGGATGTGGATAGCATTTTCCATCATGAGTCCCTTGAAATTGTCTTAGATCATTGCATTGCTAGATCTGTCAAAGTTGATCATTGCACAGTGTTGCTGACTGTGTACAATGTTCTCCTGGTTCTGCTCACTTTGCTCAGCATCAGTTCATGTAAGTCTTCCCAGTTTTTTTTTCTTAAATCCAGCTAAGCAAACATTTATTAAGCCTTTACTGTGTACCAAACTCTGTGGTAAATGTTGGGGATACAGAGAAAACAACAGCAGTCCCTGCTCTCGAGGAGCTCACAGGGTGATGAGGGAGACAACATGCAAGCAACTATGTACAAACAAGATATAGACAAAGAAACTGGAAATAATATTAGAGGGAAGGCTCTAGAATTAAGGGGCATCAGGAAGGGATTCTTGTAGAAGATGGGATTCTCTCTGGGACCTGAAGGAAGCCAAGAAGTACCGATGGATGAACATTGCAGGGATGCCAAGAACAACCAGTGAAAATGCACAAATTCAGAAGAGGGAATGTCTCATTTAAGGAAGAGCAAAGAGTTCTGTATCACTGGGTCACAGAGTAGAAACAGGGCAGTAAAATGTAAGAAGACTGCAAAGTAGAAAAGGACCAAGTTATGAAAGGCTTCAGAAGACTTTATGTTTGATCCTGGAGAGAGTAGGGATCCACTTATTGAATGGGATGGGGGAGGAAGGTGACATGGTTGGTTCTGCACTTTAGCAAGATTGATTTGATGGCTGAGTAGAGGATAGACTGCAATGTGGAGATTGCTGAGGCAGAGACCACACAAAGACTACAGTGATAATCTGGGTATGAGATAATGACGGTCTACACCTAGGTGGTGACAGCATAAAATGTAGAATTGCCAGGACGTAGTAACTTATTGGATGTGGGGGTAAGAGAATGAGGAGTTGAGGATGATAGATTGCAAGCGTGGGAACATGGTGGTCCTCTCAGCAGTAATAGGGAATTTAGGAAGAAGGGAAGGTTTTGGGGGAAAGATTGAGAATTCTGTTTTGGATATGTTGAATTTAAGATTTCTCCAGGACATCCAATTTAAGATGTCCAATAGGCAGTTGGAGAAGCAAGACTGATAATGCAGAGAAAAGTTAGGACTGGATAAATTGACCTGATCTACATAGATATAGTAATAGATACATGGGAACTGACGAGATGACCAAATGAAGTAGTTTAGAATAAGGAGAAAATTAGAGGTCCCAGGACAGAACCTTTCCTGGTAGATTTGATATGTATGAAGAGCCAACAAAGGAAATTGAGAAACAGTCAGACAGGCAGGAGGAGAACCAGAAGAGAACAGTGTCTTGAAAACATAGGGAGGCAGTATCAGAGAGAAGAGGGTGATGAACAGTATCAAAGGCTACATACAGAGAGGTCAGGAAGCAGTTAAAATTGGTAGTTATGAAGAAAGTGGTTTTAGTTGAATTTTGAAGTCAGAAGTCATATTGAAGAAAATTAAGAGAATAGGAACCTTTTTAAAAAAACAAACAAACATGCATAGTCAAGCAAAACAGTTTCCCACACTGGGTGTGTTCAGTGATGTATGTCGGTCTGCTGCTCTCTGCAGCTTGAATCTGTGACCTTTTTGTGAAGAGATGGGCAGAATGTCCAAATATCCTCTGAAATTGTGGTTATTACATTGATGAGAGTTCTTAAGTCTTTCAGAATTCTTTACTTAGTTGTATAGATTTTTCTTCTGGTTCTGCTCACTTCACTGCATCAATTCATATAGTTCTTCTTAGGTTTCTTTGAAATCATCCCTTTTTTCATTTCTTATGGTACAACGATATTCTTTTACACTTATATGCCATAATTAGTTCACCTAGTTGGAATTTTTGAGCATATCCTTAGCTTCCATTCCTTTTCATAACCAATCTAGCTGTAAATACTTTTGCGCGTGTGGATCTTCTTCTTCTTTGATCCCTGGAATTATAGGCTTAATAGTGGTATTCCTCGGGTCAAATGCATATGTTAGTGACTTTGGGAACATAGTTCCACATGAGCAAACCCATTCTGAACAAATGAAGTAGATCGTGTGCTTGGTGTCATGTGAATGTAGAAGAGTGAACTTTTCTACGCATATGACAAAATTGCTTGTATATTATATCCTTCACATTTGGTCATGAAGCTAAAGGTATATACAGAGAAGCAAAAACTGCATTTGCTCTGTTTATGTGTCATGATACAGTGAAGTTATTAAAATGATGCCATTGTATGGAATACAGAAACAAGAAGAATTTTTCTGTTATTAGATAAAATGGCTATTTCTGAAAAGATTGCTGATAAGTAAAAAAAAAAACAACTCTGTAATCAGATCCTCTTGAGATGAGATAGAAAAAAGTGCTGCTATGCATAAAAGTTTTTAAGCCCGTATTGAACTAAATGAATTCTTAATAATGTTATTTTTGATAGACTGTCCTGTCATTTTTTTACATTTACTGAAATCTTTGAGATATAGCTAGTGTAGTACTTACAGGCCAATTTATGGTGCTGAGTAGCTTCAGTTTAAGAGAGAAACTTGGTGAAGTGAAACAAGAAAATATAAATAGGAAAAATTAAGCAAAATAGGATTTATGATTGATATTAAGAAAACAAGTCAAATCAAAGGCTTTGGGGGGGTGGGGTTACTATTTCCTCTTTATATGTACTGAGATAGAGGGCAGATTCTATTCTTTCTGAGGGAAATGAGTAGCACAGTCCAAGAGTATGGTTATCAAACAATTCTCAAGATGGAACCTTGTTTAGATAAACACAAAACTCTGGTGCAGGGCCATGGGTTACATTATTAAAACAGAAGAAGAAGAAGAAGAAAAAAGACTTATCTGTTCAAAATGTTCCTGGCAGCTTCATTTGTAAGAGGAGAAAAGTGATAACTGCCTACATGTACAATATAAAATATCTGAATAAATTATGGTAATATAAATGTAATGGAATATCATGGTGCCATAATATAGGGAAGAATCTAAATATGTAAACATGTATGAAGTGTTAAGAAGTGAGATTGGCAGAGACAGGACAACTTTTATATATTGCTTATTAAAAGCAAAGAAAATAAGGGAGTTGGGATTTATGAGTACACAGGTTTGAGAAGGACGTTGGACAGATGTTTTGTATGTTTGATTTTATTTTGTTAATGTGTGTTATCTTGTGTCCTCCCCCACTCCACCCTTAGATGACATAAATATACAATTTTTGTGGATTTTGTTTGGAGAGATATCCCATCTTTGCTTCAATTGTAGATTTGTTAGAATTGCCTGTAAGTGTTGTGTTTATGGTTACAAATGGGGAAAAAACTTTCATCATCCTTTGAACATGAGTGTATGAATCAATCAGACCATTTTCTACATGATGCTATGTTTGATGATCCTCAAGTAGGTAATTTCTACTCAGACATAAGCAGGATAGTGATAAAAGACAAATTTTTCAACTGGTAGAATTAAACATTTGTGATTATTCTAAGTATTTTAAAATGAATGAAAAAAAAACATTACTATTTGCTAGTGATACAAAAAGCTTGACAATCCCTGCCATCAAAGTGCTGACATCCTAATAGGGTAGGAGTTCTTCACCTTTTTTATGTCATAGACCCCTTTAGCTGTCTGGGGAAGCCTATGGATCCATTCTCATAACAATCTTTAAAAAAAAATTGTAGTGGAAGGAAATGCTAAATTTCTGTCAGAAGTTAGGGATGGAGAGAGGCAGAGAGAGAGGGGTAGTGACCAGGAAGATGGGTGTCTAGGTTACACAAGTCACAGGCTTGGGGAGTGGAGTGGTGGGGTGCTTGATTGATGTGTCTTAAAATTGTGATTGTTTGCCATCTTGTCCTTTATGCTCATGGGAGAAGAAGCTTCACTGGGACGTTAGTTAATTTTTCTACAAAGAAATCACATCATCTAGTTCCAAGTTCCCTGAGGTAGTTAAGGGAGCCATAGGCAACCTGCATAACCCACGTATATGGAAATTAAGGAGGCTTCTGTCTTACAGTTGTTCTCTACATTTACCAGTCTTTGGAGCCCATGTCTGCCATTTTTGATGATTACAATAAAATAATAGTCACTCATGTTGTTTAGACAGATATGGACAAATGGACAAGCCCTAACTTGAGATCTCCATTGATATCTATACAATGAGAAGAGAACAGGAAGAAAGTGTCTACTCTACCCAGGATGTTGGAGGGATCCCCTGGATTGAATTTATTGAAAGACATAAATAAAAGTTGAGGCAAGCTTAAATGGATTGTGATCTCATTATTAGAGGGAATTCCCACATTGATGAGATTACAGATCTCCTGTTGGAGAACTGTGGTTCTTGAAAGGAGGAGATCCTGTAATATCAAAATGATTCCAATATTCTTAGACTCTAACATTGCTTTATATAAAAGCCTTGGAAGTCAAGGTAAAATCTTAGTGATTAGAACGCACTCTCTGGCGCAAATATGTTTTGTGTTCTTCATAAGCAATTTTTATAACTGACTCATGACCACTCTGAGGAGGGGCTTCAAAGTCCTTCCACGTGAGGATTAGTTGAAGGAATTGGGAATTCTTATTCTGCAGAAGAGCATACTATGGACGCAGCTAGCCAACTCACCTTTATAATATGCAATGAGTGCCTGAAGATTTGGAAAATGCTTTTCATGCTATCTCGTTTGACCCTCACAATTACCCTGGGAATTAGGTGATACGTGAGGCTGAATTTGAGGCAAATCTTTCTGACTCCAAGCTTAGCGCTCTACTACATTACCTTGATGTCCTTATGGATATGATGGGATGCTATGTGGAGGAGGGGTCCTGTATGTGTGGAAGTATTGGAGAGAATTACAAATAAGGGTATTTCAGTCTGATGAGAGGAAAGATTTTCTAATAATGAAAATTGTCCAAAAGTAGGGCAGCTAGGTGTTGCAGTAGAACCTGGAGCGCTGAACCTAGAGTCAGGAAGACTCGAGTTCAAATCTGGCCTCAGACAGTAGCTGTGTGACCCTGGGCAAGTCACTTAACCCTGTTTACCTCAGTTTTCTCATCTGTCAAATGAGCTGGGGAAGGAAAAGGCAAACCACTCCAGTATCTTTGTCAAGAAAACTCCAAATTGGGGTCATGAAGAGTCAGACATGACTGAAAAATGGAAGAGCCACAACAAAAGTAGAATGAAGTGTCTTAGGAAAGTATGGGTTTCCTCTCTCACTGAAGGTCTTCAAGGAAAAACTGGATTCAATAATGGAGGATATTCTTGGGTATGTTGTAGAAGGGACTCTTTTTTGGGTACGAGTTATACTGTCTGGCCTCCAATGTCCCTTTCTGAGAGTTTGTGATGCTGATAAGACTGTTAAATTTTTTTCTTTTTGGATTTCAAAGAATGCTTTAAAAAAAGAGAATTTTTAAAAATGAAACTTGAAATGTTGAAAAAGAATGGAAAATGGGAAGGGACTGTCAATTTGGGCTATGTTTTGAGGTACATTTAGGATTTTAGTTGTAAGCTTTTTTACTGGAGATAAGGCATTTTCTGAGATCAATGATAACATGAAGCATTGTGGAGGTAATTTATTTCAGGTAGGATTTGTGTTTTGAAACATGTCATCAAAATCAAAACATGCTGTCTAGCTCATTGAGGTAAATACAAGAACAGTAAACAGAAAATATTTTCTAGCTGAGGAGATTTATGTATACACTAATATTTTTTTCTCTGTTCCATGGCTAAAAATAAATGAGAATAGCTTTTATAAACCAAATGCTTAGAGTGGCTTGATCATATAATCCTTTTGTTTTGAGTAGTTAAAAAAAAAAGTAGGTTATAAGAAATTCTAGAAGTCTGTGAAATTGCAGCTTTGCAGTCAGCTGATCTTGTTCAAACCATCCTTAAACTCTGCTTTACCTCCTTGAGCACATAGGATACATGAGATTATTAGGCAGGCAGGCATTTTTCCCTTGTAGAAAAATAGCTGTCTTTGAAAAAGAGATTATATTTTGTAATCAGTGCTACTATCATATGTAAAAGGTAAAATCTGGTTTCAAGGAATAGCCTAGCACAGCTGTTCCCAAAGTGTGACCCATTCCTTCCCTCTCCCCTCCCTCCCAGATCCTTTCAGAGGGTCTGTGAGGTCAAAACAATTTGCTAATAATACTAAGATGTTGTTTGCCTTTAAAATGCTCCTCCTTTTTCCAACCACATACCTGTGTGAGAACAAATTTTCCCCATGTACTTCGACCAAAATAGCAACAGATTGAAGCAATAGAGAGAAGCCAATTATATTCTATTAATCCAGACATTAAACACATTTCTAAAAAAATATGTACAACAATGCCATTCTTATGACATTTTTGTTTTGAAAAATATGGTTTCTAATAAAAATATATTATTTATGATAACGTGTTTATAATAAAATTATAAACATAATTTATGATTATTTTAAAGTGATTAATAAAGGCATTTAAAATTTGATCAGCCTTAATTTCTAATATGGTAAATGTAAACAGATGTAGCCCACATAAACACAAGTTCTTTGGGGTCCTCAGAAACATTTAAGAGCATACAAGGATCCTGAGACCCAAAGTTTAAGAAGCCCTGGCCTAATGAATGCCTTGGCATTCCAACTCCCCATCATGTCCCTTTCTCCAGCCCACCTCCTTTTCAGCTTCTTTTTGTATATTTTCTCCCCTATTAGAAAGTAAGCTCCTTGAAGACAAGGACTGTCTTTTTAAAATTTGTGTTTGTATCCCTACTGCTTAACACATGTTTACTGACTAACTGGCATTTTAAGTTCTTAAGCTCTTAGAAGATTAAAACTATACTAAGACTTTTGGGACATTTGGCATATAGAAAACAAATGCATAAATACTCCTAAGAGTACTTATCTTCTTTGAGATGTGGCTCAGACACATTCTTCTGCCTCAAGTTTTTCCTGATTTCCTAGAATTGCTAATGCTCTCCCTCTTTTTGTATATATTTTGTATATACCTTTATATATTTGTATGTGTCTGTATGTATATATATGTATATACTTTGTATATATTTGATTTATTATCTTTTTTTACTGTAAATAATATTTTTACATGTACTTCTTGTTACCTCTTATTAAAATCTTTGCTTCTCTTGAGTAGAGATTGCTCCATTCTTTGTTCTTGGATTCCCTAGCACAATGCTTGATGCATAGTAGGCGCTTAATAAATACTTGTTGATTGATTTTGGGAGAGGGTACAAGTTGCTGCTGGACTTCATGATGGTGCCATTGACCACCCTTTCTTTGAGATGGTTTCTGAGGTCTTCCATCACAGATAAAATAATCTCTCTAGCTCTTATGGCATGGTCATAAGTAAGTGAATTATATTTTGGGAACTGCTCCTTAGGTATCCTACAAACTACAGCTGTAGTGAAAACATGCCTATTCTCGTACCGAACTTCTACCTCAATTGATTCTTACGTTCATTTGGTACTGAAAATTCACCAAATATGTCAGGATATACTAGTGTTTTTGTGGTGTTCACTGTCTGTGATTCTGTTCTCTTGTAGGTCTGAGTATTGGCAATACAGATGGTCAAAAGTATGTAGGTACTGGGCCCAAGCTTATTGCTTTCAGTATCTTTCATATATTTTGAATAGGCTGACATTGGTTCTGATCAGTGCTGAGATGTGTGTGTTATTGGGTCTGGACACACCAAAGTCAGTGTCCAATTTCCTGTTAATACTAACAGTTTTCTTTTTTTTTTAAATTAAAAAAATTTTTTTACTAACAGCTTTCTTAATGAACTTAAAGCTCACTTCGATATATGTGGATAGTCTTTATTACTTATTTTATCAAGTGTAAGCCCTTTCATAGAATTTAAAGGTACCTCT
>CM053583.1:155179101-155243039 GCA_028627135.1 Pseudochirops cupreus
AAGGAAGAAAAGATGAAGAGAAAGCAAAGATGTGAGGGAAAGGATATTTGTTGGTAGAATCAACTGATATGGGAGCTGTGAAAGACAGAGGAGAATGTTGGGGGAGAGCACAGAGTGCAGGATCCCTTGGAGGGGGGGGGGAATAGAGGTGGAAGAAAGAGCAGATGGCTGCCATGTGGTACCTTCAGCATTGGGAGCTGGGTTGCTGTGGCTTTGGAATGGATGGGGGAAGGAAGAGGGAAAGTGCCACTGGTCATGCATAGGTATGTATTTTGCGAGGCTGGTGCTTATAACTGGGGAAGTAGCCTTATTTAAAATTCCGATGTAGTTTATTTGCTAAACTCTGCAGGCTTCTGTGGTTTTTGAATCCTTTCCTCTGCGTGAGACTTCTAACACCCACTTAATTCCAGTTTTTAAACTGGGAAAGGAAGACAATGGAATAAGCATTTATATGGTCCCTACTAAGTGCTGGACACTATGTTAAGTGATTTTTTTGTTTTACAAATATTATGTAATTTGATCCCTACAACGATCCTAAAAGATAGGTGCTATTATTACAGTTGAGGAAAAATTAAGTGACTCACCCAGGATCACACAGCCAGTAAGTGTCTGAGGCCCCATTTCACAGAGGTCTTTCTGATTTCAGGCACAGTACTCTATCCATTGTCCTTCAACAACCAAGATACTGACCAGATTGATTGCATTTGTAAAGACAATATAGATATAAGAAGGACAGCTAGGTGGCGCAGTGAATAGAGCATCAGCCCTGGAGTCAGGAAGACCTGAGTTCAAATCCTGGACTCAGACACTTAACACAAAAACCAGCCGTGTGACCTTGGGCAAGTCACTTAACCTCAATTGCCCTCCAAAAAAATATAGAGAGATAAGAAGAAGATAAAATATAGAAATAATGTAGGACCTATGATATATTATTAATATTGTTCAATACAGTTGGATGGATAGTCTATGGAACTCATTCTTCAGAGAGGCGGGGTGTGTGTGTGTGTGTGTGTGTGTGTGTGTGTGTGTGTGTGTGTGTGAGAGAGAGAGAGAGAGAGAGATCTTAATCCAAGGGTTCCTAACATGGGGCTAAGGAAACTTCAACTAAGTAATTAATTAATTGATTCCTTTACCCATCTATATATTTATTTACTTAAAACATTCATTTAAAAAGATTGAGTTTTAAATTCTCTTCCCTCCTCCACCCATTGAGAAGACAAACAATATGCTATCAATTATACATGTGAAGTCATGCAAGACATATTTCCTTAATAGCAATGTTGCAAAAATAAAAAACAAGAAACAAAGTGAAAATAGCATGCTTCAGTGTGCACAGAGTTTATCAGTTCTCTCTCTGGAAGTAGATACCATTTTTCATCATGAGTCCTTTGGAATTGTCTCGTATCATTGTATTGATCAAAGTAGCTAAGTCTTTCACGACTGATCATCATTCAATGTTGCTGTTACTGTGTACAGTGTTTTCCTGGTTTTGCTTACTTCACTTTACATAAGTTCATATACATCTTCGCATGTTTTTTTAAACCATCCCTATTGTCATTTTTTATGGTACAATAGTATTCCATCATAATCACATACCATAGCTCAGTGGTTCTCAACCTTCCTAATGCCATGACGCTTTAATACAGTTCCTCATGCTGTGATGACCCCCAAGCATAAAATTATTTTTGTTGCTACTTCGTAACTGTAATTTTGCTACTGTTATGAATCTATCTGATATGCAGGATGTATTTTCATTGTTACAAATTGAACATAACTCACAGGTTGAGAACCGCTGCCATAGCTTCTTCAGCCATTCCCCCATTAATGGCCATTCCTAAGTTTCCAATTTTATGCCACCACAAAAGGAGCTGCTATTTTTATACGTGTTTTGTACAAAAACATGCTTTTCCCTTTTCTTTGATCCCTTTGGGGTACAGACCCAGTAGTGGTACTGCCAGTTCAAAGGGTACACCCTCTAAAGAGCTCTTTGGGCATAGTTCCAAGCTGTTCTCCAGAATGGTCAGACAAGTTCTTGTTGTCATGTCATTTCAGTTCTGTCCAACTGTTTGTGACCCCTTTGGGGTTTTCTTCGCAAAGATGCAGGAGTGGTTTGCCATTTCCTTCTCCAGCTCATCTTATAGGTGAGGAAACTGAGGCAAACAGGATTAAATGACTTGCCCAGGGTCACATAGCTAGTAAGTGTCTGAGGCTGGATTTGAACTCACGAAGATGAGTCTTCCTGACTCTCGACCAGGCGCTCTATCCACCGGGCCCCCAGATGCCCCTGAACAAGTTCACAAATCTGCTAACAGAGCATTAATGTCCCTGTTTTATAAACTTACAAAATTTTTTGATATTTATTTCAATATAATTGGTTTACTTTGTAATCCTGCGTATTTTATTTTATGCATTTAAAAAACATTGTTCTGAGGAGTCTTTAGACTTCACTAGATTATCAGAGGGGCCAGTGATACAAAAAAAAAAAAGGTCAAGAACTTCTTTCTTAGATGGTCATCCAGTGAACTACAAGAGGCCCAGAATTCAACAGGAGGAAAGTAGCATGGATAGCTGGTAACCTTGGGGAAATTGCAAAGTTTTTTCTTTAAGTGACCTCCAAGCTTCCCCCTGAAACAAAGTCCCAACTTTTTGTAATACCAGAGAGATACATTATATATCATATTACATATAATTATTATAATTATATATAAATATATATAATTATACATATAATATCACATATTATATATATATATATATTATATATTACATTACATATATTAGATATGTGGCTCCATGTGCTGTTGTGCCACATGGTCCTTGAAGAATAGAAGCTGCACACAGATCATTCAAAGTAGTAGAAAGACACATGTGGTCAAGTGCAGACGGCAGCGCACTCCAGTTCTATGTTTGTCAAACAAGAGGTTGGTTAAAATGATTATCTAACTCTAAACCAATAAACCTACTATCTATGATTGAACCATGCAAAAGAGGAGAGAAAAAAATTACATTTGAGCTTATTTGAATCTTTAAAGGAAAAAAATTGAGTGTTTCTAGTACACATTCTTTATTATAATTTCTATTGTTTTTTGCTTCATTGGGCTGCCAGTACCAAGGGTTTGATACAAACTTTATGTGAACTCATCCCACATATAGCCCTTGATGTTTCTACCATCAGCGTGTTTCTTGTGTAAATTCCCCTTTTCTCCACTCAGACAGCCACCACTGAAGTTCAGACCCTCATCCCCTCTTGCCTGGAATATTGCAATAACCTAATTCTCCTCCTTCTCAACCTACTCCTCTCCCACCCCCCACCCTCCTTCACTTAGCAGTCAACATGATTTTTCCCAAGTAGCAGATTGGTGTTAAAGCCCTTCCTAACCTGGCCCCATCCTGTTTTTTCAGTCTTATTACCTTTTACTCCCCAGCATGAATTCCAAGATCCACCCGTAGAGCCCTCCCTGCTTGTACCTCTCAGAAACCACTCCACCTCTGGTGTCCCATGCCTTTTCAGGCTGTCCCTCATGCCTGGAACTCTCTCCCTCTTCACCTTTACCTCTTAAGTTTCCCTTGCATTTTTTTCAGATTTTGTGTCACACATCACCTTCCGTGTGAGGCCTTTTCTGGCCCCCACCCCCAAGCTGCGAGTGCCTTTCCTTCTCAAATTACTATTCATCTACTCTGTATAGATCTTGTATGCACCCAGTTATTTGCACCCCTCTTCATTAGAATGTGAACCCCTTTAGGGTAAGAATTGCCTTTACCTTTCCTCATTTGTTCAAAACCCAGTGACGCTGCATTAAATTTAAGGCTAGTTGTGTAAATGAGGCATCTAGGTAGGCAGGTGTTTAGAGTGTCATACTTGGAGTCAGGAAGACCTGAGGTCTGATGTAACCTCAGATGCTGACTAGCTGTGTGATCCTGGGCAAGTTTCTTAACCTTTCTGTGCCTCAGTTTCTACTTCTGTAAAATGGGGATGGATAGTTTAATAGCACCTATTTCACATGATTGTTAGGACCAAATGAGATAATATGCAAAGTTCTTTGCCAACCTTAAAACCGCTATGTAAGTACTGTTATTCTTGCAATTATTATTGTTATCATTTCAATGTAGAAGACACTATACGGCATATGTAAACGCTGGATCACAGATTTTTTTAGAGCTATAGCAAGCAGGTTGTTCTGGGGGGAGGGAGGGAAAAGATCTTTGTATTTTTGAGTTTAAAAGGCACTTAATTTCAACTCATTAATATTAGTGTGCATAGAATGGCTAAAATCACTGAAGTCCTTTAATATTGTTGTTACATATTTCAGTGTTTGACTTGGAAATATGGATATTGGCTTAAGCAATTCATATATAAGTATTGCTTGCTTCAAAAATTCCATTGTAGGACAGCCAAATTTAAAAAACTAAACAGAAAACCAAGGAAGTTTGTAGTTGAAAAAGCCATAGAATTTCCTCATTTTGTAGTGGTCCAGGAGAACTGAAGTGACTTGTTCAAGGTCACATAGCTAGTTAGTAACAGAGCCTGTTTTAGAAGGCTAAGTCTTTGGAGCTCAGTTGAAACATATCTCTTGTTGGAGGACCAAGCCATTATGATCCGAGAGACTCATCACCAGTTTGACGAATTTTTGACCAAAACTTCTAACTCTTTTCTAAGTTGTAGAGAGTTTGAGGCCTGCTTTGGTGGGGAGAATTCGTGGAATAAATATCAAAATGTATTCACATATAGTCACAGAAAGAACATAGATTTTCCTTTTGTGGATTTCTAATTTCATTAATAAAGAAAACTTTGGAGTCGGGAAACTCCTATCTATGCAGATTAACACTTCTAGTTCTTAATTACTGAGTACTAATTAATTCTTAATTACTCACAGTACTGAGAGGTTATATGACAGAGGGTCAACACAGTAAATATGGGTCAGAGGCAGGGCTTTAACTCACATTTTCCTGGCTTTGAAACCACCTTTTTTCTGGTCTCCTCCTTGACAATAAATATTTAGGTATCAGATGTTTTAACACTTGCATATACCAAAAGCATTTAGAATCTTGAAACTGGACCTCTTGACAAAACTGAGGCCCTCGGCTTAGGTGACCTGCTTGAAGACACACGACTAGCAAGCATCAGAGGCTTGATTTGAACGCAGTTCCTCCTTCCAGACTCAATACTCTTCTGATTGTACCACAGTTTCTCCTTCATCATTAGCGAAATTACCTCCACACGTTGACAAAATTGAGCCATAATTATTTTTGGTGTTTTCCCATCTCTTTTCTTGGTAGTATAGGCATCCACAACATGGCCGTAAATATTAATTTATATATTCGTGGGACATAATAATCCGATGCCAGAAAGTAGAGGAAATGCCACACAGATATCCAATTTCAGCTGTAAACACTGGCAGAGTACTGGAGGAAGTTGCCTTTCACATTGACTTTTTTCTCTGTTTCTTCTAATCACGTTCAAAGGAAAAATGTCGTAGAAGCCGAGTGAGAGCAACCTCACTCGGGGGCTTGGTGGGAAGGCCTGTTCTCTGTTCACATAAGGCCTTTTCTTTGATTTTTTTCCTCCTCCAGAGGGACTTGACAACAAAAACATGCCTCAACTATTATGTGTGTTGCTCCATGGCCTTCTGGCCATTGTAGTAATTAAGAATTAAGAAAACAGTTAGCATTTTGGAGTTCCGTGGTGCAAAATAAGATGAAGTAATGTTAGCAGCTAATCAGAAGTCTCTGTTCAGCCCCTTTGCCTTTGTTAAGGATGCTTCCCAACTGTTTGGGGGAGATGACGATGAGGTGAAGCCAAGATACACCCTCTTTGTATTTTATCCCATTCCAACAGGTTTCATATCTTATAGGTTTCCTTTTGGGCAATCCTGGAGAATATCATGTTATCTCTGTAATATCAAAATTTGGATGAAACTATGTTATAGAATCTTCTAGTCAGTAAATATTATGCTTTGGTTTTGTGTCTTGTTAGGGATGTTGCTTGTATTTAGGGAGAGAGCTAACGGGAGCCATGGAGGCAGCTAGGTGGTTCAGTGGATAGAGAGAGCATCGAGCCTGGAGTCAGGAAGACCTGAGTTCAAATGTGGCCTCAGACACTAGCAGTGTCATCTTGGGCCAGTCACTTAAACTCTGTTTTCCTTATCCTACTGGAGAAGGAAACGGCAAACCACTCCTGTATCTTTGCCAAGAAAACCCCATGGTTGAGATTGGTGTGTTATGGTCAATGGGGTCATGAAGAGTAGGCCATGACTGTAGGCAACTTATTTAACGTCTGTTTCCCTCGGTTTCCTCAGCTATAAAGTGGGGATAATAATCCTACTTCCCATAGTTGTTGGACAGATCAAATGAGATAATTATAAAGTGCTTGGCACAGTGCCTGGCACATAGTAAGGGTTTTATTACATATATATATATATATATGTATAACATAAATATGTATATATATTATGTATGATATAAAATATAATAACATATTATTTATATATAATTTATATATAAAATATATTCATTATTATTCCTCTTTAAAAATAAATTTTATTTTTTATTACTTTCAATTCCAAATTCTCTCCCTTCCTCCACCCACTCATTGAGAAGGCAAGAAATAAATACCCATCATTATTCTTATTCTTATTCTTATTATTCCCAAACAGAACATTATATATAACAAATAGAGCAAAACCAAGGAAATCTGGCTTTGTGAATTGGCATTGCATATGCTGTGGCTGCAAGTTCTGGCACAAAAATGACGTAATTTTGTACAATTTTGTCACATCTGGTATTTGAACTTTATGAAAAATGATTCTTTTACTGTTTTTTGTTGTTGTTGTCATTTTTCCTAATGGTGAGAAGATTCAGAGCGCATACAGGATTAAGTGCATTCAGTCAGTCAGTTAACAAGTCTATCAAGGGTCCATCATGGGTGCTGGCTGCAAATTCAAAAATGAGACCATTTTTGCCCCAAGGAACACACATACTATTGGCGTTAGGTGCCGGCATGCAGCTTGTGAAGTAACTCTTTTCTTATTTCAACTTCTCTTTCCCAGGGATGCTTCTTATATTTTTATCAAATCTTTTTTTTTAAAAAAACATACAGTCCTCTTAGATTATGTGATAAACAACAGTGATGAGGGGGGTAGAGGCGTACAGTCTGCAAACAAGCTGTATTGCAAAGAGTGGGTAGAGTTGAACCTAAAAGCGATTGAGAAGGTTTTACTCAAAGATCTACTTCAAATGAGTTGTATACAATTTCAAATATTGTTGATTCCAAATGATTATTGTCATAAGAGCTAGCATTTATGCAGTGTTTTATAGTTTGCAAAGTACTTTACAAATTTTATCTCATTTGATATTCTCGACTACTCTGGAAAGTGTTATCACCATCTTACAAATGAGAAAAGTGGAAGAAAGATAAATGACTTGCCCAGGGTCACACAGCTAGTACATGTCTGAAGCCAGATTTGAACTCAGGAAAAGAAGTAGTCTTCACTTCAGAACTGGCAGTCTATCTACTGCACCACCTAGCTGCCCATAACTGTGTGATTTGGGGTTTGATCTTTCTGGGTTTCACAAGATCCTTCTATTGAGAGAAGAACTTGGGTGATATTTAGTTCAGTGCTCTATTTTTATAGTTTTAGACTTTTTATACCCTGTAAAATGCATGTTTGGACTAAAGTTTTCCAAATTCCATTTGACATGATCCATATATCATATAAGTTTGACAATATTCAATCATAGGTTTACATACAAATCCATTTTTTCTTTGCTATTTCAGATAGGTTCCTAATTTTCACTGCTTTATCTATACCAACTATAAATTTGTTTCAAAAATTTTTGTGAATCATTTTAAAATTTTTGTTTAACTTCTTTGGAAAGAGGAAGCTTTAAATGTGTAAGACATTTATTTATAGGATTTGTTTTCATTGAGAAGATTCTAGAAATAGGCCTTTTAAAATTTTGGGATCTCTAAACATATTTTCAGAAGATTGTTGTTAATTATTACTTATTAGACTCTCCAATAGATTTGCTCACTTCTTAGCTCTGATTGGAAGAGACAAACTATTTTTTTCAAAGATTTGGATTAGAGCAAGTAGGAAACTTAGAAGTCATCCTGACTTTCTTTCTATAAGAAAGGTCAACCAATTTTTTTTCTCTTCCCTACGCAGACTCTTTTTATCCACTGGCTCCTTCCCTACTATCTAAAACATCTCTCCATTTTAAAGAAACAAAATGAAATAAAAAACCAGGTACACTAGTGCTGTAGTCATGGACTGGTTCCGCCATACTGACAGTTTCTACCTCTACTCCAAAAGTTACCAAACTATGTGAATTCTGTGACCCAGAAATATAGCTTCCAAAGGCTATACCCACAAAAAGATGAAAGAAAGAGGAAAAGGACCCATCTGTACTTATATATTTATAGCCATTCTTTTCTTAGTATTCTCAAGTTGGAAACTAGGGAGTCTCTGCCTATTGGGAAATGGTTAAACAAATTATGGCGTATGAATATAGTGTGATAATACTGTGCCATAAGAAAAGATGAAATGTTCAGTTTCATTGGACACTGGGAAATCCTCTGTGATGTGATGCAGAGTATGTGGAACTTGGAAAGCAATATGTGTGGTGACAACAGTATTATGGAGAGATACAAGATGAAACATGCTAACGACTTCCTGCTAAAGAGATGATGGAATTAATATGTGGAATGAGACATTGTTGGACAGTGCCACTGTGGACTGTGCATATTTGTTAAGAGGGTTTATTTTTCAGGTTTTAAAAAATTGTTTAATTGAAGAAGCAGAGGGAGAGAGAGCTGATACATGTTTGTGAAAATAAATTCTTTTTTAAAAAAATGAAATCCACATTTCACATAAGTTGATTAAGCTGTGGTGAGAAGCAAAGGTTTATGAACAGTAGTAACACTTGATTTATTTTCTAAGTTATTCAAACCCCAATTATGCAAATACTTGGGACCTCTGGGCACAAATGCCTAAGATTTTCTTAGGTTGATGGGGAAGGAGGGAACTGCCTTGTCTGTTTCATCTAAACTAAGTGAGGAAGGATCAGTAGATGAAAAACCTATGCTTATGGAGAGTGTTTTACCCACTTGTTAGTACTATTTATTTCCTTTCTCTTAACACAATTAGTAGTGTCCCTTTCTTAGTATTAGTTAAGTAGTCAGCGAGCAAGTAATCTATTTTTGTAAACCATGCTGAAACTAAGTAGACTGACCATCATGGACTCTCATTCATAGGCAAGTCAGCAAATCAACAAGCATTTGTTAAGTATTTAGTATGGTTGGTGGAGATGTGAACTGATCCAAACCATTTTGGAGAGCAATAAGGAATTATGCTCAAAGAGTTGTAAAACTGTGTATACTGTAATACCACTGGGTCTGTTTCCCAAGGTGATCAGGGAAAAAGGAAAAGAACTTATACGTTCTAAAATATTTGTAGCAGCTCTCTTTGTGATGGCAAAGTACTGGAAATTGAGGGCATGCCCATCAATTGGGGAATGGCTAAACAAATTGTAGTATATTATGATGGAATGCTACTGTTCTATAAGAAATGATGAACTGGTTGATTTTAGAAAAACATGGAAAGATTTGCATGAAATAGTGAAAAGTGAACCAAGAGAATGTTGTATATATAGTAACAGCCATATTGTTTGAAGAGCAATTGTGAACAACTAAATTATTCTACTCAAATCAGCTATAAAGGACCCATGAAGGAAGATGCTATAGATCACTAGAGAAAGAACTGATTTTAAAAATGTGCATAGTATGTTTTTTTATAATATATATATGCATATATGTGTGTGCCAATACATACTTTATCTGTCAAAGGGTGGTCTTCTCTAGTGCGGAATGGGGAGGGAGACGGTTTAGAACGAAAAATGTAACAAGAAAAATTAAATTAAAAAATATTTCGTATGTACCAGGCATTGTGCTAAGGACTGGTAATACAAAGAAAGAACAATCTCTGTATTCTCAAGGAGTTCATAGTCTAAAGATGGAAGCAATGTGCAAGCAACCACATATAAACAAGATGTATTCAGGATAGCTTGCACATCAGCTCAGAGAGAAGAAACAAGCATTAAGGGAGACTGGGAAAGGCTTCTTGTAAAAGGTGGGATTTTAGCTGGACTTGAAAGAAGCCAGGGAATCCAGGTGAAAAGAGATTCCAGACATGGGAGACAGTCCCTGAAAATGCCCACGAGTCTGGAGATGGAATGTTTATGAGAGGAAGAGTAAGATGGCCACTGTCACTGGCTTGTAGAATACATGAGGGGAATAAGATTTAGGAAGACCAGAAAAGGAGGAAAGGGCTAGATTACTACAGGTTTTTTTTTAAGTCAAACAGAGGGTTTATTTTTGATCTTAGCAGTGATAGGGAGTCACAGAGGTTTATTGAATAGAAGAGAAAATGGTGAACTGGTACTTTAGGAAGATTTCTTTGGTAGTTGAAAGGATGTTCTACAGTTCCTAAACCAAATTAATTCAAACTTTGATAGTTCTTTATATTTGTGATTAGTATTTAAAGTCTTCACAATGCCTTCTTCAAAGCAGCTGTCAGTTTCTTTAAAGCAATGTTTTTAATATTTAGGTGATATCATCTGGATTTGATTTTTTTTTCAATTGACTGAGATGTTCCCATTGCCAAGATCCCAGGAATTGGCCCGTCAAGTAAGATTTAGGTTAAGGAGAGCTATTGTCTCTTCCTTCTTTCACTGACTCTGGTTGCCAGAACTGCTTCGAGCCATAGAAAGGATTTCTTTCCCTGCTTTATTGTATCTTCTGCTGGCAATCCAAGAGTGAAGAACAGCATTTGTGCAGGAGATGATAGAAATGACCTTTGTTTCCATTCTACTGTGAGGTAGCTGTCATTCACTAGCACTTTTGTTCATAGTGAAGAACATTGGCATGGTGGTAGTAGAAGAAATGTGGCCTGTGGTCTCACAAGAATTTGGCAGTGTGGGAGTGAGGAGTGCGAGGCAGCCTCTCTGTGCCTGTTCTAAGGGAGCTAAGTGAAAAGGGGAAACATTTGGCAAACATGACAGGGAATGAAGGAGAAAGTCAGCTCTCCAGTGATGCTGTCAACAGTCTGAACTATGTCGATGAAAAGTTTTGGGAGCTACATAGACTCTCTGGTGATTTTATGAGAAGAAGAAATGTGGATAACTTCATAAAGAGAGAATGTGACCACCCTGTTGGTGGGTGGACTTTCTGTTGGTGAAAGAAATTATGTAAGATCATCTACTTATGAAATGTACTCAGACCTCTTGTAGTCCTATTACTAAGAGTTACAGATGGGATAAATTCCCCAGTATAGATATTTAAATCTTTGCTACAAACAGAAGTGCTAATGAATGACAACTACTTCACAGGAGAATGGATAGAACGAATAATTTTGAACGGAAACACCAGATAATGCCTCATATTAGCCATTTTGGTAGGCTGATTTTTATTATATCCAATGGGTGAACTTAGGGTGCATTTTGATCATTGGATGCATTTATGATTAAATTTCTTATTTTAAATTTTACTTTTCTGATTTAGAGTTTCCCATTTCTTTTGTTAGGATTAGGTAAAAATGCTTTTCATCAGAGAAGTGTTAGTAGATAGTTCTATGTGACAAACGTAATTATTTTTCTCTCCAGAGTGATTAAATTCTTTTGTGATTCTTATGAACTATTTTTGCTGTTCCTTATACCTGATACTTTGTCTCACCTTCATGGCTTTGAACAGGTTGTTCCTTATAACCTGGAGTTACAATCCTTCCTCACCTGCCTCTTCAATTGTCTCTTTTCTGAATTTAGAGTTTATCTTAAATACCACCTTCTACATAAGACCTTTCCTGATTGAAATTAGTTCATTCATGAGAATGAAACCCCCTCAATTTATGCTCAGGCAACTTTGTTTTGAGTTAGAATTTAATTCATTTCATTCCAGTCACTTGAATGAGCTATATTGATGAGTATAAAAAAAAGTTTTTGAAATCCTGTGAATGAATGTGTTAAAGTCTGGGGGTGGGGGGCAAGGGGGAGGCATTTGAAGAGTGAAGCTTGTTTTAGGGAGTAACAAGTACCTTTTCTATTTAGATAGCCTAGATTAAGCTATCATTACAGTAATTTTTTGTTCATGCAATTTCTGCAAAATTAATCCTGAGTTGCTTCTAAATAGAATCATAGTCAGAACCTTTTAAGACTGTAAGGTAATTAGTTATTATCTAGTCCAATCCACTCATTTTCCAGATAAGTAAACAGGCCTAGAAAAATTAATCACCTTGCTCAGGGCCACACAGCTCATTAGTGACAGCAGAGCAAAGTCAGTACTAGGAAGAAATGTCAGGTCTTTGTCTTTTCATTCCAAGTCAGTGCGGGATATGCCTCTTCTGCATGAGTTCAAGTACAGCCTAAGACTCTTAAGAGCTCTGTGACTCTGGGCAAGTGACTCCCCTTACCTACCTCCCTCGGTTGTAAGGGCAAAATGAGGGGATATTGGCCAAGAACTTTGAAAACCTTCAAGTACTGTAGAAATGATCATCATAATAGCTATTATGATTTTTATTATTATACATAACTTAATTCTTTGTCATCTGGAGTGACTGTCACCTTACACTCAACTTGTCCAAAGCAAAATTCTTCATTATCTCTTCTATATCCTCCTCTGTCCAGGCTTCCCTATTTTGTTTTTATTTTATTTTTTAATTTAATGAATAAAACAAACATTTCCATAACTTAGTACAATAAAAAAGATGATTGCACATGAAACTACAAATCTATTATGTACAACTTGCCTTTTCTTTTAAATATATAATAAAGTTATCATGTAAATTTCTATTTTTCCTCTCCTCCTCCCTACTAGAGATGGCTGCCATTAGTTACAAATAGGCATATATGTAAAATTGTTCTATACATGCTTATATTTATCAGTTCTCTCTCTGGATGCAGAGAGCATCTTTCTTCATTTGTCCTTTACGATTAATTTGGGTATTTATAATAGTCAAAATGACTTCTTTGCTCAAAGTCATTCTTAAAACAATATTGCTGTTATTCTATACAATGTTTTCTTTTCTCTGCTCATTTATATTTTTTATTTCATTTTGTTGATGGTATCACTGTCCATCCAGTCTCCAAGGTTTGAAATTTGGGCATTTTCTGTGACTTCACTTTGCCTACCTTGCCACGTCTAATTAGTTGCCACATCCTGTTGACCCTACTGCACTTCTCCTCTTGGATGCCTCCATTCTTCCCTCCCCCCAATTCCAGGCTCTCATCACTTCTTCCTTGGACTGTGTTAACAGCTTCCTAACTAGTCTTCCTTCTTGCCTCCAATCGTTCATATAGCCACCAAAATAATATTAATGTGCAGATCTGACCACATCACCTAGTGGTTCAGATTCTTCAGTTGGCTCCCTGTTTCCCTTAGACAAACTTTTTAGCCTGGCCATTTGGGGTCCTCTTCAGGTCTCCAGCCTAATTATTTCCCATCATTCTCCTTCATACTCCTTGTTTTGGCTACATCGGACCATTCCCTGATCTTGTGCTTGGCATCACCTGCCCCTGTACTTCATTGAGGCTGTCCTCCATGCCTGTGGTACACATCTTCCTCATCTTTGCTTTCTAAAATCTTCCTCTTACATCAAAGCTCATCTTAGGGACTATTTTCTCCATGAATCTTCCTTGAGCCTATTTGGTCAAAGTGTTGTCTCCTTTTCCCCATATCCCTAGGGTTCTATGTTTGGATCAGGAGTCAGGAGGACCTGAGTTCAAATCTGGCCTCAGACACTTAATACTTAGTAGCCATGTGACCTTGGACAAGTCACTTAACCCCAATTGCCTTGCCCCCATCAAAAAGAAAAAAAAATACTTAGCTACATAGCTGTTGCATATTTTACCCCAACCCCTGCCCCCAGCCCTTTTCATCTTTGTATCTCCAGTGACTAACACAGTTATCTGCACATAATAAAAACCTAAGAAAGCTTTAATTGCATTAACTTTAATTTAAATCTAACCTATCTAAATATTTGTAAAATTGTTTTGATGGATTAGATTGTTGTTGTTTGTCCTTCACTCTCAAAGAGGACCATGAAGTCAGGAAGATGATGCCATGACTAGCAAGTGAATTGGATTTGAGTGAGGGAGGGCTGTGCAAAGTCATCAGCCTCACTTTCTCCACCAGAGCCACGTAGATCTATTGACCAGATATAGATCAGGAGGACGGGAGATGGCCCTTATTGATTTGGATAGTCTAGTATTGGATAGAGCACTGGTCCTGAAGTCAAGAAGACCTGAATTCAAATCCAACCTCAGACACTTACTAGCTCTGTTACCCTAAACCTCAGTTTCCTCAGCCTTAAAATGAGAGACAATAATAACATCTTTCTCACAATGTTGTCGTAAAAATCAAATGAGATCATATGTGTAAAAGATTTAAGTGCAGTGTCTTCACACACAGCAAGTGCCTAATAAATGCTTATTCCATTCTGTTCCATTTGTAGAAGGAATATTTCTCATTGGCTTAACTGCTTTGGTTTATTTTAGGTTAACCAAACCCCTCTCATTTGCGGATTGTGTTGGAGATGAGCTGCCATGGGGATGGGAAGCAGCGTTTGACCACCAGATTGGTGTCTACTACATTGACCACATCAACAGTATGTTTCTCATTTCTTTTATTTTTTTAAAATATTTATTTATTTATTCATTCATTTATTTATTTTGCTTTTTATGCAGGGGAGAGGCAAGGCAATTGGGATTAAGTGACTTGCCCAAGGTCACACAGCTCATGAGTGTTAAGTGTCTGAGGCCACATTTGAACTCAGTCCTCCTGACTCCAGGGTCAGTGCTCTATTCACTGCACCACCTAGCCACCTCTCATTTCTTTTAAAACACCTACACCGACTATCTGCTGTTTAAGATGTATCTAGTTGTGTTGTCTCAGTTTAGTTGTCTATAAAGTACATTTTCTCTGTGCTTTCCATTTTTTAAAATGGGAGAGAAGTTTCTCAATTAACAACAAAAACAATAAAAGTCACGTCCAATTTGTTGGTGAGAAAGTGGATTCAGTCTTTTCTGGTAAGGACAGAGTTCTCCCTTACTCTGGTGCTAACTGTTGGATTGTGGGGATATGCCTTGTTCTGGACATATTTGGTCTCTCAAGACTATGGGGAGCAGAAGTAAGTGACCCTCTCCTGTTCTTGAAGGTTTAACCGAGCTGTCTCATAGTAGTCCAGAGCACTCTGAATCTTTCCTGCTGCTGCTCTACGGGGACTTTGAAAGTGCTTTGCTTGGAAGGGGCAAAGGAGACGTAGCTGCCTTTTTTCCCCCAAGGCCACCATGGCAGATAGCGTTGGGCAGCCATTGTTGTAAATGTAGTCATAGCTCCCTGGGAGAGAGCCGTGGTGTCCTCTTGACTCTTTTCAGCTACTCTCAGATTCCTCAGGGGCTTGGGAGGGATTTCTCTCTCAATCTCCTTTACTGATTTTCCTGTACTTTATGTAGCAGATAAACTTCTCATAACCTTTCTGGAAGGATTTCACTAATGCAACTGTTTTGGGAATGTAACTGAAAATATTTCATTCTTTAAAAAATTTCTCTTTAGCAAATTCTTCTATTGCAGATCATTCCATAACGAGAATTCTGTGTGATATGTTTAAGTAATCAATACATTAGAACGAGTGATGTATGAGTTGTTGGTTAATTTTTGCAGTTTTCCTCTGAGGATGGTAGTTGGTGTAGTTTTTAACAGACCAAAGAATGACTAGACAGATGGCATTTATTATTTATTTTTTTGGAAACCAGAAAGCTAAACATATGAGATATGTTTGGATATGCTTGTACCAGTTATCATTGATAGAAAATATCTCTCAGTGAGTGATATTTCTAACGATGGCAGGTTTCATCTTTATAAACATGAATATTCGTTTTCTCCTATAATGAGAAAGGATCCAAAACCAATGAACTCATGCTTCACACATCTGAAAATCTGTAATGGGTGAAGGCCACGTGTTAGATGGGCCTGGTAATGAGAGAAGGCTTCGTCTATCTTTGAGTAATCTTGCGTGAAGCTCTTGTAAAAGTTAAATAGAGGTTAGGATAAAGGCCGCTCTTCCAGTAATTTCCACTAAAGGAAGGTGCTCTGCTGAGGAAGCAATCAGAAATGAATAATGAAATGTTCGCATCCATCCGGTGGCAGACAGGGAAGCAGAGAAGATTAGCTAGCTAGCAAGAAGTATTACATGATGAAATTTCCTAATAAGTCAGCAGGTACACATGCGCATTGTGAATCACAAAGAGCTGCAATGCAACAGCTTTTCCAACTCTCACATAATCTACCTCTTGGGCAGAGGGTGAAGGGGGGGGGGGTTGAATTATTGAGTTAAGGCCTTTAAAATAGACACACAGGTAGGTACCCATTGTATCAGTGAAACTTGGGGTATATTTGGAAGCCAGCTTTTATGCATGTAGATAACTGTTTATATATATGACAATTACCACAAATGGTACCTTCTATCTCTTTTTAATCTGCTCAGAAGAAATTCTGTTTACTCTTTCGGAAATTCTTTCTCTACCTGAGAGATTTTTGAAATTTCTGAGTTTGAAGCCAATCATAGTTTCCCAGAGAATCCCAAAAGCTGGTGAGTTTTAGACTCAGTTGTTTTAGCTCTGTTCTCATTTGTCTGTTTTTAGCTTCTGATTGTCACCCAAGGAGGCACACCAAAGTCTTATGGTAGAAGAGACTAATTGCTTTAAAAAAAAAAGTGTAGTCTGCACTTGATTACTTGATAAGACCCTTTGATTTCTTGTGTGGGGGGGATTCCTGTGATGTAGCGGAATGATCACTAGATTTAGAATTAGAGCATTTGATTACAATTCTGGCTTTGATAATTACTCTCCAGTGTGATCTCATTTAACTCATTTAACCTTTCTTGCCCTCATTGTCTTCATCTGCAAAATAAAGGAATTGGACTATATGTTTCCTCTTATTTCTTTCATCTCTAAATCCTATGGTGCCTCTGTCTAGGCAACTTGAGACCTCTGTATGCCTCAGTAGACTGTGTCACGTGAATTGTTTATGGTCAGAGCAATTCATTACCTAATATTTATACTTTTGCTGCTAAGAACCTATCCTTAAGTTAGTTAGGCTGGTCCTCAGATGGAAGACACAAGATCTTTTTTTTTTCCTTGTCCTCAAACACTTTCCATTTGGGTTAAGACCAGACATTTAGCTTTGCTGGAAGGGTCTTTGAGAACCCAGTAAGAGCATACTTTGGGGCTGTCTCTAACAATTATGATAAACTGAAGTCTCTTAAAGCAGTCACCAAAGGATGGTAACTCACAGATGCATCTGCCTCCCTCTCCGTGAGTAAAATTACATTACATTACATATCAGTAAAACATTTTCTACATGTATTGTTGGAATGAAAGTAAAAGTCTTTATTGTCTTTTCCCCCCAGTCCTAATCATTCCTTGGCTTTCTGAAGCTGACCAGCTGGCACTACTGACCAGATACTTCCATTTTATAGTCTCTCTTCTCTAATTCTCCCTTTCTCTCCTCCTCACTCTGATGGTTCTGTATCCATCTCCTTCACTCTCTTTTCTTGGTGGTCTTCTTTTCCCCTAACTCATGGTAATTCTCAAGGCTCTTTCCTCTTTTCTTCTCTTTCCCTTGGTGAACCTGTATTAAATTAGAGTGTTGAACAGGTGAATGTAAGGTTTCTTCCAGCTCTGAAGCATATGATTGGTCCTATGATTTCTTTTATTGCCAAAATAATCTTCCTAACACCTGGGTTCCATCTCATTAGTGCCCTCTCCAAAAACCTTCCATGGTTCCCTGTTGCTTTAGTCTGACATTCTAAGAAAACCCTCTACTATATGATGCCTTCCCAGCCCATTTCATACTGCTTACTTCATAATACCTGCCATACACACTGAGTTAATGTCCTTTTTTTGATCTCTCCTTTAAACACTTGCTCCTGACATGCCTGAAATGGATACATCTTCTAACATCTTCCTGTTGCGATCACTGCCTTACATAACTCCCTAAGTCTAGTGTTACTCCTTTCCATGATGTACCTGCTCATTCCTCTGTTTCCCCTTCCTTGTCTATTTGACTTTTCTCTATGTCCTAGTTTATACAAGCAAGTGTCTTCTACCCTCTGCTAGACTGTAAGTTCCTTCAGGGTACTGCTTTTCATCTTTATTTGCTCAGGACCTTGTGTACTGTGTTTTACATAGTAGGTACAGGTTCAATTGTAGTGAATTTTTCTTTGACTCATTGTGATTCAATCTTTAGGGTTTTTTTTTCCCTTCAGGAATTAAAATTCATTTCTATGTAAGTAAGTAGAAAACAATTGATTTGCAATATTTTTGAAAATAATCAGAATGATATAAAACTTTTAGGGCTGCTATTTCTAGCACCTTGATGGATTTGATGCACCCTAACGTGTCCAAATTACATGCAGTAAAGTAGTTTACTCACTTAAAAGGACCTGGTTCATTATCTCATTAATCTTCAAGACATTCCTATAAAGCAGTTTAGAGAGCAAATGTTATTATCCTATTTTAACAGCTGGTAGGTGCATATGCTATATCTATGCATTTCACAATTTCAGCAGTTTTCCCTTTTCTTTTTATGAAGGATGAGGGATTGAAGAGTTTTGTTTATTAAAACTCTTTCTGTCTTATCTGGGTCAATACCTTAAAGTTTGACCTTGAAAACTATAGCTTCTTAAAACTCTAGGTTTATGGCAGTTTTGTGGGATTTTGTCTTATTTGGAGGCAAGGGCTGGAAGTCAGTTGTGAAGTGTTTTTTCAAAGGTTTTGACTTTACCATTGGAACTGAGAAATACTCATCTTGAGGTATAAGTCTCCAAGTTGGAATCTTTTAAACTTAATTCAGGGAGGTGGCTAGGTGGTGCAGTGAATAGAGCACTGGCCCTGGAGTCAGGAGGACCTGCGTTCAAATCCGGCCTCAGACACTTAACACTTACTAGCCGTGTGACCTTGGACAAGTCACTTAACCCCAATTGCCTTTTTGCTATGTGGTCTCCCCCATTAGAATGTGGGTTCCTTGAGGGCAGAGACTGTCTTACTTTTCTGTTTATTTTTTGTTGTTAGTAGGTTTTTCCGTTATTGCATACTCTGTGTGATAATGGTGTTTGTAATAATTACTTAGCATTTAAATAACAGTGCAAATCCCTTTACATGCTATCTTATTTGATCGTCACAACTGCTCTGGGAGGTGGGTGCTATTATTATCTCCAATTTTCACATAAGGAAACTGAGGCCAAAAGAATTGGTTAGGAAATGTCTGAAGGACGATTGAACTCAAGTCTTTCTGATTTCTCACCCTGGCACTCTATCCAATGTGTACATAATAAGTGCTTAATAAGATTTCCCTCCCTCCCTCTCTTCTTCCTTCTTCCTTCCTTCCTTCTTTCCTTCTTTCCTTTCTTCCTTCCTTCCTTTTTTCTTTCCTTCCTTCCTTCTTTCCTTCCTTCCTTCTCTTCCTCTTTCCCTGCTCTTTCCCTCTTTCTTTCTTCCCTGTTCCTTCCCTCCCTTCTTTCTCTCTTTTCTATTCCCCTTCCAACTTTACCTCTTTTTTCTTCCCTGTTCCCTCCCCTTCTTCTTTCTCCCTTCCTCCATCTCTTCCTTTTTTCCTCCTTCCTTCCTTCTTTCCTTCTTTCCTTGCTTCCTTCTTTCCTTCCTTCCTTCCTTCCTTCTCTTCCTCCCTCCCTGCTCCTTCCCTCTTTCTTTCTTCCCTGTTCCCTCCCTCCCTTCTTTCTCTCTTTTCTATTCCCCTTCCAACTTTACCTCTTTTTTCTTCCCTGTTCCCTCCCCCTTATTCTTTCTCCCCTCCCTCCCTTCCTCCATCTCTTCCTTTTTTCCTCCTTCCTTCCTTCCTTCTTTCCTTCTTTCCTTCCCATCTTCTCTTTCTTCTTTCCCTTATATCTTTTGAAGTAATTTATTTCATAACTCCCTAAGTGGTTACCTTCTATTAATGTATATTCATCCATGGAAAGTGCAATTGGGATACCTTATCATGGCATTGGAAGCTATGATGAGGAATCTAAGCTCTGAAAAATCCAATGAAGCTAGAGGGGTTACAATCTCTGGCAAAGAAGTGAGCTCCACACTGATAAAATGACAGATCTTTGAAGTATTGAAGTGAGAAGTAGTGTGCATCATAGTTAACTTTGTATGTCTTTGGTTTTATTAGAGTCTAATTTCTCTGAGGACAGGTACTGTGTTCTTATCTAAAACTTTGTATCTTTCCAGCACATAACACTGTGTTCTGTGTGCTCACATACTAAATGCTTAAAACACGTCCACTGAATTGAATGAATATCTGGACAAAATATCTTGTTTTATAAACCCGTTTTTGAAAAAAAAAAAGTCCTTTTTGCATTTTTTAATTCAGTAAATTCCCTGGCTTTATGTATCTTTGTTACAGCTGTTACTAAGACAGAATAGCTGTTATAAGCTGTGGTTTTCTCTGGAGCAGTGGTTCTGGGTCCAATTTCTGTGACTCCTCCCTCCCCCAGGGCACCCTTAATTTGCCCAAAGGATGCCATGTGTTGTTCTGTTACTATATTTCTGCCAGCTCTCAAGTTGTTTTTGAAGGGGAAATGGGCAGAATTTTGTTAAAATAGCATCAAAAAAACAGATAGGGCATTTGAAATTTTAATAAATGTTGGAATCACTATTTTAGAAGAGAAATTTGAGACTCCCAGGTTCTCTTTTTTCTTTCCATTGGTAAAGAGAGGCAACCAGCAGTGCTATTTCAATACCAGTTCTCTTTATGACCATGAGCATTGTGCAGCTGGCAAAATATAAAATTGAGGTTTCAATGTTAATTTAAAACATGATGAAATACTCTTATTTCAGGCTAGCTTCAAGTTCCTTTTTGGGATAACACTCTCTCCTCCCTGCTATTGACTTCTTAAGGGGAAAAGGCCAGGTTGGGGCAGGAGGGAGGAGGAGACAAGATCCTATGAGAGTTAGACTGTGTAAGCTCCAGTATAATCCTGAAAGGATTTTAAAGTGCTGTATTAAGAATACCAAATTATAATTAAATGTTTCTTAGTTGATACAACATAGGCATTGATCCCCTCAACTACATTATTTAAACATGGCCTTTCAGAGGCTGTAAATTGGACATTAGACAATGCTGGCATATTTCCAATATATACATACAGCCCATGTGGGGTCAAGTTTCAGAAGTAGTAGAAAACAAAGGCAGTGTGTATTGAATACTGGTGCCACAGTTCTCAAGGATAATTCTGCAGCACAATTTTCAAAACACAAAGACTTGTGGTTATAGTATTTAGAATGTCACTTGGGTAGTTAACTTTCTTTGAGGTTAGCTGAAACCCCAATTTTACTTACCTTCCTTATTTTAAGAAAAAAATCAAAGACATTTTCCATTATAACTTAACATAGCAATTTAGAGCAGATAAGTAGAACCTTAGAAATAATTTGTCCCACCTTTCTCCTTTTGTAGCAGGGGAAAATGTGGCCAGCTGACTCACAGTCAGTCACATACACAGAGAGAAGGACAGAGCCTCAGTCTGAGAGTCACCTGTACAGAGATGATCATGGAAGCCATGACAACTGATAAATTGAGAGCAAGGGGACAAGAAAGGGTCCAGGACAAAACTTTGTGATGCACCAACAGTTAGAGAGTGTAGTATAGGAAGTGATAGAGTGAAAGAGATTGAGAAAGAGCTGTCAGGCGAGAAAAGAAATGGGAGGAGAGATGTTTGGGAGATGGTCAGCAGTGTCAGATGCAACAGAGAGGTCAAGAAGGTTGAGGATTGGGCAGAGGCCATCAAATTAGCAATTAAGAGATCATTGGCAACTTTGGAGAGAGTGGTTTTGGCGAAGATGAGCTCTGAATGTCAGGCTGCAGGGGTTAGGGAAGGGAGAGGGAGAGGAAGTGGAGACTTCAAGTATTCATACTTTTTTTTCCCCCTAGGAGTTGGGCTTAAAAAAAAAAGTAAAGTGGAGAATGATTGTCTGAGGGCATACTGGAGTCAAGTGAGGTTTTTTTTGGTTTTTTTTTTTTGTTTTTTTTACCAATTGGGAAGACCTAGGCATCCTTTAGGTAATGGGAAAGGAGCTGATAGATTGGTAGAGACTGAAGGTTAGAAGAAGAGATAGGAATAATTGTGAGGACAGTTTGCCAAAATAGGTTGGAAAGGATAGGAACCTGGGGCCATGTTGAGGAATTGACCTCGACGAGGGATACTTCTTTATTAGAGATTGGAAAAAGCATGAGATAATAGAGGGTTTTAAGATGAAGAGAAGATTTTCTCCATAATTAATCAACAAACATTTATTAAGCACCAAGAATTGTGCTGAGTGCTAGAAAGCAAAGTAAGATCATCTAAGAATGTCTGTGATATTTGGGAAGCTCAAGGAGAGAAAATGGAATGACAATTTTGGTGGGAAGTATAATAGAGAATCAAGTGGAGAGGAATAAAGAATTGCTTTCTATCCGTGTCAGCGCAGTTAAGATTAGATAATGTAGATTTGTAGTGAACTCATTTGGGATGGTTCAATGACTTCCTCCAACACTGTTTAGCAGCCTAAGAAAAAAGTGGAGGTGGATAGTGGGAATAGTCCAAGACTGAAGTTGGACATGATTTGAGTAGCTATGGGATGGCAGCATGGAATTAGACAGTAAAGAGCGGTGTAAAATACTTGTTGTTGTTCATTCATGTCTGAGTTGTCGTGACCGCCCTTTGGGGTTTTCTCCACAAAGGTAAATGATGTTTACCATTCTTTCTCCGTCTCATTTTACGTGTGAGGAAATTGAGGCAAACAGGGTCAAATGACTCCTTATGAGGGTCACACAGCTACTAAGTGTCCGAAGCCAGATTTGAACATGAGAGATGCATCTTTCTGACTCCAGGGTAACGCTCTATCCACTGAGCCACCTAGCTGCACTGATGTGCTAGGGTCAAGTTAACTAAAGAGTCAAGTCGGAACAGGATAATGCCATGGACAGTTCTGAGGGTTGGAGGTTGACTGGAGGTCCTGGTGAGAATAAAGAATACATTTAAGAGGAATGATGCATAGGGAGAGATGAAGTGATAAATGGTTATGGTCAGAAAAAAGAATTTCAGAATCATGGAAGTAGAATACTTTATGGGTCGTGGAGGAAGATCAAGGGTGTGACTATCCATATGTGTGGTGCTGTGGGTGGAGGGAAGAAGTAGGTCATGGGAATTGAGCATTTTCTGGGGATATGATGAAAAGGTAAATTAGTTCAAAGAAGGTCATTTTTTTTTACCCATATTGGTGACATCCATTCTTCCCAATAGGGAGAAAAATAGACAAGCTTGAGATTAGTTCTAAAGTAGGATGTGTTTCACCAGCCTAATCTCGTCTTCCATTGTGAGCTCTGATAATTCATTCCTGTATTTAAATTCCACATTCATAAGAACTCTTGGAGTAGTTGAATTCCCATGAGACATGTCATGTTTGCACATTATGCAATGGGTTACTACTCCTGTGACATAGACAACTTTCAAATCTCTTTGCTTTATAATAGAGTGATCTCCTTGGGCTACCACATCTTAGTAAAAAAAAAATCCTACTTTCATAATAATATATTTCTTTGAGTATTTACCTTTAATAAATAGCCTCCATTCAGCAAATGTATCCATTCAATGGAGATGAAATACAACATTGTTTTAGGAAACCTTTTTCAAAGGTACCTTTGAGAGCCCTCTTTTGTAATTCCTGTTTGAATTGTACAAAATATTTCATAAAATGTAAATGTTCCTTATTGAGATTCTTGTGGCATGTAGTATTTAAGAGTCTAGGGAGTGTTTCTGCTGATCTATCCCAAATACTCAAAGAGAGTAACTTTTGTGACATGGTTGCAGTTAGATCCTAGCCTGAAATAAATAACTTGTCTTCTGTAACTTTGGATATGTGTTGAAGTTGACATTAATAAGTTAAGTGACATAGTAACTAAATTTTGACCATTTAGAATTGAAGCTATGTAACTATATTGTCTACAAACCGCAAGTTCTCTCTGCTTGGCTGTAGGATTTTCCATACCCCAAGATCATCTGCAGGAATGCCATATGCAAAGGCTCATTCCTGTGCAAAGTAGCATCTCCTCTTGTCTTTAGCTTTCATTTTTGGACATTGAAGAACTATACTTATTCTACATCTGGGTAATTTTTTTAAAAATTGATATGCATTGATTTTACAACTAAATGAAAAATTAACAGTGGCAGAATGCTTACTTCTTTAAAGAGATTTTCTTTTCTTTCATATGAGGGAATGTATAATGGGACTAGCCAGGTTAAGAAATCTCTCCCTGTAATATAATGGCTTGGGGGGCAGCTAGGTGGCACAGTGAATAGAGCACCATCCCTGGAGTCAGGAGGACCTGAGTTCAAATCCGGTCTCAGACACTTAACACTTACTATAGCTGTGTGACCTTGGGCAAGTCACTTAATCCCAATTGCCTTGCTTTCTCCCCTCAAAAAAAAAATACAATGGCTTGGACTCTGGAAACCCACTGATATGCACAGAATAGTCATCTAGACCTGAAAGAAAGACAGGCTTTATATTTCATTGCATGGCCCCATGGGGGGGGAGGGGGAGGAAAGGGAAGGGGAGAAAATTTGGAACTCAAGGGATTGTGGAACTGAATGTTGTAAACTAAAAGTAAATAAATAAATTAAAAATTTAAATTAAAAAAAAAAAGAAAATTTTCAGCATAAATTCAGTTCAGTGTTGAGCTATCTCTGCCTTGTACCCTTTGAAGCCAGGCTGGGTCTGGCTTATAACCCACCCTAAAATAAAGCAATAAGGCATGCCATACTCCCCAATCCAGTTTGGTTTCCAGAGGGTCTTCTGGACTAAGGACTCCCACCCCTTAGTCTCTACCCCCCACCCACTGGGACCATTCTGGACTCTCCTGAATTCACCCTGGTCTTGTTTAGCTGCTCCTCTTGAAACAGACAGGTCTTCAGTAAGACTGAAAAGCATTTATCTGGTTATTGTGAAGGCACCCAGTCTTTAGAGAAAACAAGGATGCACAGTGAATAAATTGCTGGGATTGGAAGCAGGAAAACAAACCTGAGTTCAGATCCTACCTCAGATATTTACTGGCTGTGTGACCCTGGGCAAGTCACTTAAACTCTGCCTGGCTTAATTTCCTCAGCTATCAAATGGAGACAATAATAGCACCTGCTTCCCAGGGTTGTTGTAAGGATCAAAGGAGATTGTGTTTGTGCAACACTCAGCACAGCTCCTAGAATGAAGTAGGCATTTAAGAAATCCTTCCTTCTTTCCTCCCTTCCTTCCTTCCTTCCTCCCTCTCTTCCTTCCTTCTTTCCTTCCTTCCTTCTTTCCTTCCTTCCTTCTTCCCTGTTCCTTCCTTCCTCCCTGTTCCTTCCTTCTTCCCTCTCTCCCTCCCTCCCTTCCTTCCTTCCTTCCATCTTTCCATCTTTCATTCTTTCATTCCTTTCTTCCTTCCTCCCTGTTCCTTCCTTCCTTCTTTCCTTCGTTCCTTCCTTCTTTCCATCTTTCATTCCTTTCTTCTTTCCTCCCTGTTCCTTCCTTCCTTCTTCCCTCCCTCCTTTCCTCCCTCCCTTCCTCCCTTCCTTCCTTCATTCCTT
This sequence comes from Pseudochirops cupreus, assembly GCA_028627135.1. Classification (NCBI taxonomy): domain Eukaryota; kingdom Metazoa; phylum Chordata; class Mammalia; order Diprotodontia; family Pseudocheiridae; genus Pseudochirops; species Pseudochirops cupreus. The sequence goes on from CM053583.1 coordinate 155,204,751, forward strand.
CCTTCTTTCCATCCTTCATTCCTTTTTTCCTTCCTCCCTGTTCTTTCCTTCATCACTTCCTCCCTCCCTCCCTCCCTCCTTCCCTTCTTTCCTCCCTCACCAGGGACTAGTGTCTTCTCTGTACCTTGGAAAGAATGGAATGTGACAGGTCAATTAGAGTATCATGAGTAGATAGATACCAGAGTTCTTTACTAGACTTGCACAAACAATATTAGTTTTTGAATGTAATTTTCCCATCGGATTCTTTAAGATTTAATGAAAGAACATGCTGTTAGTCTTCATTGTAGCACTGACCACTGACATTTAAAATGCCTCAAACAGATACCAATCAGGTTATTAAAATGCCAAGTGAAAGTTTCCTACAAATTATGATTTGTTTATTGTTTTAAACTTAATTGGTAAAAGGGTTACGCCATGATATATCCAGTAATCATCAATCCACAAGCATTTATTAAGCACCTGATGTGTGCCAAGACTAGGAAGGACTGGGAAGAACTTTCGGAATTCGGGAGGGAAAAGAAGCCTGTGCGAACCAAGAGCTGCAGGAGACCGTGGATCTCCGGCTTTGTCAGCATAGTTTGTTTGCTTCATAGCCTTAAATTTTAAAATGTTGCTGGGCGTACTGTGACTTTTTAGATTCTGTGGGGGGCAGGGGAGAATTAAAGTGTGGTTATATAGAAATACATAATTTCTAGTTGAATATGTTGGTAATACCAAAGACTGTTTGCCTAAGTGAAGATGTATTTTTGCTGCTTTTACTGGTCACTTGGTAGAGGTTTATATGCCCATCCATGCCTCTTACTGTAATACTTTAAGGCCTAACCTCTTTTGCTAGAGTATTGGTGAAAAATAGTCACCAGCACAGTAGTAAGGGATGTTTGTGCTTGCCATCGTTCAGGCCAATACCATATTTCTAGAGGCCAGGTTGGTTCAAACAGCAGAGGAAGCCCAAATCCAGAAGGATCTGCCTTAGTCCAAAAGGCTTTGGTGAGAGGTTCTTAACCTTCTTTTGTGTTCTGGCCCCTATTTTGCAATCCAGGAAAACCTCTAATCCCTTTTTAGAATAATGGTGGGTTCTTTTTTTTTTTTTGGAGGGGGGAACACAGGGCAATTGGGGTTAAGTGACTTGCCCAAGGTCACACAGCTAGTAAGTGTTAAGTGTCTGAGTCTAGATTTGAACTCAGATGCTCCTGACTCCAGGGCCAGTGCTCTATTTACCGCACCACCTAGCTGCCTCAGAATAATGGTTTTAAATGCATAAAATACATAAGATTACGAAGGAAATAAATTATGTAGAAACAGAAATATTTAAAAAAAATAAAATTGGGGCAGCTAGATGGTGTGGTGAATAGAGCACTAGCCCTAGAGTCAGGACCTGAATTCAAATTCGGTCTCAGACACTTAACACTTACTAGCTGTGTGACTTTGGGCAAGTCACTTAACCCCAATTACCTTACCTTCCCGCCTCCACAAAAAAAAAAGTCATAGATCTCAAATTAAGAACCTCTGATCTAGGGGGCTAGCCTACTTGAAGATTTATAACCCTTGGGTATCTGCATAAACCTCATTTCCAACACTTTAGTCCTTGGACAGTCCTCAGAACTCTACTGAATTATTTTATTCTTCTTATTTCTTTCCCAAATTTTTCCTTTATCCTCAACCTTTGTTTAATCATGCTTCTTAAAGTAAAAATCATGTCTGATTTGGTTTATAGTCCAGTTGCCCTAAGGGTGGTGGATGGGAGTAGAGGAGGTTGTCTCCACAGATCAAAATGTCCTGTTGTCATTTCCTTACTAAGGGCTTGTTTCAACCATCTCCCCCTTCTAAAGTGACGTACCGCCACATCTTCCTCCTCCTCTTCCTCCTCTTTTTTTCTCTTCCTCCTCCTCCTCCTTCTCTCTCCCCCTGCCTGTTTCCCTCCCTTCCTTTCTTTTAAGAGGAGGTCCTTGGATCAAGTCATTTAGCTATATTCTCTGTCCTAGTTGCTCTGTGAATGGTAGAGTTGTTTCCTTTTACAGTACCAAGAAAAATATTAAACCTTCATGAACAGTAGATTGTCATATGTTCTATATATACACATATATGATGACAGATATACATGTATATATGTAGACATACATGAATATATGTTTATGCATGTGTGTATATATGGAGTTGGTAACTAAGCACATGGAAACCAAAGACATTACCAAGAGAGAGTTTGATGGGATAAGGTATATACATGTATACCTGTCGTCACATATGGATATGTTTATGCAGCAAACACTCATATGTATGTACATCGATTTATCCTGTCATTGATTTGTTATTTATTAGTAATCTCTTATCTATCAATTTCATTTATTTTTTCTTTCTTTATGTGTGTATTATTGATTTTTTTTCCATAAACATGGGAGCTCTTTGCAGGTCAGGATGGTTCTAATCTTAGTACTTGGATCCCCTGTGCTAGCTGGTGCCTAGAATAGAGTAGGCACTTAATAAGTACTTGACTGATAACTCTAGGCAAGGCACCCATACACCAATCTTAGGGCAGCTTGCTTATGTAGCACCGCATCTCACATACACCTCCTAGTGGAAACTCTAATTGATAACTTGGAAAGGTTATAGAATATAATGCATTAACAACCAGTAGAGATAATGGGGACCTTTTGAAATATGTTTTTCAATTCAATAAATGCCTACTATGTGTTAGGGACTATGCTAAGTGCTGGGGATAGAAAAAGAGGCAAAAAGCTCCCACCCCAATCCCGGCCCTCAAGAAGCATACTAGATATATTCGCAGAAGAACATAAGCACTGCTATCCTGTCATCTTTGGCTAAAGAAGATGGAAATGATAGAGATGTAGCATTTCTCAAGACGTCTTACACCTTCCATTAAAGCTCTAGATATTAGGAATTTCAACTAGAGCCATCATTGAGGAAAGAACCAATGTAGATTCCAGAATGTCTATTTGTTGTGTGCTATTTCATTAATAATGAAATCAACAGTTATACTAGAACATTGTCAGTACATTCCTATATTTTATCTTTAGTATTTGTCTAAAAGTATGTGAATTTTGAAAGATCCATATGACATATACGTGTTCTGAAAATGCCTTGTTTCAGGGATAATTTACCTTTCAGATTTATGGAGAATGGGAGAATTTATGATCAAATAAGAGATAACATTACAAAATGCAAAATGAATAATTTTGATGACATTAAATTGAAGTTTTTATACAAACAAAGCATATGCAACCAATTTTAGGAGGGAAGCAGAAAACTGGGAAAGAATTTTTACAATCAGTGTCTCTGATAAAGGCCTCACTTCTGAACTATATAGAGAACCGAGTCAAATTTATAAGAATACAAATCATTCCCCAGTTGATAAATAGACAAAGGATATGAACTGGCAGTTTTCAGATGAAGAAATTAAAGATATCTATAGTCATATGAAAAAATGCTTTAAATCCCACTTGATAACAGAAAGGCAAATCAAAACAACTCTTAGGTACCACATCACACCTGCCAGATTGGCTAACATGACAAAACAGGAAAATTATAAATGCTGGAGAACATGTGGGAAAATTGGAATACTAATACATTGTTGGTGGAGTTGTGAGCTAATCCAGTCATTCTGGAGAGCAATTTGGAACTATGCCCAAAGGGCTATAAAAATGTGCACACCTTTTGACCCTGCAATACCACTTCTAGAGTATATCCCAAAGAGATCATACAAATAGGGAAAAGAACCCACATGTACAAAAATATTTATAGCAGCTCTTTTTGTAGCAATGAACTAGAAATTAAGAGGATGCCTATAAATTGGGGAATGGCTAAACAAGTTGTGTATTTAATGGAATGTAATGGAATACTGTTGTGCTATAAGAAATGATGAACCCATGGACATCCGAAAAACCTAGAAAGACTTATATGAACTGATGCTTGTAACACCAACGCGATATTCACAGCACCTATGGTGGCTATGAATATGCTAGTGTAGTTCTGAATTGCAAAATATCACAGATTCTCCACATAGAAGACAAAACCAAAACATTTATTCAAACACCAGAAAATGGAATCCCAATACCAGAAAGCCAAATCCATCATAGCAACAAAGAAATCTATACACGGTAACTGCAGGGGATGCTGCCATCCCCAAGCCTTCCCCCTGCTAGGACCTTCCCAGAAATGCACACTCACAGCCTGATGCCTGCTTCCTCTCTCTCCCTCAGCTCTAACTGCTCTGACCATGTTCCTCTAGTCTCTGCTCCACCTATTCAGCAAACTCCTCCCACCACAGGCTTTATGTGACTCAAACTCATGTGACTTAAGCAGGTCACATGAACCTATTAATGGATGGGAAAGATCATCCCATTTACATTACCATTACAGTGCTAAGTGAGGGGAGCAGAATGAGGAGAACATTGTACACAGTTACAGCCACATTGTGTCATCACAACTTTGATAGAGTTGGCTCCTCTCAGCAATGCAAGGTTCTAAGACAACTCCAAAAGACTGATGGTAGAAAATTCTGTCCACATCCAAAGAAAGAATTATGAAGTCTGAATGCAAATCAAAGTATACTATTTGTTCTCTCTCTTTTCTTTCTTGTGGTTCATCCCATTGGTTATAATTCCTCTTTGCAATATGACTCATGTGAAAATATGTTCAATGTGAATATATATGTAGAGTCTATATCAGATTGCATGCTGTCTTTTGGAGGGGGGAGGAAAGGAAGGGGAATAAAATTTGGAACTCAAAAACTTGCTTAAAGACTTAAAAAGAGGAGGAACCTACCATCTCTCAAGACAATCCATTCCAGTTGTTATTTTAATATTAGTAAAGCACTGGTAATTCATTTGGCTTTTGTTTTTATCCTTTTGCTCTCGGCTTCTTCTGTTGAACGTGTGTTAATTTCTACTCTGTACCTAGAAGCATACTATTTTGGAGTTTGAAGAGGCATTTGGGATCAGCTGATTAAATTCAGTTCAACAAACGTTTTTTAATTTTGAAGGCGTTGTAATAGACACTGGCCATCCAAAGATAAAATGAAGTGACATCTTGCTTTCTTCAAATAGAAGCTTTATTCCAGTGGGAAGAGAGCTCATTTTATTGATCTGGGAGCTGAGTCCAATAAGCTCTGGCTTTGCTAAAGTTACACAGTTAGTTAAGGGCAGCACAGGAATTAAAGCCAGGTTTTTTCATTTTTAGTTCAGTGTGCTTTTCTCTGCACAGTGTTTCTTTCCCAAACGTTCTAAGTGGATTTCATCTGCATTAATTGAGTCACAACTGTGGTTTGTTGAAGTCACTCGAAACTCTTCTTCTGCCTAGTGGAATGTTGGCAACATCATTCAGTCACTTAGATTTTAACCCACCAAGGATGTTTCCATGATCTTGATTTGTGTACATTGGTTTGCTGTAAGGTTTTCTACTTTCTGCTAATTATTATTCATGTTTCTTCAAAGATCTGTGATTTCATCAGTGTGTGTTCTCTGTTCACAATTGAGTAGATGTTCCTGAATTTCTGTGGCATAAAAAAAAATGGTGACCATGTCCCCAGAGATGGACCTCTCCAGACAGCCAGGCTGGGCCTCTATCTTACTGCAGGTTTAACATTTGTGGGGTTCAGGATGCCAGTAGTTCAATACAAGAAAAGACTGTACACACAACAGTACAGTATTATTGAGGAAACATATAATAAAGAATAGTCAGGGAAGATGGAAAGAGAGCAGGTCTCAGGTGGAATTAGGTTCCCCAAACCAGTTGTGTCTGGTGTGCTTTTACGGGATTCTTAAATATTTGAGTTGAATAGGACAGTTGAATGGGGCAGGGGAGCAAGGACCTAGGGACTGGTGTTGTTTTATCTTACTGGAGTGGAGTGAGGAGGATAGGTATTGGAGAGTACTCCAAAATTTACTACTAATTGGTATTCAAATTCCCCACTACTATTACTGCTAGTTGTACTCCTATAGGGTGAGCTGGGTTTTGAACTTTTCCTAGGTCTTTTTTGTTTAGTACAGGAAAGGGCTTGCTAGGGTCGTTACATTCTCCTGTGAGTTATACATCCTGTGGTTGGGACTTTAAAACTTGAACAGGCTCTGCTAGAGCTTGTGATTGTTCACTGGCTTTGCAAACCCAAGGTCAACTCCATGGCCTGATGAGGTGTCAGAATAGGCCTTTAGTAGAGGATTACTCATTCTGATTATTCAGAATGTGTAGGGCATTTAAACTAGCAAAATATTTTTAAATGGGGTAAGTATTCGGAAGAGTGGAAAGAGAACAGATTTGAAATCAGAGGACATGGGTTTGAATCCAGGATCTTCTCATTTCTACCTGTATGTTTTTGGGCAAGTCACTTATCCTCTCTGGGCCTCAGTTCCTTGTCTGTAAAATGGAGGAAGGGGCTTGGACTAGATGGTCCCAGAGGACCCTTTCATCTTGAAGTCTCTGATCCTCTGAACTAAGATTTACTGCCAACAAGTTACCAGGCAAGTTGATAATGTCATCATTTTGTCTCAGAGATCTGGTTACGTGATTTTACCAGTTCTTATGGTGAAGAAACAATTCCTCACTGGCTTTCCTTTGCTGTTCCCCAAGCCCTTTGTGTTTCAGTCCCCAAGGAGCAGCACAACATTTAATGAAAAGCCTTTGTGATCATTTTAATTGGTTGTTGTCATAATAGTGTTTTCCCTTAGCAATAATTTGGGTTCTGGACTGGATCCACTTTGAAGTGGCTTTCCAATTCAGACTCTTGTCAGGTGGCATTCATACTAGTTCTTTGTGTTCCTCAGATTCTAACTAGAGCTGGAAGCAACCTTCAAGTTTGTAGAGGAAATTTTATTTTGTAGAGGAAACCAGGGCCACTGACAGCTTTACCCAGCTGGGTTTTGAACCTTGGTCCTCCGACTTGAAATCCAGCGTACTTTCCAAAGTTCTGCGGCCTCTCTCTACTTTCTACCCTACCAAGAAAGGTTAATTTCATTATCACTATACTTACTATTGTTCAGTCTTATCTGACTCTTCATGACCCCATTTGGGGTTTTCTTGGCAAAGACACTGGAAGCAATTTGCCATTTCCTTCCCCAGCTCATTTTACAGATGAGGAAACTGAGGCAAACTAGTTAAATGACTTGCCCAGGGTCACACAATTAGTGTCAGCTCACATCGAACTCAGGTCTTCCTGACTCCGGGCCTGGTGCTCTATGCACTGTGACACCTAGTTGTCCTGTTGTGATACCTGCTTACTCAAATCCCTAGGAAGACACTCATCACTCTGTGAGTCATTCAGTAAACATTTATTAAACCCCTCACGTACCAGGCATTATGCTAAGCCTGAAGATACAAAGATCAAAAAGTGAATACAGGTTAAAATCAATATAAGTACAAGTTAAATTTTGGTGGAGAGGGGACTGGGCATTGTGGGGTTCAGTAAAGGATACGTGCACATCATGGGCAGAATTCTGAAAAAATCAAAGGATTCTAGAGGTGGAGGTGAGCGAGATGTGAGATTGTCCCAGGCATGGGGCATGATGCGAATTGCCAGCCTTCTACAATTTAGTAGTTGATCTTACAGATTTGCGTTTCCCTGTCCTCCCGCCCCCCCCAAAAAATCTGTCATCTTTTGGCTAAAAACCTGGTGGGATAAGGCTTTCCAAGCTTATTTTGGCTGATTCTTAGACAGACACAGAGTCTAAAGCCAGGCTATACTGTTGAAGTCTTTTACACTTGGCAGGGCTTACCAGAGCTTATGCTCTGCTGATGCTGTTTTGAGAAATGCACGGTTACCTCCGTGACCCATTGAGGTGGTAGAAGAAAACTTTGGTGGAGGTACTGTGCATATTTCCATATTTTTAGGAAAATATTGGGAAAGGAGAGATGGTTTTTAAAATTATTCTACATTCAAATAGTTTCAAATGGTTATTTAGTTGTTTTTCGTCGTGAAACAATTTTTCCAGCTGTTTAAGGGTATGCTGATCTCAGCCAATTGTGGTAAGAATCCAAACAAATAAATGAAACGCTCATAGACCCTTGATTTTAGTTTGCTTACACACTCATTCTACCAGCTCAAAAACAATTTGCATAACTCAAAACTATGCTTGTTGTTTGTAAGCAGAATTGGAGTTCCCAAGCTATGTGTTTCGTTTTAGTTGCCTTATGCAGATCATAATTGTCATTAATATTGCATAAATTTATTGTATAACTGCTGTGTGTGAGACATCCAAGCCCCAGTAGGTCTAACATCTGAATGTCAGTACAAGGACCTAGAATTAATTTTTTATTTGTTCATTTCAAGGCTTTCATGTGAGCATTTAAAATTATTTTTAATTACATTTTTAAATTAATGGTTATTTCCTACCACCCCTTCAGAAAAAAAAATCAAAACAAAATCCTTGCAACAGATATGCATAGTTAAGCAAAGCAAAACAAATTCCATTTTAGCCATGTCCAAAAATGGATGTTTCTGCATATTGAGAGTTTGAAATATATTTGCATATATGATACATATGTAAATATTAAATACATTTCCACATATGTAAATTATGTGTATATCTACACATATGCAGATTAAAAAACCTCTCAATATGCAGAAACACACACACAGTTTTCCCACTGCTCTGATCTAATCCATCATTTTGAATTCTGTTTTGGCAGCTGTTCCAAGCTGTGTCTACGTTCCTTTACTCTCCTACTCTCTGCCAGCCAGCACCCCTGAGCTCCCCCATGTTAGCATTCCTGCCTCCAGCTTGCCAGCTTTCCTTGGATTGCCAGCTCTGCTTTGCAGGTCCTCCATGACTCTGTTGGGTGCTATATGACTGCTAAAGGAAGGATTTAGGTTTCTCCAGTTCCCTGCATTTCTGTTTCCAGTCACTATCCAAGCATCTATCCAGGTAGTAAATCTTGCCCAAACAGGGATATTTCTTTCAATATGATTGGCTTTTATGGGCACATCTCTCAGCTTTTATCTGCCTCAGTTTCCACATCTGTAAAGTGGGGGTCATAGTAGCACCTCCCTCACAGGGTGTTTTGAAGACCAAATGAGCTGACACGTGTAAAACGCTTTACCAGCTTTCTGTAATGCTGCTTGTTGTTGTTGATTAGTTGGCTGGCTTACTGGTGTTTGTTCTGGTGTTCTTGGCATGGCTTCTCCCTCCCTCTGTTAGCTACTTTCATGTTTACCTGGGCTTGCCTTAACTTCCTTGATCTGACCTTTCTACCTGCTTCCAATTGCTTCTGATCCTCATTTTTTGTAGTTCTGGAAGGGACAGGGCAGCTTGCTTCTCCTTCTTTTTCAATTTTTTTTATCATTGTTTTTTTTCAAGGTCTCCTTTCAGATAATTGCTAGAATTTTCATGACAGTTCCATGCCTCTTCTATAACATTGCCATCTTTACTGGATCCCTGACTTTTCCTTTTTATATCACATTTATGTTCTGATATGCACTCCCTCCCCCACCTCCATCCTCACCTCCACCCTACAAACAGGGAAATCCAACTATCTGCCATAGTGACTCTGTCTTAAACTTTTATGTGGCAGTCTATGCCCACAGTCTCCCCCTTCTCTACCAAGAGGAGGAAAATGTACTAAAAGGCACAGATTTAGGTCTAAAGGGGACCTTAGAGTCTATATCCCTTCTTTTACAGATGAGGAAACTGAGTTCCAAGAGGTTGCTTGACTTCCCAGGTCGCTGGCTCCAAATCCATTTTTCTCTCCACTGTATTACACATCACCCCCTGCTATCTGTTCTCTAGAAGTAGGGTTGGCTTTTAATCTAAACTCAGATACTTTCAGTGCTGTTTTCATTTGAATGGCATTGTAGTTATTGTTCTTGTGGATCCTCTAAAAAAATTACCATTCTGATGTCTCGGTGTGGTATGGATGTGAGTTCTTGAAGCCTATGCTGGTGTAGCACAAGCCCTGGAAGGGTCTACAGTCTATTTTCTGAAGACCATATCATCAGTAGTCTGGCCATCTGGTGAGTAAACCTTTTTGGCCTCAGAGACCTATGAAACAGAAAAATAATAAAAACGATCCTCAGTCAATCAATTGTATGACCCCTCTCCTGTGGTAGTACAGTGGGAAGTGGGGAGTGGAGAAGGTGCTTAAAACAGTTTTTTTGTACTGTTAAACTTGCATTTCATTGCTGATACTAAATGTAAGATCCTTGTCCAGTAACAGCACATAGCAAAATTGCCATTTTCACCTTTAAACTCTTGCTGTGAAAGACCTTGATGTTGGGAAAGGTTGAAGGCAAAAGGAAAAGGGGACCCCAGGGGATGAGATGGATGGATAATGTCATGGAAGCAATGAACATGAGCTTGGATAGAATTGGGAAGATAATGGAGGATAGAAGGGCCTGGCGTTCCATGGTCCATGGGATCACGAAGAGTTGGACAGTAAATAACTGAACCACTGCAACAAACAATGTTTATGTAAATCTGGGACAGAGAGTTTAGATGGATAGTGAGCGGGGCCTATAGTTGAGAAGGAGGAGGACAGAATGTTAGATTGCCTTCAGGAAATTGCAGAGCACTTTTACTGACCCCAAGTATTTCATAACAACAAAGGCCTGTTTTTTCCAATACAACTGCTTTGCTGGTTTTGTTGGATTGAGTGTGATGACTGGACCAGAGAACTAAAGATGGACGTCACACAAAGGCGATCAGAATCTCCAAAGACCAGATGCAAAGAATGTTCTTTTTTTCTTAACATTATGACACCCTATAGTTTGATTTTGTTATTTCCTTCCTTATCCCAAATTATATGCTGATTATATGATAGGAATATATAGCACAGCTTGTTAGCCTAGGGGCACAGGCCATCTATAAAATAAAATTTTTCAAAATATAATGATTTGGTGTAGTAAACTATTTGATCAGGAAAGGATGTTGACTGATCACATAGCAAATGTGAGGCATTGCTGGTGGAAAACCAGAATTCTGCCCTGGAATCTATGGAATGTTTTTTTTTTTAATTCCACATGTTACAGGAATAATACTGACAATAATAATTAACACCAATAGAGAAGTTTACTGTTTGTGAAGCACCTTATATACTTTATCTCATTTAATCCTCTCATAACAACCCAGGGATATAGATGCTACTTTACAAATGAGGGAAACTGATCCTCAGAGGGGCTTAAATGAATGGTGAAAGCATCATGCAACCTGTGAGGGTTTGAGATAGGCCTCAAGCCTGAACTGCAAGTCTCCCTGATTCTAAGAGCAACATTTAGGTGGAGCTTGGTGAGAAGAAAATTCACTAAAGACTCTACCACAGACAGTGCGTTGGATAGAAATTCTTAAGGGGAAAAGGAAGTATTTATTAAGTGCCTACCATTTCCTGGGCACTGTGCTAAGTTCTTTACAAATATCTTATTTGATTTTGGGGAGGATATGGTCAAGAGTCACACAGGATGAGGAGGCATGGCTGGGCCATTGGTCTATTCATATGGATGAAATAATGGATTCATTGAAATATACAAAAGGTTTGTCTTTTTTTAAACCCTACTTCTTGTAGACTGAGCATCATTCACTCTCTTCTACGTCATTCTATGCTCTTCTAGTGTAAATGAAATTAAAATTAATTTTGAAACAGTTTGGGGAATTTCATTAATATTACATAATATAATTGGGGTGTTGCTAAACAAGACATGGAAATCATGGTCTCTGTGGTTCATGTCATCTAGTGTATTTTAGGGTGTTATTAGTGGGGAGGGAGAAGGGCAGCTAACATGTCTTTTATCTCATATTTTGCTTGTTTCTGCCTCCTCCCTGCCCAGTGATGGTGCGGTATGATATTAAGTATGGGTAAAAAGGTTTGCTATCTAATGTATTTAGAATAAGACTCAGAGAATGTTTCGGAATATTTAAACTGTCTGTCTGACAGTGTTTCATTACAACTGCTCATTATGAAGTCTGTCATTTGGTGCCATACATGAATTGAGACAACCAGCAAAGATCCTTCTCAGAGGAAATACTTAGTGTATAGAGAAAGACATGTTTAACTAAGTTAAATGGGTTGCTGCTTTCAATTTACAAGATAATAAGAAAAAAACGAAAGAAATAATAGAAAATACTGGAGTCAGAATCTTGGAATGTATCCAATATGTTTTAATAGGAAAAATCTGGCATATAAGGAAGTGTGCATCTGATATTAGTGGGAAATGCTAGAGTTTGCGAAGGTAAAAAGAATTGACTATAAAAGTACAGATAAGTTCTTAAATCCCTAACGGCTCAATTAGTCAGCTAATCAGTCACTCCTCCTTACTTGCAGCTTCCATGTTTGTGATTTCCCTATTCACTAAAATGTACTTGTAATCTCTGAATCAATATTCTCTATGCCTTCTCCATCATTCATGGAAATGGACAGAGAGGTGAAAGATTTGAGTCACCTCACGTGCACATTCTTCGCTGAGGTTAAACGAGGTGACAGGCCCTCTGCCTTCTTGTTGAAGCTCTCATACTCTAAGCGTGTGTCCTTTTCATGGTTTCTGTAGTGCAATGGGTGGGTTTTTGGGTGTTTTTGTGCTTTTTATTCATTTTGCTATTTAAAATGATCCCTAAGTATAGGGCTGTAATATTTTCTAGTGTCCCTGTGCCCAGGAAGGTTGTGATGTGCCTGCAGAGAAATACAAGTGCTTGGTGAGCTTTGTTCAAGCAGGAGTTACAGTGCTAGTGGTCATGAGTTCAGTGTTAATGAAGCAACAATATGGTGCATCCCAGAAAAGGAAGAGGACATTCACTGATCTGTACCTGAAGCTGCTCAGGAGAGTGTTTTTGTAAATGTTGTAACCAGAGGATTGCAGAGACCTAACCCTGCATTTCTCTTAGTAGCCGTGGTTCAATATTCATTCAGTAATTGTTTGCTGTGACTCTAGAATGTGTTGTCTTTACTTATTAGATTGTAAACTCCCTAAGGCTGGGACTTTTTCTTTTCCTTATTTCTGTCCCCAATGCTTTGCAGTATCTTCCTTGCACATAGTTGTGTTTGTCCTTCATTTTTGAAGAGTACTGTGACATCAGGGAAATGATGACATGACTTGCAATTGACTTTGATTTGAGTGAGGGAGGGCTGTGCAAGATCACCAAATTCACTTTCTCTTCCAGAGTCATCTGGGTCCAGTGGCCAGATATTCATTAGGGTGACTGGAGATGGGTCAGGATGCAGTGGGAAACCCTGGCCCCTTTAGGCTAAGCCTGCACATAGTAGGTGATTAATAAATATTAATTAAATTGAATTGAATTAGCTGAGAAACAATTTTTACAGCCAGTGTCTCTGATAAAGACCTCGTTTCTAAAATATATACTGAAATGAGTCAAATTCACAAGAATACAAGTCATGCCCCAATTCATAAATGGTCAAAGGATATGAACAGGCAGTTTTCAGATGAAGAAATTAAAGCTACCTATGGTCATATGAAAAAATGTTCTAACTCACTATTGATTAGCAAAATGAAGATTAAGATACCACCTCACACCCATCGGATTGACTAACATGGGAAAACAGAAAAATGATCAATGTTGGAGAAGATGTGGGAAAATTGGGACACTAATGCATTGTTGGTTGAGTTGTGAACTGATCCAACCATTCTGGAGAGCAATTTGGAATTACGCCCAAAGGGCTATAAAACTTTGCATACCCTTTGACCCAGCAATACCCCTCGTAGGTCTGTATCCCAAAGAGATCATAAAATGGGAAAAGTATCCACATGTACAAAAATATTTATAGCAGCTCTTTTTGTGGTGGCCAAGACTTGGAAAATTGAGGATGCCCATCAATTGGGAAATGGTGGAACAAGTTGTTGTATATGAATGTAATGGGACACTATTATTCCATTAGAAATAATGAGCAGGAGAACTTCAGAAAAACATATGGAAAGACTTACATGAACTGATGCTAAGTGAAGTGAGCAGACCCAGAACATGTACATAGCAAAAGTAACATTGTGGGATGACTAACTTTGATAGACTTAGCTATTCTCAGCAAAGCAAAGATCTAAGACAATTAAAGACTTATGATGGAAAATGTTACCCACGTCCAGAGAAGGAACTATGGAGTCTGAATGCAGATCCAAGCACACTTTTTTCTCTCTTTTTTTTGTTTCATTTCTTCTTTCTCATGGTTTTCCTCTTTGGTTCTAATCCTTCTTTACAACATGACTAATGTCTAAATGTATTTAATATGATTGTACATGTATAGTCTACATCAGATTGCATGCTGTCTTGGGGAGGAGGGAGGAAAGGAAAGAGGAGAAAATTTCTAATTTGAAATCTTATAGAAATGAACATTGGAAACTAAAAATAAATAAATGAATTTAATTTTAAAAATTTGAATTGTATGATGAGAAAGAACTATTCCTACTATATTTCAGGCACTATGCTAGTCCCTGCATCCAGACAAAATTGAGACATCCCTTGCCTTCAAAGACCCTATATGATACAGTGGTGGGCGAGGGATGGGAAACTAATGGAGGTGGGTGAGAATAAAATAGTTGAAGTAGTTGTTTGCCAAAATTTATTTTTACCAAAATCAGAATGTAGGTTAAGAATGTAAGTTAATTTCAACAATTGCCTTTCCAGAAACCACACAGATAGAAGATCCCAGAAAACAATGGAGGAGAGAACAAGAGAGAATGTTAAAAGACTACCTTATGGTGGCCCAAGATGCTCTCACCACGCAGAAGGAGCTGTACCACGTGAAAGAGAAAAGGCTCGCTCTGGCTCTGGACGAATACATGAGATTGAATGATGCTTACAAGGAGAAGTCGAGTTCCCACACAAGCTGTAAGTATACAGTCTAATATGATTATTCAGGAACTCAGTACTTCAACTAAGAAAGGGGAACCTATTCGAGTTTCCTCAGGATCTCAGGTGGAGTCTTTATTTTCTCCTGCAAGTAGGAAAGGTATCTTAAAGATGTTCAGGGGAGAAAAATGTGCCCTGGATTTCTTGTTAAGCTTCCCCAGTACCAGGAGGCTACAAATGGCCCTTGATACTTTGGGTCAAGCTTTTCTGTTTTATAGATCATATGTGCCTTTTCTAGCTTCATCTTCTTCCTCTTGCGTTTTGAGCCGTTTCTCTATTAGTTATTTTCTTTGCAAGAATAAAAAGGAGAGAGAGAAGAAATCACCCAGTTTTGGTTATTCAGGAACAACTCTAGCAAGTGTGCATGCACGCGCGCGCACACACACACACACACACACACACAGATCTTATGGAGTTAGGGCGTTGAAACCATTGATAATAATGAGGCTTTTGTTTCACACAAAGATTTTATTTGTTCAGGCTGTTCTTTTGCCTTATTATTTTGTATGGACCCTAGAGCAGGGATTCTTAGCTTTTTTTGTGTCCTATACCCATTTGGCTAGTCCAGTGAAGCCTAGGACTACTCCTCTGAGTCACATTTTTAAATGGATAAACTACAATACATAGGATTACAAAGCAAGCCAATTAAAATTTAAAAAAATTTTTTTAAAGTTCACAGACCCCAGGTTAAGAACCCCTGATCTGGAGTTTTAAAGGTATTTTAGGCACAGCTGTGATGGATGTTAGAATACTCAGTTTAAAAGAGAAAGACTTGGAAGGACTGAATTTAGGGTGTATTCTCTTTATTATGTTCCTTTTTTCCTTTTATGACAAATTTCATTCTTTTTATTAAAGGGCAGTTTAAATTATGGTTGGATAGTTGATCATGAGTTTTCATATTTATTCCTTTTCTGAACAGGGAATGTAAAAAAGAAATTAATAGGCATAGTGATATTTAATGCCACTTTATAGGACCATAGTTTTATCAGGGGTGGGATGCTGTGTGATGGGGGGATACCAAGGAAGAGATGGCATACTGCTTTCACAGAGCAGACCATATTTATATGATTTTTATGAGTCTCTGTGGCCAAATAATCCCCCCAATGCTGTCCTCCCCTTTTGGAATGTACTTCTCTAGACTCAGCTAGGCTGGTCCTCAGATGAAACAAACTACAGATCAGTAATTTGAGACCTTCTTAGCATGCTAAGATCTGCTAGAGTTTTAACTCCAGTGGTAGAAATTAAAAAACAGTTGTCACCTCCTTCCCATGGTGAGGCATCAGAGTAGACATCTCTTTTGGGGTATAAAGTGGGAGTATCAGAGCTGTGATTATGGGTCTTAAAGGTTATTTTTTTTCTTTCAAAAGTATTCTCAGGATCTTCATCCAGCACTAAATATGACCCTGATATTCTGAAGGCAGAGATCTCCACTACACGGTTAAGGGTAAGAATATTTCCTGTTGCTTATTCATATAGAATAACAATGCTGGAAAGGACAGCATCCCTCAAAAGCAGAAATCTCCTGTCCGACATCTCTCCTAGGTCTTCTAGTGCCTGCTTGAACTTAACGACAGGAGACTCACTCCCTCATGAGGCAGATTGTTTAGGTTTTGGACAATTTTAATTCATTTAGCCTTTCTTTATATTGAGCGAAAATTCTCCTTTCTGTAATGGTTATAATTTCTTAGCCTTCACTCTGCTTTTTGAAGCCACCCAAAAACAGCCCCCTTCCACATTATAGCTAGAGTGTGTTACTTCTCCTACTGCCCCACTCTTATTTTCTCTGAGTTATGAATCTCTGCTATCCCTTCTCCACACTATTCGCCATTCCAGTTTTCTTGTCAAAATGTGGCAACCAGAACTTAACATAGGACTCCAGATGTCTGATTAATGCAATGTCTGTAGTCAAATTACTGCCTCCTTTGATCTTGTCACTGTACTTCTGTTCAAATTAACACAGTGAGAGGCTCCATTTCTGACAGACCCATTGCATGTGGCTTATATTGAGCTTATGATCAACAAAATCCCTAGCTAGGTTTTAAAAAAAAACCCACCATGAATTGTTAATAAAGTTGGTATCTCCTATTCTATACTTTTACCATTATTTGCTTTTTAAAAAAAAACATGGAATGTGGGTACTTGTCATTTTCCCTAAGCCTTCTTTTCCTTTGATAATAAAAATCTTTTTCTGTGGTAATAAAGACAGGATTTGAGTTTCCACAAGTACCTAATTAGGGATTCATAGAATTGGTAGCTGGTAGGAACCTTCATGATCCACCATTTTTATTTTTAAAGAGAAGGAAATAGAGGTCCTAAGAGATCAAGTGATTTCCCCCATGTCTCTTGGCTGCTAGTCTTTACCCTCTCTTTACCATTACACCATCATTCCTCAGTCAGCCCACTCTTTGGTGCATTCTCAGCAGCTAGCAGCACCCCTTCAAAGTGTGACTGGTTTCTTCCATTTTCACCACTCTTTTCTGCTACAAATAAATAGAAACAGTAGCATTCTCACCCTCATTTTCAGCAGTTCCCTCTGGGAACACAAGACGCTTCTCCTTCCTTGTCTGGACATTTACAACGCAAACATGAAAGATAGGCTGACTGTTTTTGAAGTGGAAAATACAGTATCTGAAAATGCACAGCAATTATATTATTGGGAATGACTGGAGACGTGTAAACGCTTGTTGTTGGGTTGTGTCTGATTCTTTATGACCTCAATTGGGGTTTTCTTAGCAAAGAGACTGGAGTGGTTTGCCATTTCCTTCTCCAGTTCATTTTACAGATGAGGAAACAGGGTTAAGTGACTTGCCCAGGATCACACAGCTAGTAAGATCTGAGGTCAGATTTGAACTCAGGTCTTCCTAACTCCAGGGCCAGCACTCTATGCACTGAACCACCTGGCTGCTCATACAAAGAGCCACTTGATGAAGTCTACAGATCCTACAAAGATAGGGCTTCTTGGGAATACAGAACAGCCTGTCGCCTGAATCCTGTAGAATTTTGATGACCTCCTTTTGTTAGGAGAGGGGAGAGGCAGCAGCAGCTGTGATCAGATTGCTGGTATTGGGTCCTTCTCCAACGCTGGTTATTACAAGTCCATTGGTTTCAGACCTGGGTGACTTAGGCATTGTGGGAGGGAAGAGATGCTAGCTAGTTAGTGTTGTGTACCCACCAGTTCTACTTGAAAGCTCTCGCATCATCTCACTCTTGTATTCTTCTTTTTTGGGGTGGTAGGGAGGGCAGGGCAATTGGGGTTAAGTGACTTGCCCAAGGTCACACAGCTAGTAAGTGTTAAGTGTCTGAGGCTGGATTTGGACTCAGGTCCTCCTGACTCCAGGGCCAGTGCTCTATTCACTGCGCCACCTAGCCACCCCCTCTTGTATTCTTCTGACCAGTGTCTTGGCCAGGGGCCTTTAATAGTTGTTTATTAGCAGGCATGGTTTTAGCATGCAGTTTTGCCCGCCTCACCTCTTAAGCCTGAGACACCTCTGCTGTGGAGCTGTAGTAGATAGTGTCCTGGGCCTGGAGTTAGGAAGACTTGAGATTAAATTCAACTTCAGATACTTATTAGACTATGTGACCTGGGGCAAGCCACTCAACCTTTATGTGCCTCAGTTTCAGCTCCTACCTCCCAGGGTTGTTGTGAGGACCCAATGGGGTAGTATTTGTAAAGTGCTTAGCACAGTGATTAGTTCATTGTAGGCATTTAATAAGTGTTTGTTCTTTTCCTTTTCCCCTTTCATTTGGTGTAAAACCCTTAGCTACCAGTGGTATAGAACAATTATGTGAAATTCAAATAGAAATGGTGGTCACTAGACCCTATATTAGGATCCCTGCTTCTGCTGAACCCTTTTATGATAAAATCCTCCAAAAATAAAGTTTTCTACATGTATTTTGGTTCTTGCAACATAAGAATTTACCAGTAATCACCACCCCTTCCCATATACAATTGTACTTTCCCTTAGAAAAATAACAAAATTCGGTCAAACCTTTCAGTGCAAAAATCATGACTACATGAGAACCAGAATGGATGTGGCGATGGGGAGGACGAATCTCTAGTCCAAATGCCTTATTTTTCAGCTAACCGAGAGGCCTCAGAAAGTTTAAATAACTTTTCCAAGGTTACATAGATATTAAATACCTGAGCTAGGTATTTGAATCCAGGGACAGCTAGGTGGTACAGTAGGTAGAAAGAGTGCTGGGCCTGACATCAGGAAGACTCATCTTCCTGAGTACAAATGTGGCCTTAGACACCTTATTGGCTGTGTGACTCTGGGCAGGTCACCTAACCCTGTTTGTCTCAGTTTCCTCGCCTGTCAAGTGGGATGGAGAAGGCAGTGGCAAACCATGCCAGTATCTTTGCCAAGAAAATCCCAAATGGGGTCACGAAATTGTTGGACGTTACTGAAAACAACTGAACCTCCACAACAAGCTCGAACCTCAGATCCAGCCCTCTTTCCACTATTCTTTCCTTGAAAATACAAATACCTTAAATGGTGACAGATTTAGTCTTGCGCCCTAGAGCAGGCCTTCTTAACCTGGGACTCTGTAACTATAAAAATGTGTGTGTGTATGAATATATATGCATGCATGTATGTACGTGTATATGTATGCACATATGTGTGTACATATGTGTACATGCGACTATTTTTTGGATGTTAATTGGTTCCCTTTGTAATCACATGTATTTCGTCTTATACATTTAAAAACATTTTGAGGGACATTAGGTTTCACTAGGCTGCCAAAAGGGTCCATGCTACAATAAAGGTTGAGAACCCCTGCCCTATGGGGTATCACACTCACCTTTACCTCTCAAACAATTTTCCTTGCCTCCCTGGTGAAAAGAAAAGTGTGTTCTTTCCAGAGCTGACATCTAGCACCAATATTAATCACCGTTTTTGGTCTTATTTCTGTTCTCTAGTGTCTTGTACAATTATAATATCATTGGAGCACAGATATGTTGTTTTCTTGATCTACTTTCCTTGTTCCACCCTGGTTCCTATAAATCTCCCCATGTTTCATGAAATTCCTTATATTGTTGTGAATGGTACTATACTTACAGATTTATGCCATTCTTTAATATTCATCATTTATCATGTCTCCTTTCATACATGTTTTTGCCCTTTTTTTTTTGGACGGGGGAAGGTAGAGCAATAGGGGTTAAGTGACTTGCCCAAGGTCACATGGCTAGTTTTGTGTTAAGTGTCTGAGGTCAGATTTGAACTCAGGTCCTCCTGACTCCATGGCCAATGCTCTATTCACTGTGCCACCTTGCCACCCCTCTTACATGTTTAAATGTGTTTGTCAGACAGTTTTCTATGTAGCTACAATGATTTCTTTAGACATTAGACACTATGCTCTTATGGTCATTGGGATTTTTCATAACTATCCAATTAGTTATGTTTTTAGCGCCGTTCATCCTTCTTGATCTTTATTCCATTTTAGGGTATTTATGCATGAGACTATATTTTCTCCAGTTTTTGTTATAGGGAAAAATCCATCTCTGTTTTGCTGCTAAAGGAGAAATGCACATGGGAAGAATGTTCTCTTGTTATTTTTATCTCTATAACATTTCATTAAATATTTTTTACTTTGAACTAAGTAAGTCCCCTAGCTCATTCATAAAATTTAGCGTATTGGTGGAGGGCCATGAGCTATGATTTGGAAAGGATTCTAACCCACAGATACCTAGAGCCAGATAGAGCTTTCTGTGGGCCATTGGGTAAAAGGCTCCAGGTACTACCTTCAGATGTTGCTTCTTCATCTCTTCTTTGGTTTTCACCAGACAGTGTGGTATAACAGAACATTGCACTTTGAGTCTGCACAGACTTAGTTCCCAGTCCTGGCTCCTGTGTGTCCTGGTTGTATAACCTTGGGCAAATCACGTAATTTCTCTAAGCATTAGCTCCCTCATCTGTAAACTTTTTATGATATCTGTAAAAGGAGAGTACAAAATGATTTTTATTGTACCTTTGTGTTTATAGAACTGTTAGATAGAAGGCTGGAGTCATGGTATAAGAAAAGGGAATAGAGGATGGGCAATTATTCGTAGGACTAAAAAGGACATTAAAACTTAATGTATAAAGCAAGGGTGGGAGTCGTAGAATCCAGAAAAATAAAAGGAGAAATACAGAAATTCTGAGGGCAAGAATGGTCTCATATAAATTGTTCTCGTTCCATGCCCTGATAGCCAAGATATTAATTTAAAGTCTGTAGGCTTCTCTGAGTAAGTTATGACCTATTATCACTACCCTTTGAAATATTGATTAGATACCATTTGAAACTCTTATCCACTTTATAAGTGTGTAAGTGTTTCTCAGAACAGGATAGTTCAACATGAGAGAAATTACCTTGTTACCATGTTTTTGTTTTTAACTACAATAGATATCACCAGAGGAATATTGCCCTAGGTTCAAGTATAATCTAACTCAGAATTTTATCTCTTCAAAAAGCAAAAAATAGATCAAATACAAGACATCTTATAAATCTATTTTGCTGGTTTTCCTAAAGCAGTACCATAATTCAATCATACCAGTGTCCTGAATTTTGGTACTAGATTGTCTTTTTTTTGTTAATGCTTCTTTTAAGCTTCAGAATAGCTTTTTATCATAACATGAGTCAGGACCTCACTTTCTTCAAATCCCTTCACAAAAATACTTTACTTGGAATCATCCTGGGAGGAATTTCTTTCATTGAGTAGATCAAAATTCCAATAGACCTCAACCTCATTCCATGTTTTTCCATAAATCCTCCATGTAGAATCTAACCTTGGTGCTGGAGGTCTTGTTGTTTAGATTGTATCTTGACATTCCTAAATCCTATGAAATTGGAATTTCTAGACCCCAGATACAAAACTAGGAGTAGTCAGTTGGTGGCAGTTGGAGACAGACATGTCTTAATTCAATGTAGAATTAGGAAGATCATCCATGTCTGAACTTGTCCAGAAGTGGAATGGGGCTGCCTTGTGAGGAAATGAGCCATCAGTCACTAGAGGTCTTTAGGTGGAGGGAAGAACATTTGTTGTCAATATTATACACAAAAGTCATGCTTTAGGAGGTTGGAGTAGAAGTCATGGGAAGTGCCTTCCAGCTCTGAGAATCTATGATTTCACAGACTTCAAGAAACCTTGCTTAACTAATTAAAAGACTAATTCCGTCTACTATACTAATCTTCACACAAAATGGTCTTAACGTAAATACTTTGTTCTTGGTGGAAGTTATTTACAAAAATTATTATATAAATGGTCAAATTATAAGAGAAGGTACAGTTTTGAATTTTTTTTCTTCATTCTCAGTGTTCACATCACTGTTCGTGGCTAGAGAAGTCATCTTAAACTCAACTGAAACTGAACTCATTATCTTTACCTCCAAACCCTCACCTCTTCTCAAATATTGCTGGCCTATTACCGTCAAGGACACCACCATCCTCCCAGTCACCTACGTTCCCAGCCAACATATGTTTCATCCTTAATTCCTTATTCTCTCAACTTCCTTCCTCTCCTTCTCCCAACATTTCATCAGTTGCCAAGTCCTTGCAGTTGCCATATCAACTTTCTCATCATCTCTCGGATATACATCTTCTCCTCTGCGATGCTGCCATTATCCTTTGTGCAGGCCCTTATCCACTCATGCTTGACCTAAATTGCTATGCCCGTCTTCTGTTCAGTCTCCCTGCCTCCAGTCTCTCTTCCAATCAGCTGTCAAATTGATCTTCCTAACACTCAGTTCTGATCATGTCACCCCCCTTATTCTCTTAACTCCATTGGCTGCCTGTTACTTCTAGGACCAAACTTTAAAAGTGCTTTATAACCTGGTCTCTTCCTACCGTCTTAGTCTTCTTATCTTTTACTCCTCTTCACATACTCCTTGTTCCATTTCACTGACCTTGTTGCTGTCCTTCAAACAAGACCTTTCCTTTCCCAGTTGGCTCTGGGCATTTTCACTCACTGTCCCCCGTGCCATGAATTCTTTCCCTCCTCATTGTCATTTCCTTGCTTTCCTGGCTTCCTTCCAGTCTCAGCTACAATCCTACTTTCTCAGTCCCCTCTAATGCCTAGTGCCTTGCTTCTGAGATTATCTCCCAATTATCTTTTCTATATCTTGTTTGTACATACACGATTTCATTAGACTCTGAATTCCTTGAGGGCAAGAATTGTTTTTGCCTTTCTTTCATTCCCAGTGTTTTGCGTAGTGCCTGGCACGTAGTAAATATTTGAGAAATACTAGTTGACTTGACTGGAGGAAGACTGAACTGTGCATCTGTTTTGACTGTCTACATTTCCTTGCATTGGATCATTGAGAGAGGGGGACTTAGTAAGTCTGACTCTCCCTGCCCTAATTTCTTAATGATTTCAGAACTCTAGATTTAGATATCTGAATAGTCATATTCCTTTTATTTTTAAGAAGATTGACGGGATAGACATAATAAGTCTTACATTTCAGGAAAACGAGCTTAAGAAACTTGTTTAAAGTCAAAGAGCTATTTTGTGAAATCATGCTTTTTTTAAAAAAATTTAAATTTAAATTTTTTAAAATTTAATTTTATCTATCTATCTATCTATCCTCTATCTATCTATCTATCTACCTATGTATCTATCTATCTGTCTTGTCTGTCTATCTATCTATCTATCTATCTATCTATCTATCTATCTTTACCAAGCAGCTTCACAGGCAGGACTCTGTCTTAAGAGGACAGGTGAGACCTGTCCTAGAGAAAAATAAAGCCCATGAGGAAACAGAGGAATAGTTAACTTTATTCTGCTGAAGCTGACATAATACAGCTAGAACTGGGGAAAACCTTTTATATGTAGGGATTACTCTGGACCCCAATCTTAGGGACATGCTTCCTTGTAACATGCCTTCATTTCTTTCTGAAAAGTGATATATTTTTAGAAATCTTTCAGTTCAGTTTTCTTCAAAATCCTGTGGCTTCATAGTCCATGGGAGCCTTAGCTGTGGGTCTGTACTTAATGAATGTGAAAGTGTCCAGACCTTTGAAACTAACTGATAATGTGGCTGTGCTTTTTCATTAAACTGTTCTGAAGCTTCAAGATATGGGTAATTAATAGATAATTATTCACTTCTTTCATAAATACGATGATAATTAGTTAACTTTTCCTGGTCATATGTGCATCCTTTTTCCTTGTGCATATTGGCTAGATTCTGCCAAATATGACCATGTTCCAGGCTGTTTGGTCTGTTTGATTCTTTGGAACTGATGGAGGGTGCCCTGACTCTGGTGTACCACTTGGAAGTAACCACAAATCACAGAATCTCAGAGTTGGGAGGGACTTTAGAAGTCACTTTGTCCCACTGTACATGAACAAGAAACCCATCTATAATACATCAGACAAATAATAGTCCAATCCAACTTTTACGTGAAAACCCTGAGAGAGGTAGAACGTAGCACCTCCCAGGGCAGACCATTCTACTTTTCCATAGCTCAGATTGTTGGGAAATTTTTCTTTACATTGAGCCTAAATTTACTTACTCACAACTTTAAGTCCCCTTGGGTGCTTAAAGTGTAAAATAGTCAACATTGATATGGAAATACATATTTGTAAATAGTTAATCATCTCTTGCCATTTGAAGCATACAGAGCTCACTCTCCCACATCTTTGAAGGGCTGTGTGTGAGTTTTGTTCTGTTGCCTGGGGTGGAAAGGGGGAAAGTAGCGAATAAGTCTGTCGTTGTCAGTATAGTTGAATTTCCACTGTGAGCCTGATGGAAAGCTTTGCCTAACACAACCACACATATACAGCAAAGGAAAGGAGAACAGATCCCACACACATGAGACAGCAATCCAGAGAACACAAATTGCAGCACATGTATGTAAGAATTGGTTTGTTTGTCTTAAGGTGTTTCATAAGGAGAAAATAGCCACTAAAACACTTCTACTTGATCCTGAAGGTTTAGATTTCATTGGGTGGGTGGGGATTTGGGGAGCCATGGCACCTAGCATAGAGCATTGACTTAAGGTAGTGCTAGAGGCAGAGAAAATGAAGAGATGCATACCAATCCCCAACATCCAGGATTGAATTTTAGGCTCTGGATCAAGTAAAGATGATATTAATCTAGATTGTAGAGAGAGAGGTCAAGGAGAAAGATTGGTCACATTTCCTTTCTGATCTTTAGATAATTGAGGAAGCAGTTAAGGCATTAGACAAAAGAATTTGTGGAAAAGATAACTCTTAAAGTTGGGAATCCTAGTGAGACATTTCCATTAGATTGTAAGTTCCTTGAAGTCAGGGACTCTTTTTTGCCTCTTTTTGTATCCCTTGGCATAGTAGGCAGTTCATAAGTGTTTATTGATTGATATCAATTTCTTCATAGTGAGGTTCTTTCACTGTTGCTTTAAGAATGAATTTAATGAATTATTTTATAGGAGAAAAAAACCTAATAAAATGTTCAAACATTTTCATTAGGATTTCATTGTCTATGAATGGAGTTCCGGGTGAGGAACTCCCTCTATCAATGCAGATCAGTAACTTTTCTTCTTAGAGAGTGGACTGAGTTGCTGAGAGGTTGACTTGCCCAGGAGCCCAGTCAGTGCTCCTCAGAGGTAAGATCTGAACCCAGATTTTCTTGACCCTGAGATCAGCTGTCTAGCCTCATGCCATCATGCTGTTTTTCACAATTGTTTGTTTATATAATTCTACCTTACCTTCTGATTTTTGCTAATGTACATTTTGTTTTTTCACATAATTATAATCAAAGCATACTCCCAGTATGTTCCTTTTTTTAAATTTAAAAATATTATTTCATATGAATGTGTCATGGTATTTGTAATTTTAATAGCTATATATTTTTCCTGGTTTTGCTTAGTTTTATACCACAACTTAATTCAACTGTTGTTTTTAATGTCTTCTTATTTTACTAACATTATCATTTGTACAGATCATATTTCCCCTCTTTCATATATATGAAATTATCAAATTCCAAATTACTGGATCAAAAGGTATACAAATCATTATGTAGCTGTGACATATTGCCAGATTGCTCTTCAGAAAGATTCAATCAATTTATAGCAACACCAACAATCTGAAAGTATGTCTGTTGCTCAAGACCCACCCACATCATCTTCATCTTATTTTTCTTTCCTTTCTTTGGTTATTGAATGCACAGTGGCACCTTCCAATTGCTTTAATTGATAGATCAATAATTGTTAGTGAAACTGTCCATTCTGCCATGTGGTAATTTACTTTATTTTCGTGTATATACGTACACACACACACACACACACACACACACACACACACACACACAAATCAAGTAAATAAATAAATGTTTTACTTTTATTATTCATTGAGTAGAATCTGGATAAGTTCTTATTTTATCAAATTATTTTAACATTATGAGCTTTTACCAGTTATGTCACATTTATTTAATCTGTTGTTTTCCTTTTGAAATGTGTTGACATTTCATTGCTTAGATGTTTTTCTCTTTTAATATACTTCAGCCTACTCGTCTTTTTCCTGATACCTTCCATTTCTTCATGAGTCATAAATATAGGCTATTCTGTTTTCTTCCATGATTTTTTTAAAAAAATGAACTTAAAATTTTGTTTAAACCTTTTGCCCGTCTGGAATTTACTTCTGGTCTTCCTTAAAGAAGACTTTGATGGTGGGAGAAGTTTGGCATTGAGATATTTTTCACAATGTGTAAGAATAGACAAGGGAAGGGTGTCTTTTGACAAGCAAATTGACAGCTGCCCTTTTGTGACTTGCTCAGGGAGACCCCTGAAAGACAAGTTGGGAAACGGTGAGAAGTGAAGTTAGTCATTAGTCAAATGCCATTTTGCTCATTATTGTTTTAATGTTGCTTCATGAACCCTTAGGCCAGGTCTTCTCTACAGATCCAGCCTGTCTCATGAAATTCCTGAGATCCAGGACTGGTACCTTTTCCTTCCTTTTCCTCTTTCTTCTCTTTTTCCATTACTTCCCCTTTTTTTTAAAATAGAACGCATCATCCCTGAGACTGCAGTTCTTAGGAGCTCCTGTCATATGTATCACATTTAATCACTTTACCTTTATAGTTTTCAGAAATAACTTTGAAAGAAATTTAAAATGTCAACTTATTTTGTGAAATCGTTGGAGGAAGCAGTATGTGCCCACAGCTGAAGACCATGTCTTTCTGGCACAGTACCACACTAGCTACTAATACTGTGATGCTGCAGAAGGTTGTCTATAAAATTAGACGATGAACTGTAGCTGATTAAAATTAGATGCTTTGGAGAAAACATCAGGATGAAGCCACCTCTTTGTGACAGAACCACTTCTAAGCTATTATACAACTACATTTACATTTTGTTTTTCTATTTTTTTTTCCTTGTTTGGGGGGGTGGTAGGGGAAGGCAATCAGAGTTAAATGACTTGCCCAGGATCACACAGCTAGTAAATGTCCAGTGTCTGAAGCAGAATTTGAACTCAGGTCCTCCTGATTCCAGGGTCAGTGCTCTATCCACTGCACCACCTAGCTGCCCCTAGGTTTTCATTTTGGAAGGAAGAGGTAAAGCATTCTGGAGCTAAGCATTTTATATATTGCCTGTTTACTCTTTGAGTGTGAGTTTTGCTTTGGCACGGGAGTCCTAACAGTACATAATCCTAGCTGGGCATTTCCTTGCCCTTTATATCTAAACTTTTTATTTTGGGGGGTCTTTTTGGAGGGCGGAAGACAGGGCAGTCAGGGTTAAGTGACTTACCCAAGGTCACACAGCTAGTAAGTGTTAGTGTCTGAGGCTGTATTTGAACTCAGGTCCTCCTGACTCCAGGGCCAGTGCTCTATTCACTGCAGCACCTGGCTGCCCCTATATCTAAATTTTTAAACTAAATCTTTTTTTTTAAGTTGAAGAAAAATTTAATGCTAGGGGAACTATCATAGTTTCCACTTTAGCCTGAGGTCTTTACTTATGTGTTTTATGGTGTCCTGCAGAAGAAAGACAATTAATAATGGATTGTGAAGAGTGAGGACAATAATCCGTGTAGGGGGAGAGAGGGACATAATAGTACAGTGGTTCGCAGAGAGAAAATGGCTATGGTTCTGAAAGGTTTCTGTTATATCATAATGGTCATTTTCCCATTCATTAATGTGACGTGTGAGCAGCAACCATGCTCTAGTAGATAGAAAGCTGGCTTGGGAGTCAGGAAGACCAGTTTGAGTCATATGGTCGCTTTGTGACCTGGGCAAGTTAACTAGCCTCTCAGGGTCTCAAACATCTTTTTCAAGACTAAAAGTTGCATATGTATCTATGTATGTCTATCTATCTAAGTATAGATATAGATATAGTAAGTAAGTATAGATATAGATACAAATACAGATATAGATACACATATAGATATAGATATAGATATAGATATAGATATAGATATAGATATAGATATAGATACTAGTCTACAACAGTAGAGGAAGAGTCTCCAAATGGGACTGCCCTGTACAGAAGAAATCACAGATCTTGTCCTTCCCCCAAAACATCTGTAGTAGTTGGCGGCATGCTCCTTGTTCTTCTTCTTCCCTAATTACTCCTTTTCTTTCAGTGAATTCCTTATCTCCTGTCCAAATCCTCAAAAGCAGGTGTTTTCCATGACCTGCTTGTCTTTCTCTGTCTCATTTACTTCCATAATTTCTGCTAGCACCTCTATAGAAATAACTCCAAATCTGTCTCCAGCCCTGCCTTGCCTTTAAAACTTAGATGTGAATATCCTAATGCTCACCAAATATGTCCAGCTGAAGCCAAGTGGCGCTACCAGAAATTCACTAGGTGCCTAAGCTAGTGCCTCCTCAGTTCTCCATCACCTAGTTTCCCGTGCTTGAAACATTGGTATTATGATCTTTGACTTCTCCATTATTGATTCTTCCCTTTTGCTTCTTGTGTCCTGGCACAAATCATTATTGCTGCCTGATGGATCTTTTCCATTTCACCTCTTCCATTACCACTCCCCATGGCTGCCCCCCTACATTCCTCTACCCTAAATATCCTCTTCATGCCTAGATTTGGTTATGTCATTTTTATGTGCAGGACACTTTAGTGACTCTTTTAACATACAATGTACCTTTTTATAGATCATCACAGCATAAATTTAGACCTGAAAAAGTCGTTCACACATAATAGGTGCTTAATACATTGTATAGACTGACTGAATTTTAGTCAAACATAAATAGATTATCACTTCTCATTTTGTCTTCCTTTTTTCCATAGGGGAATATAAATTTTAACCCACCCTTTTCAGAAATATCACAAATTCTGAAGTAGTAGTATCTGAATTAATAAATGTCCAATGTAATTTCCCTGTATACTTCAGCTAGAAGCTGTTTTTTGAGGGCTGTATTAAAAAGAATTTTATTAATGTCCTTTTTCTTTCCATCATAGTCATTCAATTCTTCTAGCTCTTACCACATAAAAAAGTAACTGCGTTTCTTTTGGGGCAAAAAAAGTCTTTGTAAAAAGTTGTATTGGATTTTATACTGTACTCATTTCCCCAGTATTCCCTGTTTCCTCTTCCCATCCACCTAGAATCTTTTGTTGTCACAAAGAAAAATCCCAAAGCCAAACCTGTTCACACAGTGAACACAGCTGATGGCACATGCAGCATCTGGCATCCATTGTCCCCCACCTCTTTGCTAAGAGAGAGGAAATGTGCCTCAGAATCTATCCTTTTGAACTAATATTGTTCGTTACCTTTAATATAACTTCAGATTCTTTTAAATTATTTTTCACTTTTTCCTTATTTTAGTCACTGACTAATGGTTTTCTAAAAAAAAAAAAGTAACAATGAATTATTTTGTGGCAACACCAAGGAATCCAAACTTTGAAGGGAAGAGAACATTACCTGAGCTGTTGATTGTCGCTGTCTCTTTGAATGATAATTATCATTCTGTGGTGATGAACACTTCTCTACCACCTCACTGTTCTGCTTGTCCCCACCTATCAATGCTATAGGTTCTTCACGGTCAAGCACCACCCGTTCTGTGAGGCGTGCACCACATAGCTCATGCTTCCCTTATGTCACTGTCCACCCTCTGCCTTGAGCGATAGTTGGATATATGTCTTATTTCCACTGTCACCCAGTGAAGTCCCTGAGGGAATAGACTATGTCTTATTAGTTTGATAGCTGTCCGTTACAATGTGTTGCATTAGAATGAATTAAATAGCAAGTTAAGTAGAAACACAAGTGTAAATATGTGTAATGCTTCATGGTACAATTTGATGCTCCAGAATGAGCTGTCTTTGGCCATTTTGTGAAGAACTTTAGTAGCTGACCAAAATGAAATGCCTTTGATATACCGATGTCATCTGGCTACTTAGCCAGATTCTCCCAGTGTTTGTTCGGAAGAGTCAGTTAAGCACCATTTATCTTGTAGTATGAGCACATTGGATTTGATACTAGAGGAACTGGGGTTAAATCTTGCTCTGCTACTTAGTAACAATTATTCTTCTCTAGGCCTCAGTTTCCACATTTGTAAAAAAAAAAAAAAGGAATTGCATTTAAGATCAAGTATTCCTTTAAGGCACTGGTTCTCAACCTTCCTAATGCCGTGACCCTTTAATACTTGTATGTGGGTGTATCTGCATGTGGGCAGACCCGCCTGGAAATGGATAGAGGAGCGGTGTCTCAGTTCCTAAGACCATCGGAAATACGTGTTTTCCAATGGTCTTAGGTGATCCCTGTCACCCCTGTGAAAGGGTCGTTTGATCCCCAAAGGGGTCGCGACCCACAGGTTGAGAACCACTGCCTTAAGGCCTAAATTGTGTGATGCTATGGAATACTCTTCATTGGTAATTGAGCAGAAGTACTCTATGAGTCCAAAACAAAATTAAAATTCCTTCTAAATATTTTTCCTACAGACTAATAAGGCTAAGAGAAGGTTGCTTAAACCAGTTCATTTCTTTTTTACATTTTACTACTGATGGCCCTTATACTTCCATATGTTACAAACCAGAAATGATGTAGTAGAAAGTATAGTGAGAATCAGAGAGCCAGAGGCCTTTGTTTCAAATCCAGTTTCTTTTGCTTATTAGCATTCATCTAGGCAAGTCACTTAAACAGCCTGAGCCTCAGTTTCCTCATCTGTGAAATCCGAAGGTTGTACTAAAGGCTCCTTCCATATTTAATAGTCTGTAATTTAAAGTAAATTATTTGTCCCTGATTTTCTAATTCTTACATTAATTTCTCACAAAAGGTTAAAAAACTGAAGCGAGAGCTCTCACAGATGAAGCAGGAATTACTGTACAAAGAACAAGGCTTTGAAACACTGCAACAGTGAGTATAAAAATGTTGGAAATTAACTTGAATTCATCACAAGTCCCTTGGTTAGGAGCAAATAAAACATCGGTGGAGGTTCAGTTCAACACTCGCTTGTATGTAAGGTGCTATGCTCCATGCTGAAAGACACAAAACACCAACGACCTCATGTCCCTGACTTCAAGGCATTGACTTTCTTTTGGGGAGGGGGGGACACAGCATAGAGAGCCCGGAGGGACAGCTAGCATGCTGGATGCCAGCAAAGGATCCTAAATCTGAGTTCTCTAGCATGATGAGTGGAATTTAAGAAGTTGAAATTTAATAGGGATATAAATGTAAAGTGCTGTTTTTATGTTCACAAATAGACATTTCTGTAGACCATGAGCTCAATATGAATAAGCATTGTAATATAGCAGCCACGTTAGAAAAGCTGATGTGATGCAAGGCTGTGGTTAGATGGGGCATAGTGTGCAGGTAGCCAGGGGTGGGCTGGAGCCAGCTGTGACGCTTTCATTTTGAATCTTTATACCTTGGAAATTGACAAATGTTACAGGTCAGGGCTTGACTCATAGTTTTGTTGATTGCCTCTAGACTTAAGAAAGTGTTGAAGAAAAGGTTAATAATTTATATTAAATTGAAAAGTGTGTCTTGTGCATATTTTTTTTTCTTCTGGCTAACCCATAGTAACATCTACCAACATATTCCTAGTGTTTTCTCTATTTTAGCTTTTAGATGCCACTTTTGAGGATTATATCAGCAAGCTAAGATGTGTTTCTAGTAATGATGATACAGTGAAAATGAGGGAAACAAAGACTGTGTCAAACAAGGATCAGTTGAACAAATTTGAGATCTTTAGTCTGTTGGTGGGGAACATGATAGCAGTCTTTAAGTATCTGAAGTTCCCTCATTGGAAAGAGAGAACAGGCTTTTCCTTCCTTCCTTCCTTCCTTCCTTTTTCTTAAATATCTCCAGAAGTGACAGCTTTTCTTAGGGAAAGTAAATGAAATCTAAGTTACTTTAAAATATAAATATATATATATATATAATATTTTATTTTTTCCCCAGTTACATATTAAAACAATTTTTTTAACATTTAAAAAGAGCTTTGAGGTCACTCTGCTCCACCCTCCCTAAACTAGTAAGCAATCATATATAAACATAAGCAATTAGACATGTACAATCATGTCAAATATTTCCATGTTAAACATTTTGTACAAGAAGACTCAAAATTGAAAGAAAGAAAGAAAGAAGGAAGGAAAGAAGGAAGGAAGGAAGGGAAAGAGAAAAAGAAAGGAAGAAAGAAAGAGACTGAAAAATAGCATGCTTCAATCTGTATTTAGACAATATCAGTTCTTTCTTTGGAGGTGTATAGCATGCCTCATCATTGTTTTAGGACTATCTTGAATCATTGTATTGGTGAGAATAGTTGTCATCCACAGTTCATCGTACAGTATTGCTGTTAATATGTACAGCATTCTCCTGGTTCTGCTCACTTCACTTTGCATCAGTTCATATAAATATTTTCAGGTCTTCTTTATAAAGTCATCCTGCCTGTCATTAACTACAAGCATAATAATACTCCATCACAATCACATACCACACAGCTTGTTCAGCCATTCCACGACTGATGGGAATCCCCGTGACTTCCAGTTCTTAGCCACCACAAAAAGAGCTGCTATAAACATTCTTGTACAAATAGGTCCTTCTCTTTCTCTCTCTCTTTTTTTGGCATGTCTTTGGGATATAGACCTTGCAGTAGTATTGCTGGATCAAAGGGTATGCGTAATTTCATAGCCCTTTGGGCATAGAGAAACAGACTTATTCTGTTTGGTCTGAGACGGCTGACATAGGAGTAGTAGGGAAAGCTGCAGAGGGCCTGATTTAGACATGGTGAAAGTAATTCCTCACAATTAAAGGTATCCAGGAGTAGAATGACCTGCCTTGGGAGAGTAGTCAATTCCTCCGTAATAGAGGTCTCTAAATACAGGTTAAGTGATCATTTGTCATTTAGAAAAGATGTCTAGGGGCAGCTAGGTGGTGCAGTGAATAGAGCACCAGCCCTGGAGTCAGGAGGACCTGAGTTCAAATCTGGCCTCAGACACTTGACACTTACTAGCCATGTGACCTTAGACAAGTCACTTAACCCCAATTGCCCTGCCTACTCCCCTCCAAAAAACAAAATCAAAAATAGACATTTAGAGGAAATAACCATTCTAGTAAATTTCTGTGATTCCAAGTTCAGGGAGATTCTCAAAACCTGGGCCAAGAACAGGATATTTCTACTGTATCCTCACACTTCTTTCTGTCACATCCTCCCTGAGAATACTAACCTATTCTAAGGTATCTCCTTTGGGAAATGTACTCAGTTCCAGTCCTATAAGCCAGGAGGGTACTCTTTTTTGTCGGCTCATCAAAGTCTTCATCCAGTATTAGCATGTGTCCTCAAGGGATTCCCAAAATAAGGTTTTCCAAGGTCTGCATAAGAAGTGTTCTGATCTCTTCTTGTGGTTCCTTGGTATCTTGGTGACCGCAGAAAAGCACACACTGATTGTCATACATGGGAAAATATCAGATGACACCAGTCCATACGTGGGCAGCAGTATGTGTCTGCATACAAGTATCCTGGCCTCTTTTCCATGTTTCACCTAAGGCTCCCATGAGCACACTGGCACTTTAGATTTCTCTACATTCCCAAAAGCTCTGTGGGTTTGTTTTAACCTAGAAGTTCCAAACCAGAGTCAGCCTGAAGAACAGAATCAAAAAAGTTACCAAGACTAAATGAAATAATCTGGAGACCAAATTAGTTTGAGGTTTTGTACGCCTCTTTCCCTCCCATGAATTGCAGTTTCTTGGTAGGAATTACAGTGTCTGGTAGCCATGAGTAGTTGAAAGTTTTGAAGACAATCAGAGTTCAAAACAAGTTTTCTCAGCATGGCCGCTGCCTGCTCCACCCCACCCCCAAACTTTATCCCTGTTATTGAGTAGAAAGAAGTTCAATTCAAAGTTAATCTGCCTCCATAGATGATGGAGTTGATTGAAAAATGTTTCATTTCTAAAATAAGATTTTTTTGTGTGTGGGTAGGGGGAAGACCACTATAAGTTTGGGGATGTGGTTAGAAAGTGAAGGGGTAATTACCCTAATAGGTTTATCCATAAATTAAGTGTCATTGACCGCACACAAGCCTAATGCTGTTTTAAAACAAAAACAACAACAACTCATACCACAATCCTAAGATTAAAGGTTAGCCAAACATGCTGTTTTTGTTATATTAATGCCACAATGAGGTATTGTTTTAAAGCAGCTTGCTTGCAAGCAATTTTCAGAGGAATCCAAGGCATGTTTGAGAATCTGTCAACAGCATACCACAGGAAAACAATGGACACTTGCGGAAATTCAGGCAGTCACTTTGGAATGAATCTAATCCCATTAGCTGAAACCTGAAAGATATGATATTTTATGTCAGAGACCTTTTTGTCCATCTTAATTATATGCAGAATAAAGCAGGTTAATTTGGAATGTGGGGCACCATACAAAGTAATGTGTCATGATGTAGCAGCCACACTACCTAACCATTCAATCAGAACCCCCCGTTGTCAGTGTGCCTTGGAACAGTTTAAACCTGGAGACCTGATGCCTTTAGAGAAATCAAGAGCTTTGTTGACCTAAAAGAAGCTTTGCTTAAAGCTGGGATGTGATGGGGCAGGTAAAAAGAAAGAAATAGAAGTCCTTCCAAAAAATTTAAATAGAAGTTCAGTAAAGGACGTTTTAGTGTTTTAAATACTGTATTATTTTTGTTGGTTTTGGAAATTTGGTGTTCTTTAATGTTTTTATTTTATACTATAGTCTTTTAACAGTCTTATTTGGGAACAAAGTATGTGTGTATGGGGGGGAGGTGTCTTTACTATTTCATTATTTTCACTCTTAAGACCCCAGAAATTATTTTTCACTTGGGTAGCAATATAGAATTAATTCTAGATGAAACCAAAAATATTGTGACTAAATGGTTTTTTTTTCCTTTCTTGCTCCACTAGTGTTGTGTAGAAAATGGACACTGATTTTTCTAGCATTCTTTGTATTTTTCTGTCCTGTACTGAAAGCAACCTCTGCACAAAGCCCTAGCCCAAGATTCTCTCAAGCTATGTTAGCAGAATGCAAGCCATGGTGGGTTCTCTGATGCTGGGAAGCCTTCAAATACACTCTAGAGACAAACTTGGTGAGCTTTTCAAGGACCAGTCTAGGATAGTAGAGAGATTCATTACCAATAGGCTGGCCCTGAGGTAGTGAATTCCTTCTCCGTGTGAAAGAAAGAAAAATACAGAATGACCCACAATTCTCCATTGCCGCTTCCACTTACACAGGGACAAGTGACAGTGTAGGAAATGGTACAAAGGATGCTAATAATTCCACAGTCAGGTCATCTATAAACTTTTATTTAACTGTTGGCTGAAAACTATGAGTGGATATGATACAAGAGGAGCTGAATTATATCAATCTTAACTTTTTCTTTTCTTTTTGGAGGGCAATTAGGGTTAAGTGACTTGCCCAAAGTTACATGGCTAGTAAGTATGTCAAGTGTCTGAGGCTGTATTTGAACTCAGGTTCTCCTGACTCCATTGCCGGTGCTCTATTCACTGCGCCACCTAGCCGCCCCTCAATCTTAACCTTTCTTAGCATAAATGAAGCCAGAAGAGAAAAAAAGTTGCAGCCCCATAGAAGAAGGAAGGCTCACAGCTTCTCTTGTGAAGAGGCAGATAATGTTAATTTTTATCTAGCACTCAAAGGCAAGAAGAGCCATCCTTTTCATGGGATGTTTGGCAATCACTTATTACAGTGTTCATAATAAGCATTTAAAAAAACTAATTGCAGATTATAAATCAATATCTGTTGCAAAGAATGAAGAGCTCAAGAAATTATATAAAAAAATTCAGTAAGACACTCCCCAATGTTAAATCCACCCATTAAAATCAGTGACTTTAAGGTAAAAGCGAGGAAAGGAAAGGGCAGGGGAAAAGATTTTGGAAAATATGGCTCAGAAATAAAGAAATGTGAAGTGTCAAAGGTTTGTCATACTACCCAGAAAACCTTTCACTGATATGTCATGAATACTTTTTTTTGAGAATAGAGTTGGGAGGCGGTGGATACAGTGACTAAGCACCAAATAACATGATAATAAATTTGCTTACATTTTAACAAGAATGTTTATGTCCTTTATTCTTGAATCATTTGTGTGTGTACATTCAGATCACTGATTTATTGGAAAAAAAACATCATAATCAGTGTTGTTGTCGTTCATTCATTTTAGCTGTATCTGACTCTTCTTGACCACATTTGGGGTTTTCTTGGCAAAAATACTGCAGTGCTTTATAATTTCCTTCTCCACATCATTTTATCGATGAGGAAACTGAGGCAAATAGGGTTAAGTGACTTGCCCAGGGTCACACAGCTTGTAGGTGTCTGAGATCAGATTTGAACTTAGGAAGATGAGCCTTCCTGCCTCCAGGCCTGGCACTCTACACACTGCACCACCTGACTGCCTTTCATAAGCAGTCAGAAGATAAGATGTGCAGTTGTACTATCTATAAACTGACGTATATAAACAATTGATACTGGAAAATAGGAAATAGAACAGATATTGACACAGATTATCACTATTTTTCTAAGGATTGTACCCACATCAGCCAATTGCTGTAACAGGGAAACCAAAAGAATTTAGGAACCATTTCAGCTTGTAAATGATTGATCTCCTTGTCAAGTGCAGGGAGATGTCAGTCAAGTGGAAAAACCAGTTTAAAATATAAACTTATTTGTGAAATCTTAATGAAGAGCATGGTTGAAAATTATGAGTTGGATTGCATCATAATACAGCAAGAAGCAGCTTCAGAAAGCATGGCAGAGACCCAACCAAAGAAACACGTCCCAGAGGTATTAGGTAGGAAGTAGGAGGGATAATAGACCATGAAGGACAATGAAGCCACCACACTAGGCAGTTCTTAGTGTCATGGTCTGGATGTGCTACTTGAGGAAGTAAAATTGACATGAAAGAAAAAAATATGGAGGAATAAGAACGCTAGACTCATGTATCTACAAGGAAGTCTGTGCGGCGGGGCGACATAATTTTGAGGATGTTAAGGTATCTTACTGTACCTTGAGTCTTAAGGTATCTGAAAAAGGGGAAGATACTCCAAGTTTGGTGAGGGAAAGTCCTTCATACCTATTACCCCAAAAGAAGTGGCCAAGAGAATGTTAATAGTTACCAGTCCTTCTCTATAAATTTTACAGCGGTTCCCAACCTGTGGGTTATGTTCAATTTAAATACATCCTGCATATCAGATATTTGCATTATGATTCATAATAGTAGCAAAATTACATTTATGAAGTAGCAACAAAAATAATTTTATGGTTGGGGGTCACCACAACATGAGGAATGGTATTAAAGGGTTGCAGAATTGGGAAGGTTGAGAACCACTGCTATAACATGTTTTGTGAGAATAGTGTACACATGCGCTGAGAGTTGTAGGATGGATGAGGTGCTCAGGGAGGGCTAGCACCTCTGATATGAGGACTGCTGAGTCCCTTTCAGAGCTTTCATGCCCACCTGGCACTCATCTCTCACCTGTGGCTCCATGCACAGCCACACCATGGATCTCAGCAGATGGGCTCAACCAGGTTGAAGGTAACTGATGGGCCTTAACCTTGTTGGTGAGTTAGGGGAATGTCTACTCCAAGCATGTGAAGATGTCCCCCAGTGGAATGGGCAAATGAGAACAAACTGTTATAATGGCCATGAAGGTGGCTGAAGCAGAGGCTGTGATTGGTCAGAAATGGAAGGTGCTTGCCAGTTGTCCTAACTTTTGTCTTGCCACTGGACTTCGATGACTGGAGGAGAGAGTGAGGCTGATGACTTTGCACTCTGCCTCACTTAAATCCCATCCACTTGCAAGCTAAGGCATCACACTCCTGATGTCATTGGTCCTCTTTGAAAATAAAGGACAGGCAACAATAGAAGTTTATAAAAGTAATGGGCAGGGCACAGCCTGAGTCCAAATCCAGCCTCAGACACTTGACACTTACTAGCAATGTGACCTTGGGCAAGTCACTCAACCCCAATTGCCCTCCTCCCCCCCCCAAAAAAATAATGGGCAGTAAAGAGATAAAAACCAAAAATATTTATAGTAGCTCTTTTAGTGGTGCCAAAGAATTGGAAATTGAGGATATGTCCACCAATTGGGGAATGACTGAACAAGTTGTTTATGATTGTAATGGAA
>CM053583.1:155243539-155272066 GCA_028627135.1 Pseudochirops cupreus
TCAGATTGGCTAAGATGACAAAACAGGAAAATGACAAATGCTGGAGAGGATGTGGAAAAATTGGAACACTAATACATTGTTGGTGGAGTTGTGAACTGATACAACCATTCTGGAGAGCAATCTGGAACTATGCCCAAAGGGCTATAAATAATTGCATACCCTTTGACCCAGCAATACCACTGTTGGGGTTATATCCCAAAGAGATCACAGAAGTGGGAAAAGGACCCATATGTACATAAATATTTATTGCAGCTCTCTTTGTGGTTGCAAAAAACTGGAAATATAGGGGATGCCCATCAATTAGGGAATGGCTGAAGAAGTTATGGTATTTAAATGTAATGGGACACTATTGTGCTATAAGAAATGGGAAGGAGATGGACTTCATAATTACCTGGAGAGGCTTATACAAATTGATGGTAAGTGAGAAGAGCAGAACCAGGAAAAATTTGTACATGATCATAGACACATCATATGTGTCATGATCAACCTTGATAAACTGGACTCTTCTCAGCAATGCACAGCTAAAAGACAACTCTACAAGTCTCAGGATGGAAGGCGATATCTACAATCAGAGAAAGATCTAGAAAGACTAGAGTTTAAATGGAGACTGAAACAATATAGGCTATCGTTCTTTTTTCATGTTTGGTATTGTTTCTTTTTTCCCAGTATTCACTCATTGGTTACAACCCTTCTATACAACCAGACTATTGTACAATATGAAAGTATTTGCAGATTCTATACATGATTGCATGCCACAATGGGGGGGGGGGGAGAGGAGAAAATCTAAAACTCAAGGGATGTGGAACTGAATCTTGTAAACTAAAAGTAAATTAAAAAAAATTCTGCTTGATATTTACTAGGTGTGTGACTCTGAGTAAATCACTTATTTGCTACTTGCCTCAGTTTCCTCATCTGTAAAATGAGGATAACAGCATCTACCTTGATGAGTGGTTATGAGAATGAAATGAGGCAATATTTATAAAGCACCATCTAGCTATTAGTTAGCTAGTATTCAGGAGGTGTGCTATATGAGGCAGTAGTCTTTGGGGATAGACACAAAGATAAAAACAAAATATCTCTGCCTTCAAGCAACTTACATTCTATTGGGGAGAAATAACATATATACAGATAAGTAAATGTAAAATATAATCTATTTTTATATATGCATACACACACACACACACACACAGGAGAATGTAGGGGAAAATACCAACAAATAGGGATGGGGAATCAGGATGAATCCTATCAGATGTGGCATGAGCTCAACTTGTTGGAAGCTAGAAATTCCAAGAAGTAGAACCTAGGAAAGAATACCTTCTGGGTATGGGGGAAGAGGCATGCAGCCTGTGAAGAGGCAAGGTGGGGAGATGGACCATACATACAAGGAACAGCAAATACACTGGTCTAGCTGAAGAAAGAGAACTATACAATACACCTGGAATTGTAGGCACTGTCACTGAACTGTGAAGGGCTTCAAATGTCAAATAGGAAAGTTTATACAGTATTTAATACTAGAGACAATTGGGAGCCATGGGGACTTCTTGAGCAGGAGAAATGAAGTGGTCATACCTATGTTTTCGTAATATAAATTTGGCAGCTGAGCAGATTAATTGGAGAGGGAAAAGCCTGGAGGC
This sequence comes from Pseudochirops cupreus, assembly GCA_028627135.1. NCBI lineage: Eukaryota > Metazoa > Chordata > Mammalia > Diprotodontia > Pseudocheiridae > Pseudochirops > Pseudochirops cupreus. The sequence continues at coordinate 155,245,174 of CM053583.1, forward strand.
AAGGATATCAAAGTAGGAGATCACTGTACTCCAGAAGTCTAGATGAAAGGTGAGGAGAGCTTCAGTTAGGGTGGTGGCTAAGTGAATGGAGAGATGAAATGGATGGAAGGAATGTAGTGGAGGTCATGGAAATTGAGGAAGTTGATGCATTGGGTGTGATATTGAACACAGAGCTATATATCTCTAATCATGAGGCATTAGTAAAACCTATTTATAACACCTACAGACCAAAATGCAATGGAATGCTAGCTATTTTTATGAGGAAGATGGAAGTACTTTTCACAATAATAAGGAAGTTGAAAGATTCAGTATATAGTATGAGGGATGAAGAGTTAATTGTGGATATGTCAGATCTTTTCCTCGTGGAAAAGAAGAAAGGAGACAGGAAAAGGGACTTTAAACAACCAAAGTTAACTTTGTTGTCTGTGGGTCTACAATTGCAAACTGGGCCTTTACTTGTTTTGTTAAACATTTAGCCAAGTTAAATATTGTTCATAAAAGTACAATCCTATGAGATTTGCTGTACCACTAAGCAAAAAGGTAGGGGGAAGGGAAAGAGAAAGCAAATAATTTATTTCCACCAAAGAGAATGGGTGACAACTATAGGAACAGCTGACCCAAGTAAAAAAAAAGTAAAGTCGTGGTCACCTAGAACTATTGACAAGTCAAGAAAGCCATTCTTAAATGAACAAGCTAACCCAAACCCACATTTCAATCTGGTCACAGAATAGAGCAAAGATTAGATCACATGCTCATGTCCTTATTTCTACAATCAGAGAAAGGAAAGTCTGACATTTTTTTCCTTTATCTCCATTAAAAATGGAGGAGGAACAGAGGACTAGATTAAGTTGTACTTTAAATGAAACTATATACCAGTAAAATTTAATGTAGTATATATATACAATTATTATTACTATTATTATTAACTATATCCAACTGGAACTTAAGATTCACAGGTACTGTGGAAGGGAGATTCATCCTGCCCTATCGGAAAGTTAGAGGAGTGATGGGGGAGGACATAGGAGAGATTAGATTGGGGGAGGGATCATACAAGGGGATGGCTGTTTTGAGGGGGGGGTAGGAGAAAGATGGGGTAAAAATTTGTAACTCAAAATCTCATGGAAATGAATGATGTAAACTAAAATAAATAAAATAAAATCTTAAAAATTAATTAATTAAAAATTAATGTAGTATTTTGTAATCCTAATGGATTTCTATGCCATTTAATAAAATTCTTTTACCCAAACTAGAAAAATGTCAGTAAGGTATATAACATTCTAAAATTTGTTATGAAGCAAGAATTAAGCATAAATTCATGGCACACATTTCTCTCTATGCTCTAACAACATATTTTACATCTGTTAGAGATAATGTTCAGGGACTGAAGCCCAGCACTACTACAGCAATTCCAGGAGAGGGGAGAGAAAAAAAAGAAAAGAACAAAACCAGACTAACAAAATCCGTATCAAAGCATCTTTCTACTTCCAAAAAAAATGCCATGGACAACTTTTGAAAAATCTTTCATTCTACTTTACTTTTTGGTTAATAAGCATTTATTTTCTCTTCTTCCACATATTACACCCAATTTAAAAGAAAAAAATAAGGCAATTATTTTTGAAGCCTAACATTATATCTCTATCCAAATTTCCTTATAATCTAAAACCCTTCTCCAATCAAAACCAAATTAATACCCCAACCTTAGAAGTATTACTAAAACCCCACTGTCTTCATCAACTTCAACTATACCAGAGTTTTCTTCCTTTACTATTAAAATATTCACATGCTTCCTAGATTCAGAAAGTCACCCTTAAAATTTCACTCTCTTCCTTGTTCTTATCACTATGAATGCTATGCATATATAAATATATGTGTGATATGTATACGTACATGTATAGGTATGAACATGTACATATATACCTATATGTATGTTCATGGAAATATACTTCCGAGAACAGTATTTTTTTTCCTGATTCCAACAGCCTCAAACTTGTTAGGAGTTGGATTTTTTTTAATGCAAACATAAAAGGTACATTTTTTAAATGTGGCCTCAATTCAAACTCTAAAATATTCTGTGATATCTCAAGAGGAAGCCATCCCTTAAAATATCTCATAAGTACCCCCAAGAAGTTTAGTTTAGTGTTTTGGGATAGAAAAATGGGAAAATTCCCCACCTTATAAATTCTAACATAACATCTTTTTACCAACATAGAACTTGACTACAGAAAATTACTTTGGCTACCATGAGAAGAAAAAGAGTATTCTCCAATTTTAACAAATGCTTACTATGTTCTTAAAGTATTGTAACAGTTTAAGTCTTCAGTAATTATTTAGATCTTTAAGTATCAAATCAAGATCAGGAAGTAATTAAATGCCCATGGCAGGGGTGGGGTGGGGATGGGGTTCATCAGATTCTAGATCTAACACAGGAAGAGATTAAGTGACTTCTCCAAGGTCCCAGAGGCTCTACAAGTCAGATGGCATTTGAACCCAGGTACTTTGACTCCAAAGCCACCATTCTTTCCACACTACCATGCTACTCCCCTCCCCCCATTAAAAGCTTACCTTGACTAATATTTCCAGGAAGTCTCCCATCTAGACCAGACCCTAATTGGTTTCTAAGATGAGCCATGTTCAAGATGGCAATGTCAAAGACAGATTGTTCTTACTTTCATTTTAAGTTTTCACCTATTTAAAAACCAAACTATCCTCTCAATTAATTCCATGACATAAACATCTATGTACAAAAACATCTTGGTAGCTCAAAGTGAAGAAGAAAAAAGTCCTTAAATGTCAAAAATTTTACAAAAGCACCTCAACAAAGCACTTGGTAGAAAAGATACAGAATTTTTCACTAGTTTTGTCCAAATGCCCTCACTGACCTGAAAAATTTGTAATTAAATTAAGATAAAGAATTTTTCACTAATCCTGTCCAAATACCCTCACCAACCTTAAGACTTTGTAAGTACAATATTCAATTAAATCATTTTTATATCTTCTACCTGAAAAATGAGGTAATATTTGTAAAGGACTTATTAACACAGCACTTGCTAGATGCTTTAATAAATGTTTGTTCATTTCCCTTCTTATGTTTGTTTGGAGCTAATCCTAATAACAGACAGGTGTAACCTGACTGAGCTAATGTGTAAGGAGTACCAGAACCCCTTCCACCTTAAGTCAGAAGGGTCCCTCTGAAGTCTAAGAGTCTCTCCCTCAACCCCAACTCTGGTCACAACAGGATGGAATGAATTTGAGAAACACGTGGTGAAAAAGATCAGTATAGTCCAGGAGACAAAAAACTTCAGGTCTCCCACACAGAACGATTTTACTACCTTGGTGTGTTCCTTCAAAAATGAATCACCTGTATGGATGATGTTATCACAAAAAGTCATAGGATCCAAACTGATGTCAGTAAACAAGGTAATTTATGAAAGCATGAATATTTAATCTAACTGATAAACATTTGCTGAGGCTTACTCTGAGACAGGCACTCCATTCAGAATGGACAAGGAGCTTACATTACACTACAGGGAAGGAGATAAGACATACACATAAACAAGTGACAGAAGGCAGTACAGAGTACATGCAATTCAATTTTTTAAAATTTAAGCCCCTGCTATAGCAGCCTAGTATACTGGGTAAGATAGTCATCTCCAGGTCAGAAAGACCCGGGTTCAGATTCCCAGGTTCTAATAACATAAAACTTAATGTCTGACTGGCCAAGGCTATGGCAAGACTCTAAGTTACAGGGCAGTTATAGACCATCCTTCATAGAGGAAGTTACCTCCATCAATAAAATCACAGATCCACAGCCCCTACCCCAACTCCTCTCAAGGCACAATTCTGGATGCTAAGGAAACAAAACCAAAACTTATCTCCTGTTCTCAAGAACACTGAGCTCTACGCAGAAACATGTGTGTGTATAAACACACATACACGTATATGTATCTATACATAGGTGTATACGTAAATGCGTGTACCTATTTATACACACATGTATACATATGAACATATATGTATATCCAAGTAGACACAAGGAAATCTGAAAAGAAAAAAATAACTAACAAGTGACAGAAATGACCTCTAGAATCCCTTCAAAAGCTTCCAAAAAGAGACAGCGCCCTAAACTGAGCTTTTTTGTTGTTGTTTTTCTGTCATTTTTCAGTTGTGTCTGGCTCTTCATGACCCCATTTGGGGTCTTCTTGGCAAAGATACTGGAGTGGTTCGTCATTTCCTTCTTCAGCTCATCTTACAGATGAGGAAACTGAGGCAAACAAGGTGACTTGCCCAGGAACACACAACTATTAAGTGTCTAAGGTCAGATCTGAACTCAAAAACAAGTAATCTTCCTGACTCCAGGCCCAGAGCTCTATTCAGCTGAGCCTTAAAGGAAGATTAAAGATTGAACTGAGCCTGAGAAGGAGAGATAGGAACGGACACTATTCCAAGCCTAGAGGATGTTCTATGGAGTCAGGAATAGCTGGTAATCCCATTTTGTTGAAACAAAGAATCAATGAAGGGGAATAATGTGAAGTAATTCTAGAAGTATAGGGTGGATTCAGAGTGTGAAGAGTGCTAAAAGTTAGGCTAAAGCAGCAGTTCTCAACTTGTGGGCCGCAAACCCTTTGGGGGGCGAACGACACAGGGGTCAGAGGGGTCACCTAAGACCATCAGAAAACACGTATTTCTGACGGTTTTAGGAACCGAGACACTGCTCTTCTATCCATCTACAGGCGGGTCCGCCCACATTAGGAAGGTTGAGAACCACTGGGCTAAAGCTTTGTGGAGGAGGCAGGATTCAAGTAGGGCCTTGAAACAAAGGTAAGATTTAGACAGGGAGAGACGAGAGTGGTGGGAAGGAAAGACAATGCAGACAGATGAAAGCCAAGGCCAGGAAAGTACATATAGCTTGCATGGAACATAGTGAGAGATGAGGCTTGCAAGGGAGGCTACAGTTGAATCATCAGAGTCCTGACAACAGCAGTCCTCCAAACCAAAAGCTTTGCTTCCAGAGTGACTTCCTTGAAGCCTGAGTTCAAGAAAGCAACCTTTGAAGAAAAAGAATTCACTGTCCCAACTATCCCCAATACCACCTGCCCACCAACTGGCACCACCAGGGAGGGCAGCCTAAGAAAACTTCGACAAAACAGGAATCCTCAGACCACTACTAGAGCAGTCCCAGGAGACACAGTGGAGGAAAGCATGCCTTACAGAAACTGTCCATTTCCCTAGCAAATTCTCTAGTCCTTCATGAGCTACAGCTATAGAAGAAGACCTGAAAAGGAAAGTGCTTGACACAGAAGTCCTGGGCACCATCACACAGTTGAATATCAAAAACTAATGAGGTCATGGAAATGACCTTCGAGAAAATGCAGTGGGGTGATGCCATTTGACTTGCAATTCAAACTCCTTAAATATGTGGTCTCAGTTCCAAAGGACTCATGATGAAAAATGGTATCCACCTCCAAAGAAAGAAGTGATGGGGTACGAATGCAAATCAAAGGATACCATTTTTAACTTTATTCTTTTCAATGGTTTGGCATTTTGTGTTTTTTTTGGTCCTGTGTTTTCTTTCACAACATGACTAACATGGAAACATGCTTTGTATGATTACACATGTATAACCTATATCAAATTGCATGCCTTCTCAATGGGGGGAGGGGAGAGAATTTGGAACATAATATTTTTAAAAAATAAATGTTAAAAATTGTTTTTACATGTAATTGGGGAAAAATATAATTTTAGAAATGTTATTTTAAAAAAATATGTGCAGTCTCTATTAGAATGTGAGCTCCTTGGTACTTTTCTATTCACATTCCAGGGCTTAGCACAGTGCTTTGCATGTAACAAGCACCTAATAAAGGCTTTTTCATTTATCCATTCATCATTAGAGGACCCTGACTGCCAAATAAAATGATAAAATTTCATTCTGTACACAAGGGGAGGGGGGTAAGGTGGTTAAGGAGGGAGTTAAGAGCCAAGATATGATACAATCTGATTTATGCTTTAAGATTACATTTTCAGTAGAGTGTTGGGGAGATGGTAAGTACAGAAACTTGAGGTAAGGTGATTATTGTCATAATACTTAGAGGTGAATGAAACCTTTTAATAAAGTAGTGATTCTAGAAGATACAGAATCACTGAAATTACATATAGACAACGGGCCCTTCTTACATACTGGAGGTACTTGATACAAAGCTTAGTACATCAATTAGGTCAATGAAAGAAAGTCTCACATAGACCAAAAACATCATAATATAACTTTTTGTTGTAGCAAAAACATTGGAAACAAAACATACTGTCATTAGTATAGGAACAGCTGAACAAACTATGGTATATGAATATGATGAAATAATACTGGACCATAAGTTATGATGAACATGAGGAATCCAGAGAACCATATTAAGATGTGATTTGGTACAGAACAACAAAAGTAGAATCAGGAAAGCAATATACACAATAACTACGATAAAGTACTTTGAAACAATAAAAGGTGGGTGAATTCAGATTAACTGCAATGACCAATCTTGGTGCTAGAGAACAGATGATAAAACACTTCTCTCTGTAGGGAGGTAGGGGATAATGAGTGTAAAATATTGCCCATTCCGTCAGCCAGTCATTTTGCCAGATATTTGGTTTAACTGTTTTTCTTTGTGACATGGAGAATTCAGTTGGAGAGGGAATAATGCAATCAAATGACTACAATGTCAAAAAAAAAAAAAGAAAAGGAAAAGGAAAAGGAAACATCATATGAAATGTAATACACTAAAAACATCCCTAACAAATACAGGAGTAAAGCAAGGATGCCTATTCCCTTGTGTCATTATTTGATATAGTTCTAGAAATACTAGCAAAAACAATAACAAGACTAAAACATTAAAAGTGCTAAGAAAGGCAAAAAGGAGACAAAGCTATCCTTATTTGCTGGTGACAAATTCCTTAAAAATCTCAGGGAATCAGAAAAACTAATTAAGACAAGTATAACTTTAGAAAAGTAGCATGTTTCAAAATAAACCCAGGGAAAAAAAACTACACTTCTATGTAATAATAACAAAATCCAAGAAGCAAAAAAAAAAGGAAAAGCCATTCAAAATAACTAAAAATTATATGATTATTGTGGAAATAGTTTGCACGTATAACCTATATCAAACTGCTTGCCTTCTGAACAAGGGGGGGGGGTGGGAGCAGAGAGAGAGGAAGAAAGAGAATTTGGAACTCAAAGCTTTAAAAACAAAGGTTAAAAATTGTTTTTACACTTACTACCCATGTGACCTTGGACAAGTCACTTAACCCCAACTGCCCTCTCACTCCTCCAAAAGGCAAAAAAACAGAAAGAAAAATGGTTTTTACAAGTAATGTAAATAACATTTATATTAAATAAAATAATTTTTTCTTTTGCAACATTCATTTTCAATTGTTTCATGGTTGTTCTTTGCATTTACATGACTATACTTGTGTATCTATTTTTTTGGCTCTATTTACTTCACTTTGCTTTAGTTCATAAATTTTTCTGTATTGTTATATCCATTCTTTCTTATAAAACTCAGTAATATTCTGTATCAAGCATGTATCATAATTTGTTTAGCCATTTCCCAATTGATGAGGATCTCCTTTATTTTCATTTCTTTGCTACCAGAAATAAAAATACTATACTACTCTACTGTACTATAAAAATTAAATACTAAATGAACAAAAAAATTAAAATAATTGGAAATTGCATAAAATATTTAAGGGCCAATCTACCAAAGCATATTCAAAACCTATATAGATTATTACAAAATATTTCTTTAAGAAATGAAGACCATAAATAGATGGAGATATATTCAGTGCTCAGGTTCATAATTTTTATAACATCCCCAAGGTTATTGCTACGTCAATAGCATTATCATGTACTACCAATCAAACTACCAAAGGGATACTTTACAGAACTCAGTAAAAAGACAATATTTCATTGGGAAAAAAAGAGGTAAAATATCAAAGAATATGGTAGAAACTGGTACAAATGAATGAAGAATAACATTTCTAGACCTCAACTATAGAGCAGTTCTTATCAAAGAAAAGTTGGTATTGGTTTAAAAATAAAAAAGTGGAACACTACAAGGCAGAATAGGCAAGGGAAATCTGATTGGTCAAGAGAGAATCAGAAAAAACGGAACTCAATAACTCAGTGTTCAATAGGCTGGAAAATACAAGTTACTTGAGAAAGAACTCCCTGTTTGTTAAGAGCTGTTAAAGAAAATTGGAAAGTAGTCCTTCAGAAATCACGCCTAGAACAGAATCTTATATCATTCGTTGTTGTTCAGGGCTCTTGTTTGTGTCTGATTCTTTGTGACCCCATTTGGGGTTTTCTTGGCAAAGATACTGGAGTGGCTTGCCATTTCCTTCTCCAGTTCATTTTATAGATGAGGGAACTAAGGCAAATAGGCTTAAGTGGCTTGCCCAGGGTCACACAACTAATAAGTTTCTGAAGCCAGATTTGAATTCAGGAAGAGGAGTTTTCCTAACTCCAGGCCGGGCACTCTATCCACTGTACCTCCCATCTTATACCATATTCTACAATAACTTCAAAATAGACATGTCACCTTAATATTAAATATCATACCATTAAAAAATTAGAAGACAAATATATCACATACCTTTCACAACTATGGGTAGGAGCTATATTCATAATCAAGGAAAAGAGGTAATTATAAAAGATAAAAATAGAAAATTTGATTTTTTGAAATTAAGAAGCTTTTACATAAATAAAATCAATATATGTAGCACAGGCAGGAAGAATGATAACTGGGGAAGGGGGGAAATCTTCAAATCAAATATTTCTGTGAAGGGTTTTGTACCCAAGATACCTGTGTATAGACAGCTAATGGAACTACAAGACCAAAAGCCATTCCCCAATAGATAAGTCATCAAAGATATGAACAAACAGTTCTCAAAAGACTTACAAATTATTAACAATATAAAAGGATCTACCAAATCACTGAGAGTAGAGAAACAGAAATCAAAAGACAATCCTGACATTTTATCTCATAACCACTATATGGGCAAAGTTGATTGATAAAAGGTAAGAATAATCAATCCTGGAGAGGTTATGGAAAGAAGGACACATTGTTGGTAGAGTTGTGAATAGTAAAAATCAATTTGGAAAGCTATTTGGAATTATGCAAATAAAGTAGATTAAATGTCTATAACCATTTGACCCAGAAATTCAACTACTTGAAACTTACCCTAAGAAGGATATTGGCAAAAAGAAAGTTCCAAAAACAATGAAATATTAATATTAGCACTTTTTGTGGTAGCAAAGAAATGGAAATAAAGTAGATCCTCATCGATTGGGAAATGGCTAAACAAATTATGGCACATACTTGATATAGAATAATAACTGAGCTATAAGAAAGAATGGGTATAATAATACAGAAAAGTTACATGAACTAATGCAAAGCCAAGTAAGCAGAGCCAAGAAAAATAGATACACAGAGACTATAATATGGAAATGGAAAGAACCACCATGAAACAATTGAAAATAAATGTTTCAAAATTTAAAAGAACAAGTTTGGTCCCAAAGAATAGACGAGAAGACATCTCCCCCAAACTTTTGCAAAGGTGAAAGGTCCACAGGTGTGGAATACTACACGTAATGTCAGATTTTTTTTCAATGCATTGATCAAGTTAGCTGACTTTTTTGTCTTCCTCTATTTTCTTTCTTCATTTAAAAACGTTTCTTTTTTAGAAGGATGGCTCTTTAGAAGAGAGGGAGACAAGGGAAATCTAGGTGATACAAGAAATAAAATATCAAAAAAAATCTATTAAAAATAAAAGGTATCAGCAAAAATTTAATGAATCAAGTAAACATATTTAGAACAGGAATTGAGAAAGGGTCATGCATGGTTAGCAAACAGAATGAATGGGTGGAAGGAAATCAGGACAACTGTCAATAGATACAAGTTTTTCAAAGACCTAAACGCTTTCTGTATATTAGCCAATAGTGCCTTCAACATAAGAGATATTTCATAAATTGTCTGCCAAATTAACAAGACATACTGAGCCCATACTTGGCTGTCTACCTTTCCTAATAATACGCTATTAGACACATAACAGAGCTCACTGTCTGGTAATACCAGTATCTGCTTCTGACAACCAACCTGCGCCTTCTGCAAACCATGACTCTTGGTCCCTGAATCACTTAAGGCTCACCATGATGACATAACCCCATCACCACAATAGGTTAGTAAATGGATTCTCTCAACATTTAAACCCCTATCCAGAAGCCAAAGAGAAAACCAGAAAACCAAATATCAGATCCTATCAGCATCAATGTGAAGTAACTTTCTGTAGCTGAGAGCTGATTTTATAAACAGTAAAACTGTTATCACTGTGTAGTGCTTAAGCTGAAGGTAAATTAGAGAAGGCTATGACTTCATTCTGAATGAAAAAAAGACTGTCCCATTATTCCTCATTTACTTTTTTCCTATTTACTTCTTACCCAGCAATGTTAAAAATCAGCTCTATCATTTTCCTCTGACAACAATCAAGAAGGCTTAGACCAGAAGAGGTCCCGTGATGGAACACCAATTAGAACTGGTAGGAAAAAAAAAAAAAACCAAGTCAACAAGCCTTTATCAAGTACCTACAGCCACATCCCCTGGAATTTCAAGGGAGGGAGGAGGAGAGGATAGGAGAGAAAAGATGTTATAGGCATCATTGAGTAGGTAGGTGATGCAAGCAAAGATAGTACCAAGGCCTGGAGCCAGAAAAAACCCAAGTTCAACTCCAACTTCAGACACTTGGCTACATGACCAAGTCACTTGGCCTCTGTTTGCATCTGGGGATGGTAACAGCATCTACCTCTCCAAAGTTGCTGTGAGGATAAAAAGTCACAATATTTATAAAGTGCTTTAAACATTTAAGTGCTATATAAATACTAGTTTTTATTACCATGATTGTATTGAGTCAAGCTAACTGAAAGATCATGACTAGTTAAATGTCTAAAGAATATTTAGAAGAATGTTAGTCATTTAACTGTAATGTTTTTGAGTCATTTTTCAGTTGTGTTGAATTCTTCGTGACCCTTTTGGGGTTTTCTTAGCAAAGATACAGCAGTGGTTTGCCATCTCCTTCTCCAGCTCATTTTACAGATGAGGAAACTGAGGCAGAGTTAAGTGACTTGCCCAAGGTCACACAGTTAGGAAGTATCTGTGGCCACATTTTGAACTCAGGTCCACCTGACCCCAGAGCCAGTGCTCTATCCACTGTACCACATAGCTGCCCCCAAATATAACATACAATAGTATTTAAATCTATTCATAAAATATGAGGTCAACTGCCCTATTCACCATTATTTCAAGGCCTCCAAGACTTTTTATAGGCTATCCTCCATCCCTTAGAATGCCTCCCATCTTCATATCTGCCTCTTAGAACACCTGGCTCCCTTTAAAGGTCAATTCAAGTGTGAATTTCTTCAAGAGACCTCTCCTAAGTCCACCAATGCTTAGTCCCCCTCCTTGCCATGTACTGATTTTTTTTGGAGGGGGGAAGGCAAGGCAATTGGGATTAAGCGATTTGCCCAAAGTCACACAGCTAGTAAGTGTGTCAAACGTCTGAGGCCGGATTTGAACTCAGGTTCTCCTGACTCCAGGACCAGTGCTCTATTCACTGCCACCTACCTGCCCCCACATACTGAGTTTGTGTATACTTATTCTATTTATCTACTATCCTACCCTGAGTAGAACATTAGCTCCCAGAAGAATTGGGATGATTTTTTACACCCAAGATCTAGTACAGTGCCTGGAGCATAGTAGGCACTTAAAAGATGCTTGCTGCTTAATAGGATTGACAAAAGTTAATAGCTATGCCAACCGCCACCTCTTACACTTTTTAACAAAACACTACACTTCCATTAGTTGGCCTAAAACAAAAATGTGATTAAACCAGGAATTAAAGTTCTGTTAACATCGCTCTCACCTCAGAAAAGAACTTTTAAAAACATCCCAATACTTAGAGCAAAAGTAGTCACATTTGTCCAACATCCCCAGAGAATAACAATACTAAAGTAACATGGACCAGCTTTTTGGCTTTTAGTCACATAAGACAAAAAGATGCACTGTTTACTTATTTTCCTGACAATTAAATTCGAGAGAATTGGTGATGCAATAACAGTTTAAAATAACACACATCTGACTTGTTTAAGAAGCATTGACACAGATAAGCCTAACCATACTTCACTTTCTATTTGCCTTCCTGGGGCATTTACATTTTCTGGTAATCTTTTTTGGTAAATGCAGAAAGGAAATAAAATCTAAAGGGCAATTTGAATCAGAATGGGACTTAAAATACCCAGATATTTCAAGAATTTACTGAAATTTCAATAACCTACAATTACAACTATTAGAAAAGCAATAACTGCCCCCCAAATGTGGACGGCAAATATTTAAACAGGTGCACCAATGACGAAGTTCCATGCGTAACATTGGAGCTGACATTTACTATCTGTTAAGTGCTTTCAAAGTGCAATGGGGTAAGTCAAATAACACATTTACAGTGTTAAGTTTATGGCAATAGCTAATATGACTGGAGAGACCTGCAGAAGGTGTAATGTTTGTCAAAACTTTCACTCTGCAAGACGTGGGTAGAATTCTGACAAGACCTAGGTCCTGCACAAGTACCTTTTCTAATTTTCAGTGGGGAACCTAAGCTGATACCTTCATGGATAATTTAACAAGGATTGTTCCATGAATTTATAATGTCACTTATAACTTTCTTATAATCGCCTTTAATAGCTTTCAGAAGTAATATATTAGAGGCAGAGGCAAACTACAGTATAAAGAATAACAGCAACTATTTTCCAGAGCTATTTCTACTTCAGATCTTAAAGAAGGGACTTTAGAAAGAGAAGCAATTTAAAGAGTCTGGTTATTAACTTCTCTGCCCACATTCCATAAATAACTGAAGAAGAAATTTCAGAAGGAGGTAAAAGTCCAAAAGGGCTGAGTTATTCTTGATTACTGTCTTATTATTATCATTACAACTGGCCAAATTCACCCCCCTAGAACTAATAACAACCAACTTATTCTTAAAAAAAAAAGTGAGGAGGGACAGAGATGTATGTAAAATGTGAACACTAAATCTTAATTTAAAAATAAGTTCCAAAATGGCTTAGATATATAGATACACACATAGAAATATATATATACCTATATGTGTGTATATACATATATGTATATATGTGTGTATGAGTATGTATATATACACAATCGCACACATATATGTGTATATATGTATGTGTGTGCATATATATGTATGTGATACACACACACACATATAGTTTCTCTTTTATATCTACAAACAATGATAAAGCAGAAGTTTCCCAAGGGTCTGGAATGGGAGCTCATAGATGTTATATTAGGTCTCCAAAGACTATCAGACCAACAGGTCTCCTTCAGCCACCTTGGCTAAAGAATAGTTTCAAGATCTGAAAGATAAGGAAACTGCCCAGTTCAAGATCTCACAGTAAAGGCTACTTAGTATAAGGTAATGAAGCATAGAGTCTACATTTCTAAGAATGGCAAGGTAGTGGAAGTCAAGGCAGCTACTGAACTGGATACATTACACTCTCGGAAGAATGTATACATCTTCCTGGGCGTAATCTTTCCAAGCAGAGACAGGCTGCCAAAGTCTGCCTTCTAAGGGGTGGGCTTGGGCACCCTACGCCGTATATAGTTGTAAACTCCAACTATGAGAGAAGGGGGTGGGGGTTAGGAAGCACCACTGACAGAGATGTCTACAGGTAGCCTGGGTAATTCAGCTCCCCATCTACCCCATTTCAAGCCTTTTGTTTTGGAAGGCAAAGCCTTCTCTGAAACGGCCTTCTGTCTGTCCCCTACCCTGGCTCTTAATCTCTTTGTGACTGTTAGAAGCTCATGGGAGGAGGGCAACAAGCCCCAGCCTGACATCTCTCCCAGCACTCGGGAGACAATCCATTCCACTCTGAGAGGCTTTTGGTCCTAGAGGAGACAGGTTAAATGGAGAACTGGCTGTCCAGAACGGCCTTCGAGGGACGGCTTCAAGCCATCCCTACCCTCGCTCCTGCCTCCGGGAGTGCTCGGAGGTCCAGCTCCCTGCCCTCCCGGTTAAGTGAGGGTGGGAAGAGAGGCACGGGCAAAGGGAGAGAGGGTTCACTCCTCCACCAGGCTGCCTTCCCTAAGAACCGAGGATGCACGAGCAGGTTCGAGCCCACCCCCCCGCGCCCAGCCGTTCCCTCGGGCTCTCGTTGCTGCTCGCCCAGCACTGGGCAGCAGCCGCTTCTCCCGGTCTCCCGGACAACAAACGCCGACGCCGCAGCTCTAGCCTGCGGCTGACCACTCACGACTCCCAGCCGCCCTCAGCCCTGGGCCAGCAGGATGAGCAGGGAGCATGAGCTGAGGGAAGGGGTTTCCCCGGCCCCCAATGCCCCCACCTGTCCCGGGGGTCGATCCAGCTGGTCTTCTTGGTGTTGTGGTCGATGTAGAAGACCTTGCCGTCGTAGTCCCTGGCCTCCTCCCAGCCTTGGGGGAGCGGCAGCTGCCCATTCCCGGCTTTCCTAGGCATGGTTGTCGGCGGTCCCCCCAGGGTACAGCTCCTCCATAGGGACCGGCTAGGGGGCACCGGGCAGGAACACAACGACAGCCGGGCCCCAGGAGCCCCGCGGGCAGCGGGCACGGCACTGCACGGGGAAGAGCAGGGTGCAGGGGGGCGGGGTGCACGGGAGGGGCGGGGTGCAGGGGGTGGGGTGCACGGGAGGGGGGACTCAGACAAGGGGGCTGTGGTGCGGGCGTTCAGGAAATCCTGCTCCCTGCTCTGCTTGGGATCAGTCCACCATGTCTACTTCGGAGCAGGAGATTGATTAGGATTTTGCCACCTCCTCCTCGTCGCTGCCTCCGCCTCTTCCTTCTCCTCCTCCTCCTCCTCCTCCTCCCTGTCTCCCCAGCGGGCTGCCCGACTCGCCGCCGTCTGGGCTGGGATCCGGGAAAAGCAGCGTCTTCGCGGCGGCGGCGGGGGCCGAGAATCCTGCTCATTTGCATATGATTAGCATCCTGTCCCGCCCCTCACGGCCGCAGCCCCGCCTCCCCCCACCCCCGCTCATCTGCATGCACATTCGTAGCTGCCGCATTCCTCGGGTTTAACCCTACGGCTCCCGCGACCCTATGCAGCGCACGGGGCTGTCCCTGCCCTAGCGAGGGGGTCAGGGGAAGACAAAGCGAAGCTAGGTGAGAAAAAAGAGAAAGAATTTTTAAAATCAGCAAATTCCTCTCCTCCCTCCCTCCCTCCCCAAAAACCTAAACATCTTTTTTTTTCCGAGAATGGGAGAAATTGCTAAAGGGAAACTATTGCATTTCCTCCCTCTCTCTTCTCAAAGCCTCTCGACTTCCCTCCTGGTTCCTGGAGGAACAACAGGATTCTAGATATGAAAGGGAAAGAAGGGGAATCTCCCCTTCGGGCGAGAAAAACCATATCCCAGCAAAATCCCCAAACGCACAAATTGATTCCGAGTCCCCGCCCAGCTCCCCCTTTTCCTTCCCTTCTTACAATCCTGTTTCTTGATGTGTAGTTCTTTGGGAGAGGAAAAGTAAAAAGCTGGATACCCTTGCTTGCTGGATTTTTTTTTGCGGGGTGGGGGGGGGGGGGCAGGGTGTCTGCGGTCCTCAGACTGAATAAAACCCCTGGCACTTTGGTGGCTGTTGCTTAAGAGGTTTACTTTTCGTGATTTCCATCAAAGTGCTCCCCCTGGTCTCTGTTCACTTCTGAAAAGGTGAGCATTGTTTCTTAGGGAAGGGTAAACAAATCCTAGGAGTGAAGCAGGTAAAAGCTTAACCCTTAACGCTTAGTCCTACGTGTGTTGGCTACAATACTGCCTCCCCTCTGCCCGTTGGTGGGGTTCAGGTTTATTCCCAGGAAGGGACAAAGGAAGCCAGGGCTTGGAAACTAGTTGCACAATAAACTCCTCCCCATTGGTATCAGGTCTAGGAGGACAGCAGGTCAAATGCAGGATGGCACCCTCACACTCCAATCTCTTCCATTTCTAGGAAGTCGGACAGATTGATTGAGGTCAAATGCAACAAAAAATTCCAGCTATACAGCGAATGTTCTCATTGTTAACCAGGTAGCAAAAGCCAAAAGATCGCCTCATGCTTTCAGACGATTCCATTCTAATTGTAAAGATATTTCAGGCTGAGAAGGCTTCAGGCTGTGGGTTAGATAATCCAGAGAAGACCCTTTAGGACAGCATAGGTGGAGGAGGGAGGATCCTGCTTTCAGAATTGTGAAGTCCAGTTGGGGGAAGGGCCAGTGTGGCCTTGGAGCTTCAGTAGACTTTGAGAGACTCCTGGTTTTCTCATGCTAGATGAAACAGAAATTTTTCAAATCATTCTTTGAATAGAAATTTACCATGTGTTGAGTAAGTATTAAGGCGCTGTACCTGCCCTTATGCATTATAAACAAAGAATTAAATTTTGTAGTAAAAATAATAAAAGTGTTTTAATAATTCAGAGAAGAGGGAAATCAGTGAGGATTGTCATAATTAAGAAACTGTCACCTTGGGCAAATCTCTGGATTTCATTACTTAAACTTTAAAATCAGGGGATTGGCCTACATGATCTTAACAATCTCTTCCAGCTCCAAAATTCTGTGATTCTAATCCTTAAACTTACTCTGGAATTATTATTTTTTTTGCCTTTTTTTGGTGGGTTTTTTTTTGGAGGGCAATTGGGGTTAAGTGACTTGCCCAAGGTCACACAGCAAGTAAGTATTAAGTGTCTGAGGCAGGATTTGGACTCAGGTCCTCCTGACTCGATGGCCAGTGCTCTATTTGCTACACCATCTAGCCACCCCGGGAATTATTTTTTTAATCATTCAACCAACAAGTATTTATTAAGCAACAAGTATTTATATGCTAGACACTGTATGAAACAATCCCTATTATTAAAGACCTTTAAGAAGGAAACAAAAACATATTTAATAAATTGGTGTTCAGTTACGTCTGACTCTTCATGATCCCATTTGGGATCTTCTTGGCAAAGACACTAGAGTGGTCTGCCATTTCCTTCTCCAGGTCGTTTGACAGATGAAGAAACTGAGGCAAGCAGGGTTGAGTGACTTGCCCAAGGTCACATAGTCAATGTCTGAGGTTAAATATAAATTCAGGTCTTCCAGACACAGGCCCAGTGCTCCATCCACAATGCCACCTAGGTACACCCTAGAATAAATAGCCTGCTCAAATAGAATCATAGATCTAGAGCAGGGGTGGGGAACTTATGGCCTCAAGGCCACATGTGACTCTCTAGGTCCTCAAGTTCTACCCTTTGAATCCTCAAGGAAGGCTACAGGTTCCCCACCCCTGATCTAGAGCCAAGATGTATGTACCAAGAAGGTACATAAAAGGCCATATAGTTAAATCTGCTCATTTTAGTTAAGGAAACTGAAGCCCATAGAGATTCAGTGATTTGCCTAGGATAATACAAGTAGTAAATGGCAAAGAAAGGATTTGAACTCAGATCTTAGGATTACAAATCTAATGTTTCCATTGTACCACGTTAGGTAGAGTCATTGCAGGAGCTATAATCAGAAGAGCATTTCTGGAGAGAGCTAGGAAGAAGGTAGGGAGAGGAAGACCCAAAAGGCCCCTCTGAAAACCCTAAACAAACTGAAAAAACTCAGGTGCTTAGATTTTCCTGGTTTTTCAACAGAGGTTAAACATGGTCTAAGTATACTGGGCAAAGATAGTCAAGGCATTAGTGGCTCCTGGGGAATACTTGGAAATTACATTCTTTCCCATATCCAAAGAAAGTATGAACACAATTTTATCTGCTGAAAGCAAAGGTCATTTCAATTTAAAAGAGTAACAGTAACAACACAACAAAAATGATAGTTACTAATGTACAGAGATTTTAATAGTGACCACAAGGATAGCGTAAACATTCTGGCAGTGCCATCCAGGCTTGGCATCTTACAAGGCACTTGTACCCCACCTCCCTCTGTCTGTGTTGACTCACATCCAAATCTGACCTCTTACTGTGAAGTCTGGGGTTTTGTTTTCTTCTTCCTCAGAGTGGAGCTGAATATGTCTATGACTGTGCTGCTACAATGATTACTCACAGGGTCTTAACAGAAAAATTCTTCTGCTGCTTACCACTGTAGCTCCTGAGCCCCACAATGTGCTTCTCATTCAAATGAAATAGGTCACCATGACATTATTAATTCAAAGCTAAAACAAAATAATAATAATGATAAATTATTATTAATAATAAACCTCTGCTGTTCAAAACCCTTCATTACCTGCTTGCTACTTTTCTAGTTGCTTTACACCTACCATCCCACCCCCTCCATCTCTCCACCCCTCATGTACCTGGGATCCAGTGACACTGACTTTTTTGCAGTTCCCTAAACAAGAAACTCTTAATCTCTTAACTCCAGGCATTTTCATTGACTATCCCCCATGCCTGGAATGCTCTCACTCCTTATCTTGGCTTCCTGGCTTCACTGGATTCCTTCAAGTCCCAGCTAAAATCCTACCAGAAGGTAAAGGAATGTATAGGAATTCAGATTTCTATGAGAACACTTCATTCTCTTTCCTCTGTTGATTATCTTCAGTTTCTCCCATATGTAATTGTTTTTGTGTTGTCTCTCCCATTAGACTGTGAACTCCTTGGGAGCAGAGAATGTCTCTTTCCTTACCCTCATCACTCAGCACAATGCCTGGTAAATGGTAAATACTTTGTAAATATTTACCAATGGATTAATGACATTTACTCAATAATTAATTGATTACATTAATTAATAATTAATTTATAATTATTATATATTAATAAATATTTAATAATTAATTAATAACATTTACTCAATTCAGGCAAAAGCCTGAATGATAAAACATCACAATTACTTAAGAGAAGGCAAAAGCAGAAATAATGAAAACTTTTCAACCCATCTATATTCCTGGGTCACGCTCTCCCATCGTTGCCAGCAATATTTGTGGGAGAGAGAGGAATACACTTATAGAAACCTAACAGGAAGACATATAAGTTGCAAACCTATGTGTTGAGGTATCTTGCAACCCTGGTCTACAAACTTTGGTATATTTGGTCCATTTAGGAAAAATCTGCAATCGAGGAAGCTATTTCTCTACTAACCTCTCTCTTTCTGGTCCTGACCACTCTCCAGTGGTAAAGAACAATTCCTTTTCTGCTTTCAAGTCAACAAAGCAGTGATGAGATCTTTTCTCTTGTAACCACCCTTGCTAAAGATAGAAGAAATAGTATCAAATTCTTTCAGTGACAAGAAGTCCCTTTAAGCCGGAGAACTGACAGGCTCCTCAGCTCTGCAAATACTAGGGAATTCTGCTTCATCCGATCCATTCCAAGCCTCTTCTCACAGTAAAGAACAGCTTGTAGCAAAACATATGCAAAGCCTGTCTTTCCCCCTATATCTCTTCCTCTCAAACTACAGAGGGTATTAGACGTGAACCATGCACCCCTCTCTCAGGTGACAGAAGGTTCTGGAGAGGAAAAGAAGCTCTAAAACCTCTGCACGATTTAGGATTCATCTCTTTTCCAAATAGCAGAGCAGCTGAAGAGCTCTCACTTAACTCATCCTTTCTCTATTCTAGCCAGTAATCAAAGTAATATTTCTCTTCCAATCAGCAGGCTCCCAGCAAAGCAGCTACAAAATCTTCTTGTCAGCTTGTTTCTTGTCAGATTTTGTATTCTGTAAACAATCTTTTTCATTGCTTTCTTGAGATTCTTCTTGAGTTCTGTTTACTAGGTGGCACAATGGATAGAGTGCCAGACCTAGAAGATCCTAGTTCAAATCCATCCTCAGACCTTATTAGCTGTGTGACCCTGGGTAAGTCACTTTAACCTCTGTTTGCTTCATTTTGCTCACATGTAAAATGGGGAGAATAATAGCACCTACCTCCCAGGGTTATTGTGAGGATCAAATGAGATGATAAAATTCCTGGCACATAGTAAATGCTGTATAAATATTGTCTCTTACTAGCTACTTCTTCCTCTCTGTAGCTCGTCATACGACTTCTGCTGTTGCTGCTGCTGCAAGTCCCAGTTGTCAGTGAGCCATCTGTAATTTGATGAGGCAACATTCCAAAAATCTACTTTCATCATCTATGAACCTTATATGATCTTTCTGTAACCCACAGTTATTGATTTATGATTCCTCAGTTATAAACTTCAAGACTCTAAAAATAGTCACATGTAAATAAGCTGACAGAACACAAGAGTCTGCAGCCACTGCTTTGCCTTCATCTGAGTGGCTGTCCTCTCTCTGTCCTCAGAGCTTGACTGGGGATAAGAAAGTAGTCTGGGGATGGAGATGTAATCAGGAAGGATGGAACAAGTTTGGAAGTGCAAGTCTGGTTGAAATATGTATTCAGGCATCCAAAAAAAAAGCACCCTCACAGAGGGTGAACAGAAAGGTTATAGGGTAGGAGAGGGGTACAGAAAAGAAGATGAGAAGGTAACAAAGACAAAGTTGTCCACATTAAACTTTTTTTTCTCTGGAATGTCTTCCTACCCATTTTTCCCAGAGGTCAGATTTATACACACACACACATATACATGTATACCGTGCACATATAATATACATATGCACATAGACATGCATGTCTACACGTCTCTGTGTACACAGGCACGTATACATGTGTGCATTTTTATGTGTATGCATGTCCACTGTGTGCGCATAATCACAGGTATATGGTATGTGGCCATGCATGTGTATTTAATATTTTGATGATATGTATGTGTGATGTACATAGATATACAGACATATAGACATGTACCTGCATGCATGTACACACACATAATACATATGTACATACATAATCTTCAGGAGAACCTTAGGGAGGTCTAGGCCACTGTGGTTTTTTTCTTTAAGTAAATAGAATCAACAGAAAAAGGAGGCCCAAATCCCAATCTGACCCATAATCCTTTCCAGTAGTATCTAGGATAAAGAAGGGAAGGGGATCTGTAAAAGGGAACAGCAGAGAGAATCAGATGATCTTCTCCAGTCCAAATAAATGAGTCCTCTTCCTAAAGAGGAATCTGACTCTCCTGATTTGGGGAGAGTTCATTCCATTTGTAGAAAACAGACTTCCTTTCTTCAACTCCTAACATTACTGCCTAAGCTTACTTGAGAAAACCTCTCTTAATCCTCTTTATCCCTCACCTGCAGAAATGAGTTGAGAATGATTTTGACTCCTTTATTTTGCAGACAATAATTGTTAGTATTTATAAAGCACTTTATAAATATACCCCCAATCCTAAGGTCTGTTGGTATGGGACTCTTTGCTTATGAGTGGAGATCAATGCCCATGCCTCGGGCATGGGTGGTGGTCTAAGGGGGCAGTTGGGGAAGACAGGAGAGAGGAGAGCTTTTTAGTTCTCTTTCCCTTTGGGTACTTCTGGTTTCCAGCTTCTCTTTTCCAGAGAGAACATGGGAGATAGCAATCTCACTCCAGTTTGTTAGAGGAAAACACACCGGGAAGAAGCTGATGTGAAAGGAGATAGGAGTCTCTGTCATGTCCCAATCCTCAGTTTGCTACACAAGAGACTTTTGGTGAGGTCTAGGACTGTCTTGCTTGAACTGAGTTACCTCACTTCCAATGGGAGGGCTCTTTCATTGTATATTTTCACATGAATATTTTCTCTGAATTTTGTTTTCTATCTAATTGGATAAATGGGATTCTTTGATAATTTCTATGTGTTCATCATGGAACTGGCATCCAGTAGGAAGAAAGATCAAAGCTTGAATATAAAAGTTGAGTCCAGTACTTACACAAATAATGAAACGAATTCAGAGTTAGCTTGAACCTGGAAACCACACTCTCTAGACCAGTGGTTCTCGACCTTCCTAATGCCAAGACCCTTTAATACTCCTATGTGGGCGTATCTGCATGTGGGTGGACCCACCTGGAGACAGAGGAGCAGTGTCTCGGTTCGTAAGATCATCGGAAATATGTGTTTTCCTATGGTCTTAGGCGACCTCTGTGAAAGGGTCATTGAACCCCCAAGGGGGTCGTGACCCACAGGTTGAGAACCACTACCCTAGACTAACAATATTTTAGGAAATAGACAGGTGTGATTCTAGCTCAGTGCCCCCTCTCTATGAGAAGAACACAGTGGCTAAGCTTTACACCTCTAACCCCCAGTTTCCCCTCCAGGCAGAAAATAGTCTCCCTTAGAGAAACAAATGCCAGGGAGAGAAGAGGTTGAAGATTTCTGTTCTGCCTTCCTACAGCTACATTATATGTGGGACCCAGTCCTCATAGCATGAGTACAATCTCATTTTATCTTCACGGCAACCTTGAGAGGTGGATATTATTATTATTATACTTATTTTACAGATGAGGAAACCGAAGCAGAAATGAAATGAGCTACTCGGGGTCACACAGTTATCAAGTGTCTGAGGCAAGATTTGAACTGAGACCTTCCTGACTCTAGGTCCTTGGTACCAACTATCTCCATTCTAACAAAATATATGAAAAGTCTGTTAGAAAACGAAGATTCCAAGATGTTTGGTGATTTGTCTAGTATTGTCTAGACTAATCTCCAGGCTCTGCAGAAGACTCTCTGGACTTTTCTGCCCTTCCTCCCCACCTTCATCTCCCTTTTCTATTTGTCTTCTCCCATTAGCAAGTACTGTTGAAGGTAGAGGCCATCTTTCTTTCTTTTTTCTTTTTTTGCTTTTTGGAGGGGGAAGGCAATTGGGATTGAGTGACTTGCCTAAGGACACAAGGTTAGTAAGTGTTAAGTGGCTGAGGCCAATTTTGAACTCGGGTCCTCCTGACTCCAGGGCCCATACTCTATTCACTGCCCCACCTAGCCACTCCAAGGCCATCTTTCTTTTCTCTTGAATTTGTATCCCCAGTGCCGAGCACAGCGTCTTGCAAAAAGTAAGCATTTTAGGTTGGTTGGTTGTTTTTAATCCTTTTTTCTATCCAGTATCACACAGCTGATGAATGACGAAACCAGAAATAGAATATAAGTCTCCCAACTCCCAACTTCCATTGAACTAAACTGCCTGTTATCAGTAATGTGACCAAGTTCAGTTGATCAAGCTAGCCTATTGAGACAGAATGTTGATACTGTATAACGAATCTCCAGTGCACACACTAATAAAATGGGATGGAATTCTGGGAGATGATGGTATATAAGGAGCAATTGTCTCAGTGTTGCACTTCTAAATCTCATTGAGTGTACCACTAGCCTGATGTGGCAAATATCAATTAGTTCTGTTCTCTAAGAGCCAAAATGAATGATTATATTTGGTTTTAGAATGTCTGATGGTCTATTATGGTCACTTCAGAAGTTTAACCAGGAATGGTTAATGATCAAATTCCAGCAATTTCGTTTAAAGTTGCCTTTTGTTTTTGTTTAGGACCAGTTTGGGCCAGAAAATATAGATTCTTACCTTTTCAGAATTCATGTTGGTGATAACAATCAATTTCCATTTGTGTACATATGCTTTTAAGGTAAAAATATTCCCCATTACCCAGATATGTGAAATGAGGCAAGGTGGGTATTGATTGAGTTGGGGCAGTGGATAGAGGACTGGGTATGAGGTCAGGAAGGCCTGAGTTCAAATCTGGCCTCAGACTCTTACCTCACTCAGATCCTGGGCAAGTCATTCAATCCCTGCTTGCTTTCTTCAACTGGAGAAGGAAATGGCAAACCACTCTTCTCTTTGCAAAGAAGATCCCATGGACAGTGTGGTCCATGGAGTTGTGAAGAGTCATACACAGCTGAATCGACCAGACAACAGCAATGTATTGAGTAGGCTTAACTCGGGCCATCCCCTCTTGGTTGAGGTTTGATGTTGGAACAAAATTGACAAATGGAGGTTTACTTATCCATAGCACAGAAAAGATATCCGACAAGGATTCTGCAGTACTTAACTAGGATAGACATGGCTTCCAAGTTTCCAGTTTTCCCAAGGGATATTCATCTGCTCTGCAGAGCAAGGTGTGGTGTCTCCAGAGGCCTTAAGGAGAGTTAGCCAAGTCTGAAGGACTCCAGTCCTTGTGCATAGGCCTTATTATGTCCTTGGGTGACAAAGAAGCCATCAGGCCACCAGAAAACTGGATCAAGGGTGGTACAGGTTGAGCCTTAGGTCCCTGAGCCAATCAAGTCCCTCAGACAACTATGTAGCGCTTGAGCGGTGGGACCATCTCCAGGTGTCTTGATCTATATCTGACCACTGGACCCAGATGGCACCAGAGGAGAAAGTGAGGCTGGTGACTTTGCACAGCCCTCCCTCACTTAAATCCAAATGACTTGCAAGTCATGTCCCGATGTCATGGCTCTTCAAGAACAAAGGACAAACAATAAGTCTTTGAGGGGAAAAACAGCCCAATCTAGATGGGGGAAGGAGTTACAGGGGTAGGGAACCTGCAGCCTCGAGGCCACATGTAGCCCTCTAAGTCCTTAAGTGTGACCCTTTGACTGAATCCAAATGGGCCACACTTGAGGACCTAGAGGGTCGCATATGGCCTCAAGGCAGCAGGTTCCCCACCCCTGGGTTACGACATTGTTCCTGCTTTCAAAAGAGGCCGTTTAAGTTTGATCAGGACCCCAGTTGGTGAAGCCAAGATTAGATCAATTATTCTTCTGCGACTGTTTACCACTGTATTTATTTCCAGTAAAAAAAAGTCTGTCCTCATCTACAGGAGTCAGACTATATACATCCATTCAACACACATTTGTTAAATGTCTGATGTGTACATAAGACTATACTAAGTGTTGAAGGGAGATATGAAAATTATGCAAGAGCTACATTCCTTTTCCTCATGGATTTTATGGCCCTGTGAGGACAGAAGACACAAAGACAGATAACACTATTGCAGAAAGATTGCCTCCGTATCTGTATTTACTAAGTACTCCCTCCCACTTTCTTCTTTTATACTTTCTGCCCATCCTTCATTGACCCTCTCTCCCCTGAGCTCATACCTCAGTTTTCTCATCTATTTAAAAAAGACGGTGTTAGACAAGATGATTTTTAATGTCCTTTCTGGCTCTAAATCTTTGTGGTTCCATTTCCTGAGAAGGTTTTTAGTTTTCTCTGTGTCCTCTGAGTCAGAGAATATTTCTGTAATTTTTATGCTGTTTTTGTACCCACCTGTAATAATAAGAAATCTCCTACCCCTCCTGTACATCAACAGCAAGCATCTATTAATTACCTACTTTGTGCAGGAGACAGCTTTTTGACTCAGTGAATACAGTTCTGGGCCTAGAGTTAGAAAGACCTGAGTTCATACTAGTTGTATGAGCTTGGGCAAGTCACTTAACCTCTGCTTGCCTTAATCCACTGGAAGGTAACAGCAAACCATTCCAATATCTTTGCCAAGAAAACCCCATGGACAGTATTGGCAAACTGTGGTTCAGGGGGTCGTGAAGAGTCAGACACAACTGAACAAATGAACAGCCACTTGTGCAGGGCACTGTTAAGTGCTGGAGATATAAAGAGGCAAAAGATATAGTCCCTGCCCTCAGAAGGCTTATACTCCAGTTGAGGTCGCAGGACACATACATAGATTAAAAAGAAAAATCACAATAAAGTGTAGCACGTACTAAATAACCAAATTTAAATTATAGAGTTGGAGTTCAGAGTATCAGTGATGGCCAGGGCAGTTAAGGAAGGCCTGCCAAGCAGCAGGGCTTGCTTGTATTGAACCATAAAAGGACAGGAATTATAACAGCAGAGAGGAAGAGGGAGATTAAGGCAGATAAAAAGATGCAGGTGCAAATGTGAATGGTATTTTCAAGTGAACAAGCCGGCCTGTTCTTTCTGCAATAGCGTCTACTGTCGTTATGTGTACTTTTCTCTTCTGCCCTCACTGGCATGTAAAAATCCATGAGGGTAGGCAGTGTATAGAGGGGAGAGGATCCAGATAGGGGAAGAGTGTGAATTAAAGCTGGAGAGGTAGGTTGGCTCATAGAGCAGAGATGGAAGCCAGAGGTGAAGGAGACCTCAGACGCCATCAGGACAACTATGGAAATGGGTGCCCAGGGAAATTAAGTAATCTGCCTCAGGTCATTAGGCAGTGTCAAGGGGATTCGGACTATCCTACCAGCCATGGGAAGCCATGTAAAAGCTTTTAAACGAGCAGTGTGTACAGCAGTATTTGGGGGAAATTGATAATATAGTAGTAGTGTGAAAAATAAAAATGATAAGAGAGGCAGGTTAATTCATAACAGTACAGGCCTAAGGAGATGAGGGCCTGGATGAGGGTGGTAGCTGGGAATGGAAAAGAATGGAGGGATACAAGAAACAAAGGAAGACTGGCTGAATGATAAAAACAGAGGGAAGCTGACTTCGGGACAGGGGGCTGCAGAGGAAAGTATGGCCAGAGATGAGTTTGATTTTAAGCGTGGTAAGCTTGAGGTGATGGTGGAGATGTCCATCAGACAATTGGAGATTCAGAATTGAAAGGTCTGGGTAGAGGTACATATTTGTGCTTATAAGAGCTCATATTTCTAAGGGAAAGTGTCACAGACTTATAGTCACATAGGTCTCAAACTAGAAGCAACATCAAAGGCCATCTATTCCAACTTTGTTCACTTTACAAACGGAGAAACTAAGATCCAAGAAGACTAAGTGATTTGTCAGAGGTCACAAAAGTAGTACGTGCCAAAGGTGGGAGACGAGTTCAGGTCTTTTGACTCTCGGTGTAATAGTTCTTTCCACTTGAATCATGCTGGCCACAGAAAGCTGAGGATTCTGCCTTGGACAGTAGAAAAGGGATTGGTGATAGTGGATGGGGGTAGATACACACAGCAAAAGAACATTAATAAAACATTTTAAAAAAATCTTCAGAGGGGAAAATACAGAGAGAACAATTTTTTTAGAACCATTTTTAAAATGT
>CM053583.1:155272566-155285712 GCA_028627135.1 Pseudochirops cupreus
CATTATACATAAATTTTAATAAAATAGTAATAATGTTGTTTTGTCTTTTTTTCTGTACATATATGTACCCACACATATTTATATTACATTAAAATAACCTACATGTAACAAGTTCCCAGTTTCTTATATATCTATTTTTTGTTCTTTTTGTATAATGACACATTTGAGTTTGTGTTTCCAATAAAAGGAAAATTTAATTTGAACAATCAAAAAAAGAAATTTCCGTGAACATCAAAGGTAATGCCTTTGTAATCACTGATGAACTGATCAGAGTCTGCCATGGGGGAGTTTGGTCAGCTGGATGACTAGGGTTACCCTGATAAGAATGTTCTACCAGAAGAAGCTGAGATGTGGCAACAAATGGGAAAACATTAATGTTGGAAAGGACTGATTAGATGTGGCCACAGCCTTCAGGAGAACTGTGAAGTTCAACTCTATATTGACCTAAGAAAGCCTTTTAGGGAGCCATCACTGGTCTGAGTGATACTTGCCCTTGAATTCTAACTGATGTGAAGCTAACAGCACTTCAAGAGACCCTGGAATTAGGGATTCTTAATTCCTCTAGTTAGCTTTCTCTCCCTCCTTAAGTCATCAAGGTAGCTCAGTGGATAGAGCTCTGGACCTGGAGTCAGGAAGACCTGAGTTCAAGTCCAGCCTCTGACTAGCTGTGTGGTTTTGGACAGGTCACTTAACTTGTGTTTGCCTCAGTTCCCTCATCTGTAAAATGGGAATTAACAGCAGCATCTACCTCTCAAGGTTGTTGTGAGGAGAAAAAGTCACAATATTTATAAAGTACTTTAAACATTAAAGTGCTATATAAACACTAACTATTATTATGATGATTGTATTTGGTCATCTAGATTCCCCAGTGGAATATAAAACAATTAGGGGTCAGGGAACGCTTTTATTGTTTTTATCTTTGTATCTCCAGTGCCTAGCGGAATAACAGGCATTTAATAAATGCTTCCTAACTGAATTGAACTGAACTCTTTAGGAGCATGAATGTACTTTGTCTAGCTTCTTCAGGAGCACGTTGAAGTTAGGAAATGTGATCTATACATACACATGTATACATATATGTATATATACATACATATACATACATGTATTTTTACAATTTTAAAAATTTAAAATTTAAAAACTTGTATAGTGCTAAGCATGTAGCAGGAATTTAGTCAGTATTCAAATGACTTAATTTGCTGAATGGACAGAAAAGTCAAACAACCTATCTCAATGTCAATCTTTTCATTTGAGGAAAATGAAGAAATTGAATTGGATGATCCCTAAAACCGTCCTTCCACCCCCCCCCCCCACTGCCCCCAGCTGTTAAATTCATAGGGTTAGAGCTAGAAGGGTCCTTAGAAGCCATCTCATCTAACTCCCTCATTGAACACTTCAGAACACTAAGGGGTGGAAAGGTTTGCCTTGAGTCACACTCATAGTGGGTGGGGATTGACCCCAGTTCTGCCTGAGTCTCCGTACAACCCAGCACTTTTATCTACAATGCCATGGTTCTGCCTTGCTGTGGAAGAACTATTGTTTTATCATGAACCAACTTTTCTGAAAAATAATGAGAGCAAGATACTCTATTTGAGAGGAGTGATTAAGGTGACTAAGACTGGCTCTGAGTCATGAAAGGTTTATGTAATTCACCTGTCATTACAAAGGAACGTGCTTCTTCAAGAACCCCCATTTAGGATTTCTTTACTTATGTGTGTGGGCAGCTAGGTAGTGCGGTGGATAGATAGCTGGACCTGCAGTCAAGAAAACTCATCTGACAGAGCTCAAATTTGGCTTCAGACACTTACTAACTGTGTGAACCCTGTTTGCCTCAGCTTCCAGAGTCAGACACAACTGAACAAAAACAATAACATAGTCTTATATGTGGAGACCATATGCCTTGGAGCAAAGAAAACCTGGGTTCAAGTCCTACCTCTGCCAGTTATATGGACAGGTCACTGGACAGGTTGTCTGGACAGGTCACTTACTCTCTCCTCTAAGCTTGGAAGTCATGAAGAAGTTGTTAGAAAGCAATTCTCCAGCCCGGAAGCTCTCTAGGCCAATGAAATCATAAATCCATAAAATCATAAACCCATAAATATTGGTATAGAAAGGAAAGCGCTCATTATATGCTAAGCAGCAACAACCTTTGCTCTCAAGCAGCTCTAATTTGAGGAGACAGTTCACAAAAAGGGGTCATATTCATGGTCAGGTCATGACAGATGGAAGGATGAAGGCTCTTTCAGTGAAAGTACCAAGGTGGAAGTCAAGGCCTCGTGGATACTGGGGAGTAATGACAAGCAGATGGTACTCAACCAAGAAAAGAATGGATCCAAAGGTCACTGGGGATCAGGACTCTGGGATACTTCCTGCAGAAGTTTAGGATTTGGGGGTCAGCATCCACCCAAAAGTGGTTGTTTTAGACCTATTTGAGGGTTGAGCTGGGTAAGGGAAATGTCCATGGCAGCAGGTGGTGCTGGTCTGTCTTCTGGCCACTCACTGGTGGGATGGACAGAAGACGTGAGCATCTTCTTTGGGGCCAGCAGTCTTGGCAGGTCTCTTTCACTGGGTCACATATACATACATCTGTGTGTGTACGTATTTGACTTGAAGCTGAAAACTCCCCGTTAGGATGTGAACTTGAGGGCAGAGGATTTTATTTTCTACTTATAGCCACTTCCTTAGCATAACGTTTTCACATAATAAGGTCTCAATAAATGTTTCATTCTTTCATTCATGCTAATGTACATATATATATGTGTATATATATATATATATATATATACGCACACACATACATGCATACACACAAATATGGATGTACATGACAGGCTTAATAACTGAAATGAACTCTCTGGGTACATGTGCTTTGTCTGTGTAATTCTTGAAAGTAGGAACTGTGTTATGTTTCATTTATGTTCCAACAGTTCCTATCACAGCACATATGTGCTCATTTGTTGTTGTTGTTGTGTTGAGTCATTTGCCAAGAAAATTCTAAATCGGGTCATGAAGAGTCAGGCACAGCTGAAAAAAACAGCTGAACAATAACACAACAAACCTCACAAGAAAGTCTATTACCTAGTAAAAGACCAGAAGATGTCCAAGCAAAGAGCCTAAAGGTAGGAGCAGAATTAAAACCTCATTCTCTCCCCAAGTGAAAAGCCCAAAACAGAGATCAAAAAGTGGGGAATGGAGTAAGCATCCCAAAAGGAATAATATATAATTATATATATTATATAATATATATTATATAATATGATATATAATATAATATATTATATAATAATATATAATAATATAAAATAATTCAGATATACCATAACATTTAGCTGTCTTTACCCACAGAAGTCATACTACATGTTGGTGTGATTACACAAGCCTGGGAGAAATGCTTCCTGGGGAAATAAATTGTCATATCTTGGGGTGGAGAGGGGAAGGGAGGGCAAAGGCATTTGCTTCTTACCTTTCTTAGGATTGGCTAACTTGGGACAACCTAGATTAATAAGCATCGCTGAAGAAAGTGGAACTAGGGGATTATGCATCTGTGGTGTTCTTTCTGTTCATAGTGTTTAGTTTAGAAGTAGAAGGGCCTGAATACCCCATCTTGCTTCTTCTCCACAGCAGAATTTGACTTTGTGCTTGCCTGTTGGCCGCTGAGACAAAATACTCAGCAGACAAAATATCTAAATAAGGTTATAAAGAGTTATGGATTGGGGTAGAGAGGAGATCCAGTAGTCAATATAGCTTCTCGTTTGACATTACTCCTGGACAAATCATTTGCATTGTTTGCATAATTTACAAAAAATTACAGAACACAAATATTTGTCAAATTGTAAGACTATATGCTACTACTTCTGTACTTTTTGAAAAACATTAAATTGGTGGAAAAATCTGAATTAAAAGAAAATAAATATCATTGACCTGAAGGAAGAGTAGAATTCAAGAAACAACACTAGTTTCACCAACATCAAATGGATCAAACACGATGGGCAGTTTTGGTACCAAACAGTGAAAGCCGAGGAACACAGGCTGTGTTCTAGCAGGCTTCAGAAGTAGAAAGTATCCCATACTGTCAGTACAATCCCTCTTTTAGATAGTTTTGCTTCACTGTTTTTTGGGAAATGAGATTTTGCAGAGAGATCTCTTTATGTACTTGTGGGGACACATCTGCTGTGTCAAAATCAAATAATAAGAAAAATCTCCAGTCTCACAAAGGAAAAAACTACACCTTAGCCTGTTCAGTCTCTTTTGTAACTGTTGCAGTTTTTTCCAGCTTTATTCCCAATGTTTAAGAAAAATTTTGGAGAAACATAGAATGCTCCAATGAAGAACAACAATGATTTTTTTTTTTGGTCTTGATCTTTGAATCAAGAGAGCATGAGAAACTTCTAGTATGAAAACTCACTCCACAGACACAGATTGAGACTGGTCTTTACCATTAAGCACAGCATCTGGTACATGGGAAGCACTAATTTAGTGCTTGTTGATTGACTGAAAAGTGCCTTGGGACCATCATCCAGTATGTGCAGAGTTAGATTTGAACCCTGCTCTTTCTGACTTCAAGGCTGGTCACATTACATCTCTAGATGCTCACTAATGATAATTAAAGGGCCCAAAAGGAAATCTCATGGGCTAAAGTGGTTAGTGGCATGTAGTTTGGAAAAAAAGGGTTAAACGATGACTAGTAAATTCTTTCACATACTAATTTTGATGTAATTATAAGGTGCATTGAACCCATTTTTTCAGTCTCCACAGAAATTTGACCCCTATTGCAGAAATCACATAGTTTCACAAAAGCATAAGAAAGAAGTTGATTACAAGATAATAAGTGTTGGAACAAGTTACCCAGTGAGGTTGGAGCATCTCCCTTCAGTTGATCTTTAAACAATGATTGCCTTAGCTGGTTTGGGGGTTGATCAGCTCAATGGCAGCGGGGCTTGACCATTAGGCATCTCGACTTCGTTGCCCTTCTTGTCGAGGTCTGCAATTTTAAACCTACAAGAATTCAATTTCACTTAATTAATATTTATTGAGTGTCCATGGGATGTATGGTAATGGTGTGTTTAATGATCCAAGATGATGAGGAAAGAGATTTATCTCATTGAATATTTCATAGTAACAGTCTTTATACCTAATAATTCTAAACTTAATATAGCATATAACCAGATCCATAACTAGTGCAGAGTAACAAATGCTTTTCCCATAACACCAACATCTAGTCAGGGAGGCTCTACTTCTTCCCCACAATAATTGCCACCCCCCCACTTTGCTTTATAGTCCTCTGCCACCCCACACCACCATGTGGTACAACTGCCTCAAGGCCACTACTCTTAGGATCTTGCCTTCCCCTCCAGTTTCTTAGAGGACAAAGACCAATTGGGTACCCTAACCCTACCCCTTTTCACCTGAATGTGTCCGTGGCGCAAGAATTCCTAATTATGGCTCGACATCAACTAAACTATACAAAATAACAAAGAAACACTGGACATGTTGAATTTAATATAACCGTAGTACATCCATTTCAAGACGGCAGTTGGTCCTGCGAGGCTGGAATTCAAGATAGAGGTTAGGACTGGTTAAGCAGATCTGAGAAACATTTGCATAGAGATGATAATTGAATCCATAAGTGTTAATGAGATCACCAGGTGAGATGGCAGAGAGGGAGGAAAGGACCCAGGACAGAGCCTCAGGTCACCTACTGTTACCAGGCATCACTTGGATGAAGTGGTCAGATAGGTAGGAGTAGAGGATAATGTTACAAAAACCTAGAGAAAAAATTATCAAGGAGAAGAATTATGGGCAGTGTCAAAGGCTGCTGAGAGGTCAAGAAAGATGAGAATTGAGAAAAGGCCATACATTTGGCAATTAGGAGATTATTTGAAAAAAACAGTTTCAGTTAAAAGATAAAGTTAAAAGCAGACTTCTGAGAGTGAAGAAGAGAATGAGAGGAAAGGAAGTGGAGGTACCAATTACAGTTGGCTTTCTCAAGGAGTCAAGGGAAGAGAGATACAAGCTAATAGCTAGAAGAGATAGATGGATCAAGTGAAGATTTATAAAGATGGGGGAGACGTGAGTGTATCTATAGGCCACAGGGAATCAGCCAGTTTGAAGAGGAGAAATAGAGAGGAGGTTAAAAAGAATAAATTAGTGCAGAAAGGAAGAAGAAACTTATTCAAGCCAGCAAGCACAAATTGAGCATCTACTAAGAAGAAGGTGGAAATTTGTTATTTCTCATAACCGGAAGAAGAGATACAAACGTGGAGGAAAGAGTGGGAAGAGCAGGCCTCAGAAGAACCTCACACTTATTTGAAATGGATGAAGAAGGGTTGAACACATATACAAATAAACACGGTTTGATGTAGAAATACATCGAATCCGACAGAGAATGGGGAAGGAAGGCTATTAAGTGAGGATAATACAGAGGAGGGAAGGTAGACAGCAAAACAAACTTCCTGATCCTGGAGGAGAGATTGAAAAGGGAAAAAATTGAAAGAAACAAATAACTAGAATCTAAGAGGGTGCCTTAGGATGCCTCTCAGACAATTGGGAATGGCTGAGCAGATGATGGGATATGGACATGATGAAATTATTGAGGCATAAGAAATGATGAAAGAAAAAGATTTCAGAAGATCTTGGGTTGCATGAATTAATCAATGCAGAGTGAAAACAGCAGAACAATTTATATGAGGATATCAACACTGTAAAAGAAAAAAAAAAGCGACTTTCAAAGATTTAAGAATTTAAATCAACGCTATGACCAACCGTGTTTCCAGAGGTCTATGCTAAAGCTTTACAGAATGGCAATGGATTTAAGGGGCAGACATACACTTCTGGACATGGCTAATGTATGTATTTGTTTTGTTTTATTATACTTATTTCTTAAAAGTTCTTTTTCCACCTTTCTCTCTTTTTTAATGGGAGGAGGGTGACTAAATGGGGGGGAGAGAACAGCAGTACAGATGCTCCCCAAAAGGAGAGCCATTGCTACATTTAAAAAAAACTCACAAAATACTCAACAAGGATTTAGTAAGCCCTTACTATGTGTCAGAAACTATGTTACATAAATAAAGGGAAGTTCAGAGGGAAATATAGATAAGTAGATCATTTTACAATGCTTTATTTATAATTTATTATAAATTTTAAAGAAAAAAGCAAGTGGGATGAAGTGGAGATTCATCGTTTCATATAGAATCCTCTTTTCCTATTCTGTTTTTTGTTATTGTTTATTTATTTCAGATGTTTGCTGCTGCACGTATGGAAATGCTCTTTTTTGTGTTTTAATATAGAACAATTTTTTAAAAGTTTGCTGTATTCATTATATCAAATAATAGTTCTCTATCAATCACTACTTATTTACTGATATTTACTGCATGCAAAGCACTGGGAGCTTACCCTACAAACTAATACTGGTGATAAAATTCGTGCTTATTGAGTAGAATTCTCCAAATCAAGACAATGTTAATATCAAAGGCCCAAAATATGATGTGTAGGCTGAGGCCTAGTCAAATGCATAATGCAACGCAGGCTCCTTTGAGGGGAAGATTTTACTTTTCCTTGTCCTTAAAACTTTTGGTAAATTGTGGAGAGAATTCAGTTCAACCATTCAGATAGCCAAGTAGCAGACGAAGCAGACAGATTCTGACCTATCATTAAGGCCAGAACATTTTACTGACAATTGTGGTACTCTGTCACCAGCATGGAAAAGTACGAGTGGCTGTGAACTACCCAGCCATATGCTCTTTCATTTTTAAAAATATATTGACTCATTAGTGCCTATATAATTAATGATAGAATCATAATTTTAAAACATCCATTTAAAAATAAATATGGGAGAAAAATGCACTCAGACTTATTTGGGCTCACTGCGCAGAGAATCAGCCAACTACATGTTGAGCCTGCTGTTGACCTAAATACTTTCACTAAATGTAGAAGATTAGCTGATGGATTTGATAAATTTCTTTATAACGCAGACAAGGTAATAATTTTGCAAAGAAATGTCTCCCAGCGGTATGGTTGGATTTATCTGGAACTGAAAAATGGTTTTCCATGTTGAAATGATTTTGTATGTGACCATGCACAATCTAACATGGACATGTGTCTACAGATACATAGAGCCATATGTGGCTTAAAATTAAAGTCATTAGATCACTGTTGGCTATTAAATATTTGGTCCAGGCTCACTTATAGGTCAGTTAGTTATAGGAGATTTATTCTATCCAGTGCTCTGCCCTGGTTACTTTATGCAAAAGAGGGCATAGCGAAATCAGCTGTGCAAGGAACATTATGCAAACAGACAGAAGGTTATCCCTTTGGGCAGAGATCATAGTTTTGAAACGTATTGGGAGAAAGACTCTCCCTGCAGGATACGAGTCTGGGAACCTCTAATTTCTTTGCCAGATTCAGCCTTAGGCTTCATTTTATCGGAACAGGGGGTGCCTTTGCTGGGGCTGTAGCAGCAGCTCAGAGAATAACTTTTCACTGGGTGGACTGCTGTGATTGTCCCATGGAGCAGGGCTGCTTTAAAGGCTAAAGGATAAAGGACAATTTAAGAACTGGGAAACTGGCTAATTAGCTAATTAGCATTTCAAAGCTTGGTGATAAACAGGCAACTATGACAACAGTACTTAGCTTATACCTCAAATCCTACTAAAATTTCCCCCTCAGTTTATGTTTTAAATCCCTTTACTTTGAACTAATTGGGCTTTCTGGCTAACTAGTTAGAGAAAATATCAGTAATTAGTGAAAGTAAACTCATCAGTAAGAGCTTGTGAGTTTTGAGTAGATGTATGTCCAGAGTTCTTTTTCTGGGCATCTGTGTGTGAGAGTGGGTATCCCAGGTACTATATCCAAAAATAGTTGTTACCTATATCTCGGGCCTCTAAATAACTTTTTTTCCTTTTTTGGAGGGAGGAAGGCAGGACAATTGGGGTTAAGTGACTTGCCCAAGGTCACACAACTAGTACTTGTTAAGTGTCTGAAGCTGGATTTGAACTTAGGTCCTCCTGACTCCACAGCCTATGCTCTATTTACTGTGCCATCTAGCTGCCCCAACATGCTGATTTTTCAAGTATTTAAAAATATGTCTTCGATTTTACTGTTTTCTTCTGTTTTATTTAATTACTAGTATTGTAATAATATATGTTGTTTAGTCTGGTCTGACTTTTCATGACCCCATTTGGGGTTTTCTTGGCAAAGATACTGGAGTGGTTTGCTACTTCCTTCTCCAATAATAATATATAGTTTCTTACTATTTCTCTCATAGATTTAAGGCATGTTGGCAAGGTTATGTCTTATATAGATTTTGTGGCCTAGCCTGGCAACCTTCCTACTACTGGTGACACCATTTCTTTGGGGAAAAGAATTGAGCTCCTCAGTTCAACACTTAACATGTATTAAATGCTACCTATATGCTAGGCTGGGCTTTAGAAAATTGAAATAGGCCATGACCTTAAGGACATATAGGCAGCTGATGGTGCAGGAATAGAACATTGAGCCTGGAGTCAGGAAGACCTGAGTTCAAATCCAGCCTCAGATAATTACTAGCTGTAATTATTGTTGATAATCACAACCTTGGGCAAGTCACTTAACCTCCATCTGCCTCAGTTTCCTCAAATTTAACAATAAAAGGGGGTTGTTGTAAAGATCAAGTGAGACGTTATTTGTAAAAAAAAAAAAGTGCATGGGGCAGCACAATGAATAGAGCAC
This sequence comes from Pseudochirops cupreus, assembly GCA_028627135.1. NCBI lineage: Eukaryota > Metazoa > Chordata > Mammalia > Diprotodontia > Pseudocheiridae > Pseudochirops > Pseudochirops cupreus. Next base: position 155,282,272 of record CM053583.1, read on the forward strand.
CAGCCCTGGAGTCAGGAGGACCTGAGTTCAAATGTGAACTCAGACACTTAACACTTACTAGCTATGTGGTCTTGGGCAAGTCACTTAATCCCAATTGCCCTGTCCTCCCCCCGCCAAAAAAAAAAGTGCATACTTAGCACAACGCCTGGCACGTTGGGGGCTATGTGAATGCTCATTCCTTTCCTTTACAAAGCTTACATTTTACTTAGAAGTGAACTTTTGGAACACCCTCTCTCTAGATTCTGAGGATCTTCTGTATTTGCTGAACAGATAAATTGGCTTTAAATTGGTTTTTAAAAAGCACAGATGAGGTGTCAGGAGACCTGAATTTTACCATTAACCAATTGGGTAATCTTGGGCCAGTCTGGGCCTGAGTTTCCTCATCTGTAAAATGAAGGGATTAGTTGGACTAGATTTTCTCAAAGGTCTCTTATAGTTTTAAAAATCTACTAACAGAATTCTGATTAATTCAAACCAAACCTGCTACCCTTCAAGGATCTGTGATTTGCTTTGGTAGCGGCCCTCCCTCCATAGAAACATATTGTAACCCAGGGGTTGGTGAGATTCAAAAGAGACAATGGTAAAAAGCACTTTACAAACCTTAGAGAACAGTATAAATGCTTATCACTATAATTAACATTTTTATAATATTATACTTAATATCCCCTTTGGTGATGACGGTCACAGCCCAGTTGCTAAAGCTCACGGGGAAGTCGTGAAAGACCACTCGCCTGATGAGTGGCAGCTGAGATTGGCTGGCTCGGCCTGTCCTCCCATTGCGCCATCCCTCCAGCGCAGGTGGGTATCGTGCTTTAATCATGTACCTCCCCCAGAGAAAAGTCTGAGAGGAACATATAGTTTTTATGTTTATATTCAAATATCTAGTGTGATGTACCTCAATAAATACATATATGTTTCCTTAAAAAAAATCATGTACCTCTAGGGTATTTAAGGAGGACGCTACAATACAATAAAGGACAGCTGCTGTACGCTTCTCTCTCGCCTCTGGTCTCTTCAGTCCCTCCTGAGGATACAGCCTAAGGCTGCCCTTGGGCTACTGAGTTAAGAAGCGGCTGTTTCAGCTGGCGCCACGACGTGGGACAGGGCAGATAAAAGAACCCTTTGGGGCTGAAAGAAGGACCCCAGAATCACGCCAGTGCGGCCCGGTAAAAGACGGGGTACGAACACCTCTCTTTGAAGAGAAGCTCCAGGAGAGGATACGTGAGTAGCTGTGCGATATCCGGGAGTCGGTGGAAGGCTCGGAGAATAGTGAGTAAAAATGGGACAATATATAGGCAAAATAGTATCAGGGGAGAGAGAGATTTACAGGACCTGTCCCAAGGACGAGGAAGTCCGAGGCATCCGTTTCACAACTTACCACCCAATGAAAGATGCCTTTGAAGGGGAGAGAATGGAGGTTCCTACGGTCCCTGCCTGTATTCAAACGGGCCCAGCCTTTCCTAGTGAAAATGGCCCAAGCAGGGATTCCTCCCCCGAGACAGAGAGAGTGGTTCCCACCGCCCACGCCCGCTTGTAGAGACCCTGGGATTACAGAGTTAGGCAAAAGCGGAAGGCTGAAGCAGCTTGATAAAATAGCACTGGGCAAAAGTCAGGTGAATCAACAGAAAGGAGGAAGGGATTACCGTTGTAAAAGCTCACTCACAGCAGAAGAGAAAGTGGTGCCAAGCAGGCCTCCTGAGGAGAGCTCAGGCTGTCAGCCGAGGGACGTAGAAAAGGCAACTACGGTTCAAAATAAAAAAATCAACACTACAGTTCCCTCAGGTGTCCCGCGCATGCTCTGCATTAGAAAAAAAAAACACTAGAGGGGGCATGAGAAAAAGGGGATATGATAGGCAGTTGGGAATTCTTCCCAGTCTTTGAAGAACAGGTGAGAAGGCCGCATAAACTTCTTTTAAAGTACTTAAGGCATTAGCCAGAGTAACATTGACCCCAGGGCAGGCCGTTTTTTAGATGGCGCAATACACTGAGCAATGCTGCCTCCAAGCCACTGAATTGGCACCTGGTGCACCTATGCAACTGGTGTTTTAGCAGTTTTCAGGCCCTGGTCCTTCTGCAGATACAGCCCAACAATTGGGCTATACAGAAAAGGCCTATTTAAATATCTTTAATTGTGCTTGCCTTGCCTGGAGCAAGATCCCTGAGGCCAAAGAGGACAGATTAAAGGAGGGCCCCGGCAACCTCAGGTACTTGCTGCTCAAGAGAAACAGGCACCACAGATGCCTGAGAGGAGGAGTCGTTATGCAGCCGTGGCAGCACAGCAACCATCCAAATCTTCCAACTTCAGAGTTTAGGTTACTTTAGTTTTCCCCCACACAGCACCTGTGAAGTCCCAATTCAATCTCTCTCACAGGTTTTTCCATCTTTTCTCGTTATTGCTCCCCTTGACACGTATTCTATGGCCACTCTGGTTGTTAGAATATATCTTGAGATTCCCAACACCGTCCTTCTTTCAAATACAGATGCCAATCTCACCTATATCAACAAAGGAGCTCCCATAGCTCAAGGCATACTCCTCAACTGCCCCTTAAAATCTGTGGAGAAAACTTTCTTCACGCAACAAATTGAACAAACAAGGCCTATGATGACCCTTAGACTAGGAGGGAGAGTATTTTTTGGCCTGGTCGACACAGGGGCTGACACGGCAGTATTCCCCACACAAATGCGGCCTCCTGAATGGGAATCTCTGCCAACTGAGAAACAGGTGGCTGAGGTGGGGGGAGTCACCTCGGCATATATTTCAAAGTTTCAGTTGAATTGGGAGAAGAAGGGATTCCAGCATTTCCCAATTTCTGCTGTTTTTCTGTGGAGTACATTAATGATATGTTTAGCATCAAAACTGAAAGTGCCAGAGGTAGATCGAATACTTCGGTGTGATACAGCTGTTTCTAATATTATCAAGTAAGTTTCACCTAGCTTTCATTACTATCTGGAGAGCTAGAAACTTTTAAATTTTTTCAGGAGATCTCCAATAAATTCTATGTGAAACTTTTGGATCCATTCTGTTTGTTTATGTCTATCTGTTTTGTCTTGATGTCTTTATGTGAGCGAGAGTGTGAGAGTTATTTGTCATTTTGTCAAAAAAGGGTGAACACAAGTTCTGAGACTTTCAAAGGTTTAAAAATCTCCTTCTCGAATGACATAAACTCTAAACTGGGCATCTTGCCACACAGAAGAGTAGGGGGAAGGGGGATGAGAGGAGGGCAGGATGGGGGGAGGGTTGATGAAAGTGCACACTTCTGTAGAGGGACAGGGTAGAGAGTGGATGGGGGGGGCGGAATAGGAAGAAGGGACATGTAATCAGACTCTCACAATATGCCCACTGTGGAGAAGTTCTGCGTAATTACACATGTTCAGCCTATATTTGATTGCTTGTCCTTCCAGTGGGGGTGGCTGATGAGGGAGGAAGAGGAAAGAGTCTAG
>CM053583.1:155286212-155303731 GCA_028627135.1 Pseudochirops cupreus
TAACAGGAGAAGGAGAAAGGGAGAGATAGATTAGGATAAATTATCTCATATAAAAGAGGCAAGAGAAAACTGTTACAAAGGAGGGGAAGAGCAGGAAGGTAAAAAGGAATGGGACAACCTTACTCTCATTGAATTTGGCCTAAGGAGGGAATAACATACACACTCAATTGGGTATCTTACCCTACAGGAAAATAGGGGGGAAGGGGATAAGAGAGGGGATGATAGAAGGGAGGGCAGATTGGGGGAGAGGGTAGTTAGAAGCAAGTACTTTTGAAAAGGGACAGAGTCAAAGGAGAAAACAGAATAAGTGAGGTGCAGGATAGGATGGAGGAAATATAGTTAGTCTTTCACAATATACCTAGTATGGAAATGTTTTGCGTAACTACACGTATACAACCTATATTGAATTGCTTATCTTCCCAGTGTGGGTGGGTGAAGAGGGAAGAAGGAAAAAAAAAATCTGGAACTCAAAGTTTTAAAAACAAATGTGTATAAAAAAATTCTTTTTTTTACATGTAACTGGGAAATAAGATACACAGGCACCAGAGTATAGAAATCCATCTTGTCCTACTAGAAAGATGGGGGGAAATGGGGGAGGATATAAGAGACAACAGATTGGGGAAAGGGGTATACAGGAGGATAGCTATTTTGGGGTGGGGGATAGGGGAAAGATGGGGAGAAAAATCTGTCACTCAAAATCTTGTGGAAATGAACGTTGAAAACTAAAAATAAATGAATAAATTGAAAAAAAAGATAAAAAAATAAAATAAAAGATTGAAAATTATTAACAACCAGATTATTAACAACAACAAAAATTAACAACCAGATTAACAACCAGACCACTAATTTATTATGGTGCATATAAATGCATATAAAAACAACACCGAGTTTTCATTTCACTGACCTAGAAAACTGGCAAAGATAACAAAAGAGATAGTCAATGTTGTATGGGTTTAGAAGGAAAGGCACACTAATGCATTGCTGGTGGAGTTATGATTTGAGTATAATTCTTTTTTTTTTTTTTGCTTTTTGGAGGGGCAGTTGAGGTTAAATGACTTGCCAAAGGTCACACAGTTAATTTTGTGTTAAGTGTCTGAAGCCACATTTGAACTCAGGTCCTCCTGACTCCAGGGCCGGTGCTCTATTCACTGTGCCACCTAGCCATCCCAAGTAGAATTCTTTTGGAAAGCAATTTGAAACTGCAAATGAAGTAGCTAAAATGTCCATACTCTTTGACCTGCAGATTCTACTGGTAGGCATATAACTCAGGAAGGTCTCTGATGAAAAGAAAGGCCCCCTAATATATTGAAATAGTTATAGAAGCACTTTTTTGTTGCAGTAAAGAATTGGAAACAAAGTTGATACCCTATAATTGTGGGACATGAATGTAATGGAATATTACTGTGCTGTAAGAAATAAGTGGGACGAATTCAGAGAAACATAGGAGATTTAGATTAACTGATGCAAAGTGAAGTAAGCAGAGGTAGGAAAACACTATATATAACTACAACAACATAAACGGCAAGAAAAAGTACCATAAAGCAAATGAAAGTGAGTGTTGCCGTGCAGCAGAGGGCACACAAAGAAGAGATACGAAAAGACACTCTCCTCCCTCCTTTGCGGAGACGAGGGCAAGGCAGTGGGGGTGGGTGGAGAGGGTCCACAGGTATGGAATTCCATATATGTGGTCAGATTTTTTTCAATGCATTGATAAGTTTTGCTGTCTTTTTCTTTTAAAAAATTCTTTATGGTATGGGATCTGGGATGGAGAGGGATGGGGATGGAAGGGAAAATGAGCAGGATATAAAAAGAGTTACTGATAAAAGTTCTTTTAAAAAAGGCACTAGAAATGTCTTCTATTTCTATATGCTTCAAAGTTGAGCTGAAACAGCTGACCTTATTATTTCTTTAGCACTGCTTCATTTTGCTAAATTGTTCTCCTCCAACATAAAAACTTCTAGGGTTAAACAAACACAATTAAAATACATGAACCTCTGCCCCAGGACAATTTTAAGCTCCTTAAGTTACCTGCAAACTCTTACATTCTCAGTGGCTACTCTTTCTGCCTCCCGATGGTTAAATGTGAGCCCAGGGGTTCACAGGACCCAGTGAGATACCACTTCCAGGTCTGGTGGAGGGTCTGGGGCAGCCAAGATGACGAGTACCCATATGTCACTGAATATCCGTTTTTTTACTACATTTAGCACTGATGATTTCCACTTACACTCTTGAGCTCTGAGACACAGAGAGGACATGAAGGTTTCGGAGTTGTACTACAATCACCATTAAACTGGAACTCTGAACATCATATCTGCCAAAAAGAAAAGAGATTTAAAAATCATGTTAGGTCAGTCATAAATGAATTAGAATTTAATGTAAAGAACTTTCCAAATGTTCAAGTTGTTAAGATAAGTGTCTGTTATTAATATTATCAGTATAAAAGAGCTACTCCCCTGCCCTCCCACCTCCACCCCCCAGCAACTTGCAGATTTCTTTACCTGAGTCCTATCTGTACTTGAGCAGTCTCTAGAATCAAAGTGTCATCTTCACAATAGAGGACATCCTCAATTTCACCAGGTCTAGGAGGGAAAAGGCAAGTAATTTGAAAAACAATTGTTACCCAGCACTTTATTTCACATAATCTGATTGCCTATTTCTTTTAAAAGAAAATAAAAGTTAGCAGAGTCCTTTGAGTGTACAGGCAGTATAAATGATCAGGAGACTTGTTCCTTGTTCTTTTGGTAGTCTGAATACACTAGAAAAATGGTTCAATGTGATTCCTCAGTGGGGGGAAAAGATATTTTTGAATGAGTGACTTGACTGAGTAACACTAAAGACCATGCCCACCAAACACAGGTAGCTAAAGATGGAGAAGAAATCAAAGAATAGAGATAAACATGTTTGATGTGGTCAAGAGTCTCTACTAAATTCTACTCTGATGCCTCACTGTGGTGTGGAAATGAATCCAGGCTTTGAAAAAAGAGGCTGGGCTATAGCAATACCAGATTTATGAAGAAGTTTGTCAATGCTGATCCACTTGAAGCTGTTAATGGTTCCTTTGAGGAAGCTAAGTGGCTCAGTGAATAGAGCTCTGGGTCTGGAACCAAATCCAGCCTCAGATACTTACTAGTTGTGTGACCCTGGGCAAGTCACTTAACCTCTATTTGTCTTAATCTAATGCAGAAAAGAAATAGCAAACAGCTCCAGTATCTTTACCAAGGAAACCCCATGGATAGCATTGGCTTACTATAAGCCATTGGGTCATTCAGCCCAGTGACTGAACAACAATGGCTCCTTCAGAAGCAAGAGGAGGCTCTGTGCTGATTCCAACTCAGGCGTAGCGACTCTCAAAGACCATCTCCAAATGACAGAGGAGCTGTAAGTGGACCCATATGGACCACAGTACATAGATCTTTGAAATCTACGTTCAATTACATCCATTGCCTGCCGAAACGAAAGCATGCCCAGTATAATAAATATAAATTGAGGTGAATAAGAACGGGCAAGAAATTCTGGACACTCAAGAAGAGACAATACTCTGGATAGATCTGGGGTCCCCTAGGATTCTTGATACAGTATGATTATTCATGCTGACGAACTCCTAGACAGATCAAACAAGAATCATCCATCTGGCATCTGTATGATATAAATCACCCACAAAGTTCCTCAATAAATGAAAATATGCTTTCAGGCTCAGATAAAATTTTTGTCTTTATGTGAAAAGCAAAACACTAGTAGTAATGATAAGCTAATTCATAATATCTCCCTATTTACTATAGTGAGATTTTTACCACAGTACTTTTTAAAAAAATTTAATATTTTATTTTTTCCCATTACACGTAAAAGCAATTTTTAACATTCTTTTTTTAAAAAAATTTTTGAGTTCCAAATTCTTGGCCATAATTTTTTAACCATGAAAATTTTTTCTTTAATTCGGATGAATAGATTTACCATAGCATCAAGGCCATGTATTTGAAATTACACATACTATTATGAATGAGATGCTTTTAGCTAATTATCATTACTAGTGAAACCTACTGTTTTACTGATGCTTCATAGACACCGCTGTCTCCAGCCACGGACTCATCAGACACAGCAGCAGACACACAAGCCGTTTTCTCCTCAAATAAGTGACCTGCTGTCCTCCTTGGCAATTGCTCTTCTCTACCTAAGGGGTCAGAGTGGGATCAACAATCAGGAATTTTTATTAGAAAAAGCTTGGCTCATAGGCAGACCAAAGGGGGCTGCCCTTCCTGAGCACCATTACATATTAATAATCAATAGATATCAAACCAAAAGCTATGGAAGGTATAAAATGGCTTGAATATAACAAATACAACTTTCATGTATAAGCTCATCAAAAAGTGAGAGCTCTGAATAAATGAATTCCAAGGTGACTCTGGACAATAGGAATGATGCTTAGCCTTTAGATAGCACTTGAAGGTTTGTAAAAGGCCTTACAAAACATCTTCTTTGAACTTCACAACAATCGCTAGAGTAATATTATTATTATACCCATTTCACAGATGAGAAAATTAAGGCTGAGAGGTTAAATGACTTGCCCACAGTCATATGACTAATGTCTGAGGTTGGACTTGAATTCAGGTCTTACTGACTCTAAGTCTAGACCTCCAGACTTGCATCACCTACTCTCCCAGATTAAGTCATTATCCTTCTCTGGCCCTCAGTATCCTTATCCATAACATGAAAGGGTGAAACAGAGAGGTTTCTGACAGTAAAAAAAAAAATTTCACAATTGCATGATTTGTTATAATTTTAAAAATGGGAAAAAGAACCTCCATATGCCTTGAAGATTAGGAAATGGGTTGAATAAATAATGACTTATTAATGGAACAATATTGCTATGCTATAGGGCAGTGGTTCTCAACTTATGGGTTGTGACCCCTTTGGGGGTTGAACAACCCTTTCACAAGGGTCACAGGGTTCGCCTAAGACCATTGGAAAACACATATTTCTGATGGTCTTAGGAACTGAGACACCACTCCTCTATCCATCTCCAGGTGGGTCCGTCCACATGCAGATATACCCACATATTGTGGCATTAGGAAGGTTGAGAACCACTGCTATAAGGAATAAGAAAGGGAAGCTAGGTGGCGCGCAGTGGATAGAGCACTAGGCCTGGACTCAGGAAGATCTGAGTTCAAATACGACCTCTGATATGTCCTAGCTATGTGACCCTGGGCAAGTCACTTAACCCTCTTTGCCTCAGTTTCCTCATCTGTCAAATGAGTTGGAGAAGGAAATGGCAAATTACTCCAGTATCTTTGCCAAGAAAACCCCAAATGGGGTCATGAAGAATCAGACATGACTGAAAAATGATTGAAAGAAGGTTAACAAATGTGAAGAACTTAGAAAGACCTGGAATAATTGTGATGTGGAGTACAGAATGCAAATTCAGAGGAAAAATGTACACAGGGTACACAAATGTACACAAAAATGTGCATGTTAAGTTCACGTTAAGAGGCAACACAATTCAGGCAAAAGACAAAAGACAATGCTGACATGCTATTGTAGCATTTCTTTCTGCTAAAAATTGAGAAGGAAAGGAGCATGTACTATCAGCTGAAAACAAGTTATTAGGAAGTTTTAATGGCTTCAGGAGATTTTAGTGTCTAGGGTAGTTTGAGGGGAGTTATGAGTTGTGAAGTGTTTGCTGTATGAAAACAAAACAGATCAATTTTTTTTTAAGTTGGACAAGAGAGTCTGGAGTGGATTTACTTTCAGTCCTAGGATCCCATTTTTCTACTTGGCATGAAATATTTTGTCTAGAGAAGGGGTGGGGAACCTGCGGCCTCAAGGCTACATGTGGCCCTCTAGGTTCTCAAGTACAGTCCTTTGAGAGAATCCAAACTTCACAGACAAATCCCCTTAATAAAAGGATTTGTTCTATAAAACCTGGACTTTGTCAAAAGGCTGCACCCAAGGACCTAGGAGGTCATATGCAGCCACGAGGCAGCAGGTTGCTCACCATTGGTCTAAAGGATAAATTATAGGATAGATCAAGGTATTTTCACATCCTATGACTTCTTCGCTTCCCTTCCAAACACTTGGTACAGTTTCATGAAACACCTCTTATGTAGGGGCTCAGGAACTATTTGTCTTCTTTGAGCAATAACAGAAAATCTGTTTATTCAACATTAAGAAAGGCTGCCATCTGCTTTGCCTTTTCCCTTTCCATATTTTCTGTCTTTATTACCATCCCACTTGCTAACATTAAAAAAAAAAACCATAACTGCCTTTTGACTTACAAGAATTCCTAATATAGCTTCGACCATTAAAAAAATTTTATGCTATTGAATCTTTAGCACTATATGGCACTTAACTTTTATCTCAATCTCATATTCCTACATGAGCATCCTGCCAGGAGCAAGAAGCATTCATTTAAAGCTAGGTTCTGAACTGTAATAAGGCAAAAGCCTGTGGAGTTCTTTCATCTTTCCGTGAGTGAGCATCCGTATTGGTATGCATTACGCTTCCCTTCTGAGTCATGACTTTACATCTTGTTAAGATGTTTAAGTTTTAAGGCTTCCAATTACTGGATTGATTGCTGCATTTTTCTTTTTATTTCTGGCAGTGGGGATGCTTTTTTTCCTTGACGATGAAGTGCCTTCTCCCCACCTACCCCCCCTTGGTGAGAGGGTGAAGGTGATGGCATGATTTATTGATTACTCCCAGGAATAACCATGGCAGCCTGAAATTGACTTTGACAATGACAGAGACTGACAGTGGAAGGCCTTTACAGCTTTTCCAACTTGGTTCCCGCCATCCAGCAGGGACCAGTGCTGGAGAGCAAAATTTATATATATATATATGTATGAAAGGAACCACATTTCACCTCCACAGGGTAGCCTGAAAAAGGCTTGGTACTGAGAAGGTAAGTAGTTGAACAGTTAAACTCAGTTTAACATTTATTTAACACCAAACACACAGGAAGCACTCAGAAGCCAGAGTGCAGCCTCTTATAAACACTTTGGCTCACCCTGTCATTCCAGCACACCCTAGACCCAACATTCTTCATCTGGAAATTCCAGACTGGACCCTTCAGTGAGGCAAATTGCCCCTACATTCAAGTTAGGATGGCCTCTGAACACGCCAAGCATGGAGACTTTTGTCACCCAGGTTCTAACCCTTCTGGTTTTCTCTCCAAGGTCATGAATTACTTCTTTATGCCAAAACTAATGGGCTGCCTTCTTCTTCTTCCTCTTCTATTTTTTTTATAGCTTGTGTTTATCTTCCTTTACACCTCTCTGGCTCTCAAATTTACCTCCAGCATTTCTCTAGAACCTTAGTCTCCAATCTCTGACTCTCACCTGGATGTCTTCTTGTCTATCCATTATTGTCATATTTCCTCTCCTCCCCAAACCCCCGAAAACTATGCCTAACATCTCTAATTTCTGTTGATGTGAATTCCAGCATCCCAAGACTCTTTAACATTGGAACCATTTCTAGCTTTTCTCCTCCCTGACTCCCAATGCTGACTCATTGGACAGCTCCTGTTCACTCTAACTCGGTAATCTCTCTCTAGCATTTGTCTCATCCTCTCTACTCAAATCACAAGTACTGTAGCTCATGCTCATATTTCTTAACATCTGGACCACTGTAATAGCCTCCTAACTGGTCTCTCTGCCTTCCTACTGCTCTGTCTTTTCTCCAATATGTTGTTCATACTGCTGTGTGAATAACCTTCCTAATGTACCACTCTGGCCATGTCACCTCTCCACTCAAAAAAACTCTCAGTGGCTCTCCAATGCCTACTGAATAAAGTCTACTCTTGGCTTTAGAAGGCATTCACCATCTGGCTGCAACCTATTGAGCCATATCATATGTTATTACGCCTTCATGGATCTTCTACTTTCCAGTCAGAGTTAATTCTTTTCTGTCCTCTCTAACACTGTGCATGGCATTGTTCTCATTGTCCCTTATACCTGATATGGATTCTTCCTTCCTTATTTCCTTCTAATGAGGTCTCTTCAAGGTACAATTCAGCTTCTATTTCCTCCATGAAGCCTTCCCCTGATCTCCTAGTTCAACATGAGGGATAGTGACTGAATTTGGAGTCAGCAGACCCTGTTTCAAATTTTGGTGCTCCCACTTAGAAGTTAATTTTGTTCACTCATTTCAGTTATGTCTGACTCTTTGTGACCCTATTTGGGGTTTTCTTGGCCAAGATATGGGAAGAGTTTGCCATTTTCTTCTCCAGATTATTTTACAGATGAGGAAACTGAGGCAAAGAGGGTTAAGTAACTTGCCCAGGGTCACACTGCTAGGAAGTGTCTAAGGCCAGATTTGAACTCAGGAAAAGAGAGAGTCTTCCTGACTTCAGACCTGGTGATTTATCTACTGTGCCACCTAGCTGTCTCCAAATCTAACATAGCTCTAGACAAGGCACTTTCTTTCTCTGGCCCTCAGCTTCAGTGTCCGTAAAATGGGGTGATTAGATTAAATGATTTCTAAGGTTCCTACTCACTCTAAATTCTGCCATGTAATCTTTCCCTTCTCAAATTTCTCAAGAGTGTTTTTTCCTGAACCTCTCCTTTGTGTTCATCACACTTTTCCCTCTTTGCATTCTTACTTGTACACATCTCTCCCTGCCTCCTCTGACAACAAAACATTAACACCCAGACATGAGCAAAGAGTAAAGTTTGGTGTGTTCTAGATGGCAGGCTAGATTAAAAAAGATAATGACCATCAGTGGGTTTTCTGGGTCCTCACAATCAGCCCCAGACATGCCTCCTCCAACAATAAAAATCTGTTATCATCTTTTAATTTTTGCATGACTTATGTAGGATGTCACACAAATTACTGCGCATCAAGACACCTAATAAGCATGATAATGAATTGAGTTGTTGAATCGATAGACCCATTCAACAGACTCAACAGTTGTGTTCATCAGAGGTGGTAAGTTATCTAAAGTTTATTTAGTTTACAACCAAAGCTCTTGCCTCTATTTTCACCAAGCAACACTTTCTATTTGTTTTAGAACAAATACATATGCCAAGCATGAAAATCACAGCTTTTAGCGAGACAAGCACAAGGCAAGACACCTGTGGAACCAGGCACTCTCTTCCTCTTAAATAGACAACATTGAGTCTAGTCTGCCTTTAGGGACTACTCCGTCTTTCCAAATTTCCCCTTTGCTACGCAAGGGTTATGGGAGATTTTATATTCTTTAGCAGACATGGAGGGCAAACATATTTTTACATTTGCAAGTAGGACATTTTGAGGGGAATGGGAAAAAGAAAAGAAACATGGAGTCCCTATGCCTCTAAAAGTCCACAGGAAAAAGAAATGGGGGGGGGGGCACAATGAATAGAGCACTGGCCTTGGAATCAGGAGGACCTCAGACACTTAACACTTACTAGCCGTGTGACCTTGGGCAAGTCACTTAACCCCAACTGCCCTACCTTCCCCCCTCCAAAAAGGCAAAAAACAAAAAGAGAAGGAAAGAAAGAAAAGAAAAAGAAATGGCACAAATAGATTGACTTTCTCTTTTCTTTTGTGTGACTTTCTCTTTTCTTTTGTAAATACCATACATAGTGAGCGGCTCATAGTGTTTGTGCTCAGTATAAGTGACTCATATTATCTGTTCATATACAGAAGAAAGGAAGCAAAGTGAGCCTTCATCTTTCTGTTCCTGCTTGGATTTGCAAAGCATTCCTCATTTCTCCATCACTAGAGTCTTTGTGTAGTTTTCTTGACTCTTAACTCATTTGCCTTGGTGGCCCAGTATAGGCTCCCTGTTTTAGGGGAGCCTGACTCCAGGCCTGATATTCCTTCCAGTATACCACCTCGCTAAGTCATACCTATGCCAGGATCTTACTCTACTAAGGAGGGGACAGTCTATAAACAAGAGGTTATAATCAAGCCCTAGGCTGTGATGGTGGCCAAAAGGCATTACTGTTAGATGTCTAAGAGTAGTTAGAGCCATCCGAGATTGGGCCATTAAGGAGCACCGTTTTCTTAAGTGATGACTGAAGTCCTATTCTGACACCTCCTCTGAGGTTAGGGAGGAGATCCTGGGTTTTTGAAGTTCTGACGAGGCAGAAAAAGTTTAGGTTTATTATGGGGAAGGTTGGCACAGGTGGACAGGTGAGTGTGGATTACCCTGTTCTCTAGGTTTATTACAGAGAAGGTTGGCACAGGTGGATAGGTGAGTGTGGATTGCCCCATTCTCTAGGTTTATAAGGTTGGCACAGTTGGGTGGGTGAATGTGGATTGCCCCTGTTGTTCCTGCCTAATCTCTGAATATCTGTGCATGAGAAAAGCACTGTGTACTAGTACCAGTGTAAATGTGCCAGAGCCAATTGCCTCCAGGAGCTAGCTCTGTGTGGTCAGAGCATCATACATGAGCTCAAGGGTCACATGCCAGTTAAGGGAGAAGGGCTTTTTTCGATACTAGTCTTAGAATGTACTTTCTTAAAGAGTCACATTGAGTCCCACCCACTTTAAGGTTTGCAAAGCATTTTACAAATATCTCACTTAATCTTCCAATAAAAAGAAACCAGAATAATACTTTGTTAAACTGCACTAAAATGGGAAGGGGTTAGAAGCTGTTGGGATCCAACTCATACTCTACCTCATACTGTCATGGGGTGATAAAGCAACCCAAGTAATGGACAAAGTGAAACTCTGGGGCTGAATCCAGCCTCAAACACTAACTAGCAAAGTGGCCCTGGGCAAGTCAGTAAATCTCTCCAGGGCTTGGTTTTATCCTCTGTAAAATAAGAGGCTTGAATTCCACGACCTCCAAGGTGCCTTCCAGCTATAAATTGATGCCCTATGAAAACTGGTGAGGGTAAAGAGAGAAGGAAAAAGGGTACCCACAGGTCAAGTGGAGGGAACCTGGACCTTGGGGAAGCAGCTAGTAGAGGGTGGGGGTATTTGGGGAAATGTCTTAAAATTGTTTTAGCTATCTTGTTAAGAGAAAGGGAGACTTGGCTGAAATATTCTGAGAATGTAAGAAGATACATGGATAAACAGCTAAAATTGTTTAAGCTATCTTGTTAAGGGAAAGGGGGACTTGGCTGAAATATTTTGAGAATGTAAGAGGATGTATGGATAAGCAGCTAAAAAATTTTTGGCTATCTTATTAAGGGAAAAGAGGGACTTTGCTGAAATATTTTGAGAATGTAAGAAGATATGTAGAAAAATAGCTAAAATTTTTAGCTCTCTTGCTAAGGGAAAAGAGGGACTTTGCTGAAATATTTTGAGAATGTAAGAAGATGTATGAAAAAAGCTAATATTTTTAGCTATCTTGTTAAGGGAAAGGGGGACTTTGCTGAAATATTTTGAGAATGTAAGAAGATGTATGGAAAAAAAAGCTAATATTTTTAGCTATCTTGTTAAGGGAAAATGGGACCTTGCTGTAATATTTTGAGAATATAACCAGGAGAACCACAGTGTATATCCCTGCTGACAGTCTGTCTGTTTGTCTGTCTCTCTTTTTAAAACAGAAACCAGAACAACAGGTGAAAGGAAGTAGGGCCAAGCCAGAAACAGTCTGGTGCTCTCATGGAATAAAGTAGAAGAGCCAGGGTAATGGAGAGAGAAATAGGGAATATGCAGGTCAGGTGAGGCAAAGCAGGGTGATGGATGGGTCTGGATGTGGGAAAACAGCTGGCAGCAGTGGGAAGGTTGATAGGATGAAAAAACTACCTATCAATTAGAGCTATCCAAAACTGGAACAAGCTCCCTCCAGGGGCAGTAGGTTCCCTCTCACTAAAAATCTTCAAGTGAAGATTGGATCTGCCTAGGAAAGTCAGACAGGTTCATCACCAGAAGGCTGATCATGCCGGTGACATTTTTAAGCCAGAGCAACTTACAAAGGGCACTCTTAAAGTGTAAAAGAAAGAAGATCTGCAGTAAGGAGAGGAGCCCCTGCACCAATGTCATAATCACAGATCTTCTGGAGGATTGGAAGTAGGATGAAAGGAAGGACCTATGAAAAATGAGGAGTGCTCCATAATTACCAGATATGAATGATACTGAAAGAAAAATGCAAAATATTTTTTTAAAAAAGAACTCAATTTTTCTAAAGGATGGTAATAAATATATGCTAATAAAATATGTTAATATTCTGCATTAGCATATAAAGCATGCAGATTCTGGACATTATTCTGGCCTCTAATAAGTGAATGCCATCTTCTATTATTTTATTTTATTTTTTAATTAAGCTAACTGTTAGTACACTACTTTGGTACATTATGATTATCCTGAAAGAGCTCTTCACTTTGGTGGGCTGACCAGTATACCTAAGACATCTAAACCTTATCTGACTGCTACAGACGATTCCAACGGGTCCTGAATTCTAACCACTGCCACAAGAAGACATTCTGAATTCTCTCCACTCTAGACTGTCAATTACTAATGGGGCCAGAAGGTGGCAGAGTAATACCGTACATCGAAAACATAAAAACCCCCCCAACCCCTTCCCCCATTCCCCGAAAAACACTTTTCAGAACTGGCTTTATAACAAATAGGCGAGCTTGGCATGAGACAAAAATAGTATTAACACAGAATTCCCTAAGCATCTTAGACATTGAACCCTGGTGCTAATTAGCTGATATGCTAATTGCCTTAGTTTTAATCTGTCTAAGGCCATCTTTTAAAAGTGAGCCCCCATCTTTGCCATCAGACTCTAAATACATTTAAGAAATGGGAACTAGGGTACGTAGATGCTTTCCCAGCTACCTGTGATAATACTGATGTTATTTGGCTAGCCATAATTCAAATGCTACCCAGAGCAGGCACCTGATGATTAAATCTGTCAAAGAGAGAGATTTTTTCCATAATAAAGCAAAATTGTTTCTAGGCGTGCAATAAAAACAAAGTGCTTAACTTTGCCTACTAAATTAAAGTAGGGGAGTTAACAGCAGGAAGAAAAAGGCTGCATAACTGCCCTCTGAAGGCCCCATCTCTACCCTCAAGGAGCTGACAATATAGCAATTTTGTGGCATTTTTTTTTTCTCTTTACCTGAAGCTCCTTCACTCAATGGCGATAAAGGCTGCCTAACACCATCATTAATATCTTTGTCCTCTGCAAGAGCCTGTGATGGTACTCTTGCATCTGAATCCAGCAGCATCTGATTTTCAGTAAGGCCAGTGTCTGCAAAATGGCTAGCCAATTCACAGTTTTCAAAGTCTGTGGTGAGTTGGTGGACAGGAGGATCCTGGGCAGACATAGAGAAAGTACCTTCCAGAACTGGAGGAGAACCAGGAGGCGACAAAGAGGACAGGGAGGATCTGGAGGAGAGGGACGTCACCGATTTGGGAGGCTCAGTCAGTTTTGGAGCGTGGCCTGCCGCCGAGGATACGGAGGAGTCACTGTAGCCCAGGTGGCTGTGGGACTTCACCACCTCATTTTCATGAATGGTGGTAATGGGTCCAGAAGGAATGTAACCACTCTTTTCTTGTAATAGAAAGTCCAGTTTATACTGATAATCCAAGTCTGGAGTTTGATCCCCTTGGTTGTTGTAATAAAGCTCCGTGGAACTGAGAGAATTGAGTGACCCTCTGCTAGATGTGTTCAGAGACCCCCGACTGGATGCCAGCGATCCCAGACTGCTCCCTGAGGACATGGACAAGGTACTGGCAGAGAGACTGAAATAAAACCAAACACAAAACACTTACTTTTAAAAATACATAAATTTGAAAGATCTGGCAAATATGACCACAATCCGCTCCTCTTCCAAATGCCAGCAGGAGAATGGACGGTATCCAAAAATAAAATAAGTCACTGGCTATCATTATACTCTCCCATGTTTACTCATGAATTTATACTCTTTTAATCTGTAATCAGTAATTCTACACTTGTTAAAAATGATTATGTTTTTCTCTAAATCTTAAAAAAAAATCCCAAGGTCCCAACTAACATAAGGAAATATGCCGTTAGTTATTTTTTAAATGTGACTGCTTTGAAGCAGGAAAAGGCTTTCTCTAAGTAGCAAAGAATGTACGTGTAAAGTATAAAGTTTGCAAGCATAAAATATTCTTTCTTTTTTTGGAGGGCAATTGGGGTTAAGTGACTTGCCCAAGGTCACATGGCTGGTAAGTGTTAAGTGTCTGAGGGCTGATTTGAACTCAGGTCCTCTTGACACCAGGACCAGTGCTCTATTTACTGCACCACCTCACCGCCCCTAAAATATTCTTTATATCCCTAAAAACTATGGCTTGCTATTCTTAAGGATTTATTCAAGTTCAGAAGATATTCACAGCCACGCGATCAGGACCTTTTTCTAAAACTACACCTATGTAACTTTATGTCATCCATATTCTAATACAAATATTTTTTTTTTTAGCACACAAGAGTACAACCTAAATATATGACATTTTCAACCTCGAGAAAGTAAAAAATGAAGGGGAAGAGAACAAAAGATAAAGTTCAATTGGCCTGAAATGGAGCCTAATCTGTCCTCCATCCCCAAATGATAAAATGGGTCTACAGATTTAAAGAACTCAGAAACTCAGACCCACCTTTTAATCTGTGAATGCAAATAAGTCGTTAATTTGGTAGTTTCTTCAAGTCTTTGTAGCAATGCCTTTTTTCTCTCTTCCAACTTTAGCCTAGAAAGAAACCAATAATGAGCAATTATTTTAAACTGTTTCAGTAAATGAGTGAAGCTAGGCAGGTTAAGGAAAAAAATATGAGGCAAAGAAAATATTCTTATTACACAAATAACATCTCAAAAGCCTAAACCAGAGGGGCCAGAGACCGTTCTGTCTTCCTCTTCTTCTTTTCTTTCTATATTTATCCAGCACAGTATTTACCATGGAAACAACATTCAGCAATTCTGGACAGAATGAAATTAGTGGAAAAAAAGTTCTAAGAAATGAGGAAATAACAGAAATAAATAAAGAGAATTAAGCATATCCAGACTACACAAGATGGAACCAAATAACTTCATTTTGAATTTAAAACCAAAATCAAACACAAATTGTCATTTTAAAATGGACTAATTATCAAACTATCTTGAACCACCAGGGATGGGAGGAGAGAAGGAACAGATAGAAAGCCTTAAAGCTATATGGATTACATATACTATACAGATTTAATATACAATTTCTGGGTTTCACATTATGGAAATATTAAATAGTAATAATTAAATATTATAAATAACCAGTCAATTTACTGTATTCAGTTAGGAAATAGAATTTTTCCTTCTAAGGTTGATGAAAAAATTCCCCAGTTAGAATTTTCAATCAAGAACAAAAACACTGATTATTTTAAACAGTCCTGCCATAATGATATAAAGTTAATTTCAGTTTGTTTAGGCAAGAAGACATAAAAGTGGTCATTAGGTCATTCCCACTTATAGCATGTCACCTGCATCTATCATAAAACACTTCGACAGCAAAAGAGTTTGTAGGTTTAAAAAAAAAAGATTATTTTACAGAGCTAATTCTAGACTTGGAAAAACAAAGTGACCTTGAAACATATAAGCATATGGGATTTTAATGGTACCAGGAGGTGTTTGTACACTACCTATGAAAAATCCAAAATCTAATTTCCTAATCCAATTGGACAAATATTTACTAGGGATCATAGGTAAGGCTTCCTTACTTTGACCTAATAAAGCAATGAATATAAAAATTAGCTCATTTTCTTTGGAGATAAAATAAATTCTCTTATTTCTAAACTCTTTGAAATATTGTGTATGTTTTAGGTACTAGAGAAACATGCCCATATTTTATTTATAAGCATCTCCCTTCGGAAGTGTCAACATCACAATAGCTATTTTTTAAAATCAAAAGTAATTTTTGACATTTTTCTTTAATGCTTCAAGAGGTGTTAAATTTCTGCTTCGCAGTTTCAAAGGCATGTTTTAGAAAGTAGTGAAGGCAGGTATTGGGTGGTGTTTTTTTTTACCAGACAAATATAAACAAAAAAGCCAAAGAGGAGGAAAAAGTCAACGTGAAATAAGTAACTTTAAAATAAAGGTATTTAAAGGCCTAGAAAAAGCCAAGTAGCTGGCAAAATCCATGTCTTTTGAAAGAGAAACATCTTTTTAATGAATTTTTAAAATAGAACATCTCACAAAAAGAATTTTGTATCAAGGCTGTATGGAGAATTTAGCTTTGCATTAAGAAGTGAGGATCTGTTATTTTTAAAAAGCAAGGAAAGTTGGAATCTTAGTTTTCTCTGACCATTCCGGCCCAGAGGGCGCTTCTATTTCTGAACTTCTATTAAATCACTGCTTGAAAAATTCACTTGGCAATTAATCATGCAGTGTCCTGTGACATCTTCTTTCCATCATGGTCTTGGGTTGTCATTTAACACTGTTCTTTAACTTTTCAGATGTCCCTATTTTGCCTTCTTCATTAAAACTGAAAACTTCTTGGAGGCAGCTAAGTGATATAGTGAATAGAGAACCAGCCCTGGATTCAGGAGGACCTGAGTTCAAATACAATCTCAGACACTTGACACTTAACTAGCCGTGTGACCTTGGGCAAGTCACTTAGCCCCAATTGCCCTGCCTTCCCTCCTCCAAAAACAAAATTGGAAACTTCTAGAAAATAAAGACCATGTATTCCATTTCTTTGTCACCCCACTCTCCACCCCTTTACCTCCACCCCAACTGTCTGGTACAGTGGTGTCCACATAGTAGGTACTCCCAAATATCTGTTGGCTGTATCTTTTTATTTTAACAGCAAGAAGTAGATTAATTTCATTTGAACCATATTTCTGTTCCAACTCTCAGAAACCAAATATTAAAGTGTTTTTAATGGTTAACACACACACACACACACACACACACACATACCCCCAAAGGCATCAACTTCCTCTTTACAATCTCTTTAAAAAAGAAATTAATGGACTTGCTTTGAGGAATGCCAAAGTGGAAAGACATATAAATCTGTGGGAAATACCCTAAAATTCACAATGGTATATGAAAGAAGGTTACTATAGGAGCCACTGTGGATCCTATGAAAAACCATTGTCTTAACACTTTCAGTAATACTACGTGTGGTAGAATTGTAAAAACCAAGTCCTAAATTGTCCACCTTTTTCCCCATGAACAATTACTTTCACCTAATAATCTTCTAAGACATAACTGCTCCATTACTCTTCCTTATTTCCTGAATAAGAAAAAAGGATTACAGCATGGACTGAAGAGTAGACCCTGAAGTCAGGAAGACCTGTGGCTAAGGGTGACCCCAGTAAGGCACTTAATTGTTCCATGCTCTGGGATATTCTCTAAGACTACATGAGCTACAAAACAGAATAAGTGTTGGTCTGCATGGGTAGAGGGCATTTTCTCACCAGGAGTTTTCTCCTTATGTCAATGAAGTCACAGTTCTAAGACCAGAAACTTTCCCCAACATGCTCAGCCACAAGACGGTGAGCTCATTCTTCTAATGTAGTAAGGGAGGCAAAAATCACAAGGCTGTACAGAGAACCCATAAAGTACAGAATTATATAATCCCATAGAGTGACTACAAATTCATAGTGGTTTAGCTCACATTACAGATGATAAATATTGCCATTAAAAAAAGGGAAA
>CM053583.1:155304231-155337818 GCA_028627135.1 Pseudochirops cupreus
CCAATTTTGTAGATTGGGAAGTGTGTGGGGCGAGGGGGGGTAGGGGGTGGTATACAGGAGGGATGGTTCTCATGAAGCAGAGGCTTTTGGGGGTTTTGTGGTCAAGCAGAAGACAAATTACCAAGATATTTCTCTTTTTAGCCTTTGTACCACCTGCTGTTGGCCATAGAGCACTTTCCTTTATTGTCCTTAACGAACCCTAAATACCCATTTTGAGAGTTATCAAAATCTAGGCTGTCATCACTAATGTCGTTCTCTTTTGTCTTACCAAGGGTACAGAAAGGCCATTTCTGCACTGATAAATTAATTCAGAAAATGAAACTATTATTGTCCAATCCTCCCCCATTTTCATCTTTGTTTGTGTATCTCACTGTCTTTTTACATGGGTAAGATAATTAAAAGGAACCAGCGTAGTTGGGGATACTTGCTAAGCATTTGGTCATTTTTCAGCTGTGTCTGACTTTTTCTGATCCCATTTGGGGTTTTCTTGGCAAAGACATTGGAGTGTTTTGCCATTTCTTTCTCTAGCTTATTTGACAGATGAGGAAACTGAGGCAAACCTCTGCGGTAAAGTGACTTGCCCAGGGTCACATGGCTAGTAAGTGTCAGAGACCACATTTGAACTGTGGTCCAGGCCCAGTGTTTTATCTACTCAGCCACCTAGCTGGGTCCTACCATTTGTTAGTACTTTCTTATAAACAGAAATGACAAATGTGGATATAAGGCTCTTTTTAAGGTGGTCCTTGCCAAAATTGGCAGCATGGACTGCAGCTTCCCAGGGAAATGTTAATCAAAATAAACAAAAATACAGTACAACATAGATAATGTTAATTAGTGGTTTTCTAAGGCGTGATGCAGCCCACAGGGATCCATTTCTATTTCAGTTTGACACCACTGGCCCATGCCAAGGACTTCGTGAAAGGTGAGAGACCAGCTAACAATAATTCCCTTCTGATGTTTTGAGTAGGAAACCCCCTTTGAAAAGAGTTCAAGATGGAACTGTCCTGTTATAAGGGAGGTTCTGTGGGGGGGGGGGGGGGTCCAGACTGGTAATTCACTGATGTCTCCCCATTAGACCGAGAGCTCCTCAATGACAGGCACTGACTTTTGCCTTTCTTTGTCTTTCCACCCCTGGCACATAGTAGGTGCTTTAAAAAATGCTTCTTGATTGAATGGATGACCTAGAGAGCTCTCAGTCTGAGCATGCACCCTCTACTACCAACATCTCTACAGTTTGCAGTCTTGGAGAACAGCCGAGATCACTGAGAGGTTAAATAATGTGCCCAGGTCACATGGCCAGTGTGTGTCAGAGGCAGGATTTGAACCCCAGGTCTGTCTGCAAGGCCAGCTCTGTCCACTCCACCATGACTGAACTGCAGACCAGTGTTACCTTCGTAGTGGGTCACACTCTCCCCTGAAGGCCTGCTCTTGGTGACTGTTCAGCACGTACTGTCCAGTTCCAAGCCGAGGGTCCAAGCTCTCATGTACCCCGCCTGGCTGAAGCGACAAAACCTGTATTTCTGTTGTCCTATCACGCTGGGTTCTAAACAGCTCATTTCCTTAAGATTTGTTGAGTCATTTAAGCTGTGTCTGACCCTTCATGACCCCTTTTGGGTCTTTCTTGGTGAAGATGCCATAGTGGTTTGCCTTGTCCTTCTCCCGCTCATTTTACAGATGAGGAACTGGGGCAAACAGGGTTAAGTGACTTGTCTGGTGTCACACAGCTAGAAGTGTCTGAGGCTGGATTTGAGCCCAGGTCTTGTTGACTCCAAGCCCAGCATTCTATCCACTGAGCCACCTAACTGTCCTTCCTGAATATTAGCATCCACTAAGTAATGACGTTTTTTCTTCTTAGCCATAGCAACTCATGAAAAACTGCTAGTGTGGAAGGGTCATAACCTGTATCTGTGAAGGTGGTGCCCACAGTGATGAAATCACAGGCTCTTCAAATACTTTACCTGAAACATTAGCTTATAGAACCAAGTCTCATGAATTAGAGAGCTCCAGTTACGACACTTTACAGGATAACACAGAACAAACACATTTAGAGCCCTTTTATTTTTCTTGGAAGATAATTTCGAAACAGGTCACGCAGGTGTCCTGTAAGCAGTGTAGCCGGCCTCATCTTTCCTTGCCTAGGTGATAACTGGGCACACCAGTTTTCTTCAGAAAAGTTGCTAGTTCAGGACAGACTCTTTTTTTCTCTCATAGGTTAGAAATGTTAGCAGAAACCTCCGATGAGCTCCCAGTCAAGGAAGAAGCAGAACCTGAACTGTCAGAGGGGATTGACTTTGTAGAAGACTCCAAACCATACATGATTGTGCCCAAGTCGAGTGAAGACGAGAGCGGGAAAGAGACCAGCCATGCCAATGACCCTCAGAGTCAGCTCCCTACTGCCATGCCCAGCCTGGTGAATATTTTAAGATGTGTTTGTAAAGTAACAACACCATGTAATCTAAAAACAAAACAACCTTCTCCCCCTGCCCCCAAACACGGGTTTGTCTCTTCAGGAGCAATTATATCCTGTGTTCATGAGTCAGAATCTAATCATGAAATGCATTGATGATGGATGAGTGTAGTCTAAGATGTACTGTATGGGCTTCAAAATTTACAAATTGGTTCAAAAGACTAATCCTCAGATAGTGTTTGATATGTGAAAGCTAAGCATAGGGATAATTAAAAGAAATAGGGCTACTCATTTTTATAAATGCATTTATTTGTAAAAGTTCCCATGAATATGCATTATCTATTTTTCTTCAATTCTGTGGAGCACTCACATATAGAATCGATGTGACAGTGATTTAAGGTCTGAACAGGGAATGAACATTTGAAACCCACAGAGGGAGCTGACTCTCCTATTGAAAGTTTGTTATTGATTCTCTGATTAGCTAATGGATCAGTGTAGACTCAGCAGTACTGTAACAGGCAGAATGAAAGTGATATTGAGATCCACATCCCAAAAGGGAGAGATCATCTGAAGCTCCAGGCTTTGCTTTCATTCTTTGATGGCCCTTGTTTGAATTTGACTTTCCTTTCCAGAAAGCCCAAGGAAAAATTAAATTGTCAAAAAGCTATGATTGTCTTTTCTGTGTTTAATCAAAACGTTTTAACATTTATTTTCTGGTTAGCATTATATTAGTTTTAATCCCCCCCAATGACATTAAACTTTAATTTAAAAACTCTTTCCTGAAAGGTCTTTCCAAGCATAAAATTTACCTACTAAAATTTACTTTTTAATTTACATTATTTTATATAACAATAATATATAATAATATATTAAATATATTTATTATTATTTAAATAAATTGTTTTTGTTTATATAAATTATTATGAATATAAACATATATGTATTATTGCTTCAGTGGCTTTCTCAAAAGCTGTTATTCTATCTATCTTAATTTTTTTCCTGGCCTGTGACTTCACCAAGGTATGGAACTCCCAGGGAGGAAACTCTTAACAATTTAAATCTACTGCTCTTCTGCCCTTCCTAGTCTTCAGGAGTTGCCAGGGACACTGAAAATTTAAGTGACTTCACCAGAGTCATACAATCAGTATGTGTCAGAATCAGAATTTGAACCCAAGTCCTTTTAATTCTAAGGCCGTTCTCTATCTACTATGTTGTCCATTAAAAAACAACAACTTATAATGGAAGTATTTCTCTCTGATCCCACTACCAGGCACTCTGGCGTGTAGTATAAAGATAGAAGTAGTCTTTCTGTTTCTTTGGTCTGGTACATGTTTTTTCTCTTCAAAAAGCCATCTTTGTATATGTATGTGTGTGTATGTATTTGTGTGTATTGATAGATATAGATATATCTCTCTATAGATATATAAATGGAAGGAGAGAGAACTATAACAACTTGATGATTTATTATTTCTGAAATACAAGATACTTCATATTAGAATTCAATATTTAAAACAAATAAGAAATTGTTTCTTTCCGGTCAGGTTGATAAAGAGACAAATACCGAGGAAGCATTTCCTGAAAATACGGCTGTTCGACCTAAAGACCGTTCCAGCCTGAGCTCTCGGCAACATCCCTTTGTGAGAAACAGCATGATCGTGCGCTCCCAAACCTTTTCTCCAGGAGAGCGGAACCACTACATCTGTAGGGTAAGGTGAAAAGCAAGGGTAATCAGTTGCTATTTATTCTAATTTCAGTTAGTTGCCATAAAGAGTAAAAGATTGTGCATGAGAAATCCCGAATTTGGTATATAAGCAGTACCTAGAAATGTTTTATCAAAAAATATTTAAATGACTTTACTGGTTTTGCTTAGGTTTTTTTTAAGCAGATGTTTTAGAGATTAATTGTTGCTTCCTACTATCAATGATTTGGTAGGCATTTGTTATTTAATAAGAAAGTTTTGTGGGTTGAATGGATAAACTATTTGGGATTCAAGTTTGCATTTAGAAATTTATAGGATCATACATGTAGAGCTAAAGGGACTTGAAAGTCATAGGCACAACAATCTACTTAAAATTTAAGAAAAGTATCTTTAATATAATATAAAATATTTTATATAAAAATTTATTTGATGCATTCAATGACAAACATGGGCATTATATATATTACATATTTACATATTACATAAAATGTTATAGTGTAAGAACATTATATCATATACAAATAAAATACATAAAAATTTTCTATTTTGTTTATTATAGATGAGGAAACAGACACATAAATATTCAGTTACTTACACAGGGTCATATAGCTAATAAGGGTCTAAAGCAGGCATTTCTTACCTCAAGCCCAGTGTCCAGTCTACTCTGCCATGTTACCTCTCAGTGATACATAATTCACTTTACATGTAGCCAGTATATATTGGCCTGGGTTATTTAGGATATTTCAGACCCTCAAGTCAACATTCTGTTCAAGGCTAAAGCTCAAGAGAGCCCCTTGATAGCAGTAATTACTAAGTTCTACCTCTTCTGGAATTAGTTGTATTTTGCAGTTATGTGATGGGAGTTGGTGTTCAGGAGGACTAGCATGTCTGGTGGGAGGGCTTGCCGAGCCCTTTTCAGGGCTGCTCATTGGCCTTTGGTGCCTCTCTGGCACTCAGCTCTCACCTGTGGCTCCAAGGCAGTGGCCATACCCTGGTAAAAACCGTCTTGGCAGATGGATAACAGGCCTCAACCTGTTGGGGACTTAGGGGGATGTCCTGCTCTCCCAGGAATGTGAAGACTTCCCACAGTGGATGGGATGGATGGATGAGAATAATTTGTTCCAGAAGCCATGAAGGTAGATGAAGCAGGCACTGTGGGGTAATTATAATTTGCTTAGACATCAGAGATGCCAAGGTCATCCACTGCATCCCTGGCCATCAATGCCAGGCATCCTGACTTTGTCTTGCCACTTAATTTGAATGACTCTGGAAGAGAAAGTGAGGTGGATGATTTTGTTCAACTCTGCCTCGTTTAAATCCAATTCACACACAAGTCAAGATATCACCCTGTGATGTCATTGCAACAATAATAACCTTGTAAAGTCCGTTCCAGCTCTCAGTAAGGTTGATTGTGATAGAATTGAGTAAAAAAAAGCAGTTCTAAGAAAAAATTATTACTTTCTTTGGGAAGATTTTCTAATGGAACATGAACTACATTCGATTCTATGTGTGCACATACACATGTGTGAAACTGGGCTGTACAGTTATTTTTTTTCCCTCTCTATATTGTGTCTTTAACAGTTAAACCGAAGTGACAGTGACAGTTCCACATTGGCTAGAAAATCCCTCTTTGTGAGAAACGCAACAGAACGCCGCAGCCTAAGGGTCAAGAGGGTACGTATCACTTTATGTCCACCCCCTCCCCCACCCCTTTCTTTTGAGGCAGGTCAGAATTAGTTCATGATCAATGACAGATGTTGAACATGTAAAGCCGCCATGCCCTTAGGCAGCTGTAATGAACATCCTAGGGCTGCCCAGAGCTTTAAATGTCATGCCAGTTGTAGACATGTCTGTGGTGGCATGTATAAGTAAGCTTTTTAATTTTACTTCCAGCATTTTGAAATCTATGGTTATTGAGTCTAAGCCTGAGCTAAAATTTATATCCATGCCATCTATGCAAAAACAATCTGATGTGTGAACTAATAATAAATATATGTCGAAGACATGCTCAGTACCCAGCAGTATGTCAGGGACCAAGGGGATTCGTGGGAGACACTAAAATCCAGAACCTGCCTTCTAGGGATTTAGTGTATGATTTAGGGTAGGGTTAGGGAACCTGTGGCCTTCTTTGTCCTCAAGTGTAGCCTTTTAACTGAGTCCAGGTTTTACAGCACAAATCCTTTTATCGAAGGGGTTTGCAAAAAAGTTGGTATAAGCATTTTTTGTACATGTTGTTCTTTTGCCATTTTCTGTGATCTCCTTGGGATATAGACCTACCAGTGGTATTGCTGGATCAAAGGATATGTACAGTTTCATAGCCCTTTGGGCCTAGTTCCAAATTGCTTTCCAGAATGGTTGGACCAGTTCACTACATCACCAGCAGTTCATTAGTGTACCTATTTTTCCCCTCTTTCCCTCCAGCATTTGTCATTTCTGATAGGTGTGAGGTGGTACCTTAGAGTTATTTTAATTGGCCATTCTCTAATCAAGAGTGAAGTGGGACATTTTTTTTATATGACTATAGATAGCTTTGATTTCTTCTTCTGAAAACTTCCTGGTCATATTTTTTGAGTATTTATCAATTAAGGAATGGCTGGCTTTTAGTTTTATAAATTTGACTCAGTTCTCTACTCAGTATATATTTGAGAAATGAGACCTTTATCAAAGAAACTTGCTGTAAAAATTTTTGACATTACTTCATTGTCTATGGTACCTTTTAGCAAAATGTAGATTCCCTGATTATCTCTTTTAATCAGATCTGTTTTTACTTTTGCTTTGTCAGAGATCATGATTGCTACCCCTGCCTTTTTTTACTTCAGCTGAAGCAATTACATTCAGCCACGGTCTTTTATTTTAACTTTGTTGTGTGTCTTTCTGTTTCAAGTATGGCTCTTATAAACAACAGGTCATTGGATTCTGGTTTCTAATCCATTCTGCCATCCACTTCTCTTTTATGGGTGAGCTCATCCCACTCACTTTGACAGTTATGATATACACTAACTGTATTTTCCAACATCCCATTTTCTTCTCTCTCCCTCTCTTTCTCTCCCCCCTCCCCTCTCTCTCTGTCTTTCTCTCCTATTTCCTAAAAAATCTATGTTGCTTCTCACCACTCCCTCCCTTAATTTGTCTTCCTTTTATCATCTCTTCCCCCCTTTCTCTTATCCCTTTCTCTTTCAATTTCCATAATGGGTAAGTTACATTTCTATATACAACTGAGCATGTATATATGTAGTCTTCCCATTTTGAACCAGTTCTAATGAGAGTGAGGTTAAACATTGCCCACCACCATCCTCCACTCCTCATTTTCCCCTTCACTGTAAAAGTCTTCCTCGTGTGCCTCTTCTGTGTGAGAAAATTTGCCCCAATTCTGCCTCTCCCTCCCCCTTTCTCTCAGAGCATCGCTCCATCAAGCCCTTCATTTTTGGGGGGGATAATTCCAACAGAGTCGACTTCACATCCATGCCCTCAGTTTATGTAAACTCCCTTTTAATTGCTGTAATGATATAAAGTTCTTAGGAGTTCCATGTATCATCTTCCCACACAGAAATGTAAACAGTTTCACTTTATTGGGTTTCTTATGATTGCTCTTTCTTGTTTACCTTTTCATGCTTTTCTTGAGTTTTTTGTTTGAATGTCAGATTTTCTTATCAGCTTTGCTGTTTTCATCAGAAATGCTTAAAAGTCCTCTATTTCATTAAATATTTATTTTCTCTCTAGAAGGATTATACTCAGTTTTGCTGGGAAGGTTATTTTTGGTTTTAATCCTAGCTCCTTTACTTTCTAGAATATCATATTCCAAACCCTCCCCTCCTTTAACAAGGAAGCTGCCAAATCTTGGGTGATCCTGACTATGGCTCCATGATATTTGAATTATTTCTTTCTGGCTACTTGAAGTATTTTCTCTTTGACCTAGGAGCTCAAATTTGGCTGTAATATTCCTGGGAGTTTTCATTTTGGTATCTCTTTCAGGGGGTGATTAGTGGATTCCTTCAATTTCTGTTTTACCTTCTGGGTCTAAGATATTAGGACAGTTTTCCTTCATAATTTCTTGAAATATGATGTCTTTTTTTTTATCATGACTTTCAGGCAGTCTAATAATTCTTAAATAATTCCTCTTCAAACTATTTTCTGTCAGTTGTTTTTCTGATATTTCATATTTTCTTCTATTTTTTTAATGCTTTTGACTTTGTTTCATTATTTCTTGATGTCTCATGGAGTCATTAGCTTCCACTTGCCCAATTCTAATTTTTAAGGCATTACTTTCTTCAGTGAGATCTTGTACCTCTTTCTATTTGGTAAATTCTGCTTTTAAGGTGTCCTTCTCTTCACCGAATTTTTGTACCTCCTTTTCTATTCTGCCGGTTCTATTTTTTAAGGAGTTCTCTTCCTCTTTTCTAGGAACCCTAATTAAACCTGTGCCCAGACTGTGTTTTCCTCTGAAGCTTTGTAGATATTTTGGAATCATTGATCTCTTCTAGGTTTGTGTCTTGAGAATGTCTTTTTTACTCTTTATGATGAGATTCTCTTTTTGTTTCTTCAATTTTTTAATCCTACTTCCTTACTATGTAGTTTATATTAGGGCCAGGGACTGGGCACTTCTGGAGGAAATTTCTGAGCTAAATTTATGTCCTCTTGGGTCCTCCTCCTGCTCTCTTAGGGGTATTGAGTATTGTGTTATTCCAGGATCTCAGGCACAGGCTAGAGACCTAATCCGGGGCAAATTCTGATCTTCACTTCATGATCTGACCTCTGCAAGTTCGGGATCTGGATTTGGGTCTGAACAACACACCTGTGGGCTTTTCCCTAGTTGGAGTTGAAGGAGACTGCTACTGAACTCAGCTACTTTGAGCCAGCTGAAAAGTGCTACAGCTCCAGGTTCCCCTTTGGGCTTGGATTCCTGTCTAGGGTATTCTGGTACATGCTTCTTATTAGGATAAGGGATGTACCTGACTTTCCACTCTACTCTAGGTGTCAGAGCCACACAGTTGCTCCTTGTTTCAGAGCTTGCTTCTTGGTCGGTATACATCCTTGAGTCCAAGACTGCTCCACACTTTGGAATGTTAAGTTCCTGAGTTCAGGTCTCCTGTTTAGACTTTCAATGGATTTTTGATCTAGAACTGGGTAGTGAGTGGCAGAGATGCCAATTGGCACTTTTTTCTACATCTTGCACAAAGTTAGGTCCCACAGTGTTAGGTCTAGGGTTTCTCCTTGTGTTTGAACATAAACTTGGGTCATGTATTAGAATGCTTCCCTACTAGCAATTCTGGCTAGACACCATCCCCACTTTTCACGGACTCCTTTGTCTCCCTAAGCCAACCTAGCCTAGAAAAATAATTCACTCTGATTTTTTTTTCTTGGAATTACTGATTAGGGTTTGATCTGGTGCATTTTCTATATCTTTGTGGAAGAGAGTTCATCTTTATTTTTTCTTGCTTTTCTGCCATCTTGACTTTGCAAGTGGTATATTTGGGAAGGGCTATGATAGAAAGATAAGACATCAATAAAGTTTTCTTTAAATAAAATCACCTGCATTTTATTAATTACAGATTATTATCTATTCACTATTACCATCAGCAATAAATATCGCTTGAACTATCAAAAGCCTACCATTGGGGAATTTGAACTCAAATCTTAGTGGCTGTGTAACTTTGAACATATGACTTAACTTCCCAGTGCACTGGGTTGCTATCTAAAACTGTGGGCTGAAAAAATAATGCCAACCTGGTGGAGGGAATTTCCATTCCCTTTATCAACAAAGTCATGGACCTAATTCCTGTCTCTTTCCCTATTATGTGTAAGGCCTCTACTAGACAACACATTTTGGGGTCTAGTTCCAATCCTATATATACTTAAAAAATAAAACTTCATCTCCTCTCTCCTTAAAAGAAACTTTTGGCAGTATCAGGGAATGAAGTGTGTTCCAAACAAGTAAAATTTCTAAATAATTGAAAATTACGACTTTTAAGGTCCAAAACTTTAGTTTAACCATTTTGATCTAGTCTCAGCTCTGTTTCTAACTGTATCACTGTTTACTTTTTTGTTCATCTATGGTGCATAGTTGGCTTCAAAATGTATACATTTATACATCCTCCTGCTATAGTTAATGAAATTTATTGATTTATGGTCAATTGTTCTATCAATTAGGATCAATTGATTTAACCTTTTCTTAGTGTTTCAGGGTCATCCCTGTAAAGAACCATTTTTGTGTTGTTGAATAATATCTATTTTGTTAGGAGCTATTTTGTTAGGAGCCCTATCTACCCCTTACACTAAATAGCCCCTGGCTATTGTTCTTCTAGTCCTTAGACTTATTTGTTGTACTTTTTCTGTCTCTACCCTCCCTGTCAGTCACCATTATCAGCATTTCACCCCAGAATAGCCAGTTAGCCCCTTGTGACTCCCTGTTTTTAATCATCAGAGAATCTGAAAGCCATACAGACAGGTACATTAAAATTATGTGTTTAATGAGAATAAACAGAGTCTGTGTAAGGAGGACTTTTATTGTCTCTTATTACTAAAATGCATAGACTTCTCTTTTAATCATGTTTTATTACAAACTCCATAGCAATTGCAACAAGTACTAATATAATACATAATAAAATAATCTTAAGAATTATTTACAGTTTTTAAATGACAGAATAAAAACTTTAGCAAAATAATAACTTATTTGCTATCTCCAATCTCTTTGCCATCTCTATCCCTACAAAATTTTGTTGTTTATTTTGTGTAATCCTAGTTAATATGAATATTCCAATTTAGCTTTCTTCACCTTTTATGGCTTCCTTTGTCTTGTTATTTTAAATACAAAATTATATTACAAATATATCAATTAAAACCGTTTTCTCTGCCATTCCTAAATCACAGCACCTAAATCACCTTTTTGCTTGCTACTAATTTACTAATTAATGACTACTTTGCACATTTCTAATTAACTATTTATTTTTATTCTATTTTATATTCTTAATTTCTAATTTTTAATTAATCAATTTAATTATCTATCCCTAATCTTTTTGTACAGCTAGGACTTTCCCCTCTTTTTTGTTAACATTCTTAAGCTATTGTCATAGTATTGGGATCACTAAGTCAAAGGACGTGATCAGCTTTTGTAGGATTTATTGTCTACAGTACATAGGGTTTCTAATATCTATTTCAATTGCTTTAAGATCTTTTTAAAAAAAAATAACTTGGGGCAGCTAGATGGTGCAGTGAATAGAGCACTGGCCCTGAAGTCAGGAGGACCTGAGTTCAAATGTGGCCTCAGACACTTGACACTTAACTGGCTGTGTGACCTTGGGCAAGTCACTTAACCCCAATTGCCCTACCTTCCCCCCTCCAAAAATTAAAAATAAAGCAAAAATAAAATAAAATAAAATAAATAACTTAAAAGTTTGGGTGTTGAATCCATGAATGACATGACTATAACCTAATTCAGGCCTTTCACTGATCAGCATCTTAAGTACCAAGTATTAAATGCCCCTAGTATTCAGGAATAGTCAGGGAAGCCAGTGGAAAGAGTGCTGGGCTCAGGGTCAGGAAAACTTGTCTTCCCAAGTTCAAATCTGGCCTCAGACACTTGATAGCTGTGTGACCCTGGGCAAGTCACTTAACCTTATTTGCCTCAGTTTCCATATCTGTTAGATGAGCTCGAGAAAGAAATTGCAAACCACTCCAGAATTTTGGCTGAGAAAACTCCATATGGCGTTATGAAGAGTTGGACATGACTGCAAAATTCAAGAATGGAAGAAATGGACAAAAGCATAGAAGAACTTCTGAACTGAGTGTAGCAGCTAAGCCACAGTGGGATTGCTAGGATGTTAGTGACTTGCATTGCTAGAGCCAATTATTCTGGAGACACCTTTTTTGGCAAAAGGTTCATTTTAATCCAGGTTTTCAGGTGATAGGAATAGACCGGAAAAAATGAACAGAAAAGGGTATCCTGGATAAGGAATATATGGTGAGAGCAATGATTTAGCCATAGAAAAATCCAGAATATGCGTAAAGATTTATCAAACAAGTGAGCATGCCACATTAAGTCTTGCTTCTCCAAACCTGGTGTGCAGGAGGATGAAGAGGAATTTGAATGTCACCCACTTTTTCCATGTAGAAAACAAATGGAAGCTATTTAATGGTGAAAATATTGTGTGTGTGTGTGTGTGTGTGTGTGTGTGTGTGTGTGTGTGTGTGTGATGGGTTCAAAATTAAGCTGGTGGAGGATGATTCTTGTTTATATTACATATCCAGAAGCAGGAGAAGACAGAAGGAAAGGCCATATAGGTGCTTACAGTAGTCCTGTATCTAACACGTAGTAGATATTCAATGAGCAGTTGGTTTTGGTAACGATGGAATTAAATATGGCTCTATTCAGAGCTATAAAATAAGGACTGAGGAGTTACCATGATCCCCAGCCCTCAATGGTCTCTCTCTTCATATTCATGCAAGCTAGAAGCCTTTCTTCCTGCCCCATCCTCTCCTCTATTCAGTCTTTGTAAATCCTATCAATTTTGTCCTTAAACTTTCTCGGCACTGGCCTCTTCCCCTCCCTTTCCATTTCCGTCACCTTCATCTGTGCACACCCATGCATCAGTAGGCAATACGGTGTAGTAATTATATGGTCTGTCATATTCTTTTCTGGCTCACATTTGTTAGTCCTGACTCCTCAGGGACTGGGACTGGCCTTTACTCTTTTTAACCCCCAGAAGGACAGAGCTAGATGCATAATTAGGTGTGGGTTTTGTATTTTTTTTTTGTTTTTAATGTCAGTCAACAGGCTTTTATCAAGTGCATATATTAAGTTCCAGGCAGGTGCTAAGTGTTGGAGATACAGAGAAAGGTCGAAAAAAAAAACAAAAACCCAATCAGTTATCCCTTGCACGTCATGGGGTGAGGGGTGTGGTGCCCCCTAGAAAATCCACATAAAATTTCTTGACCCTCTCTTTCTCCCAAGGAAGAAATCTGAATTTTTTCTTTTTTCTTTTGCAGGGTGTTTACAGTACCTTATTATAAAATTTAGGTTAAGGTCATAGACTATATGTAGGTCAGTGTTAAGTAAAAATACTTTTTCTGTGTCATCTCCTGGCCTTCATATGTTATCTGTGGCTTTCACAAAACTCCCCCAAAATTCTCCTTTAGTTTCTTAGGCCAACCCACACTATATCGAAACTACAATGGGGAAGTCACACTATGGAAGGGTTAACTGTAATAAAAAATCCCTGCTCTCAACAAGGTCACATTTTAATGGGGGGAAGGAGAGAACAATATGCAAACATCTATGTATTAACAAGATCTATAAAGGATAATTGGGGCTAATCACCTGAGGGATCATGTGATAGGTAGGCTTTGACCTGATTATTTTTCTTTTGAGGGGTGATTATCCAAGGCATTTGGGATTAAGTGACTTGCCCAAAGTCACACAGCTAGTAAGTGTTAAGTGTCTGAGGCTGGATTTGAACTCAGGTCCTCCTGACTCCAGGACCGGTGCTCTATTCACTTTGCCACCTCGCTGCCCCGACCCCGTATTGTTCATAGCATGCAAGGGTGAAAGTCAGGCTGAACGATCATGATCCAGGGAAATGGAAGCATGCAGATTAGAGTTTAAGCTCATCTGGGAGGGGGCTAGGAGGTTTCCTTGGCCTGTCTAGGATTTGGAAAACTGCTTTGGGTCTAACTTCACTTTCACTGGCATTGCCCTTGGACTGGGAATTCTTCAAGGGCACAGACCGTCTCTTGCCTATCTTTGTTACCTCCAGAATTAATAAATGCTTATTGAATGAACTGCTCAAAGCGGAATGGATCTGCATGATCTGATCATACTTGTCCTGTAAAGCGAAGTTGAGGAGTGGGGAAGGAATTTAATCTCTTGAAATGTATCTTATGTTTCCTATTGAGGGAAAAAAAAATTCCATTTTATGTAGGTTGCACCATTTCCTAGCTCACGGTTTTTGTCTCTCTTTGTTTATAACCATGCAGACCGTGTGCCCGCCAGTCTGTAGAAAATCGGCACGAGAACACCCCCTGCGCACATCTCTTGACTTAGAGCTGGACCTTCAGGCGTCTTTGACGCGGCAGAGCCGCTTGAATGATGAACTGCAGGCCCTGCGTGACTTGCGGCAGAAGCTGGAGGACATGAAAGCCCAGGGAGAGAAGACCTTCTCTGCTGCTGTGCTTGAGGATGAGAGGTTTCAGAAGCTCCTGAAACAAGCTGAAAAACAGGTACCAGTGACAGTGTTTCTTTGTCTTTTCTCTGCCTTTCATTTCTGAAGGGTTTGGATAGAGTTGTGTCTAATCTGTTTCAAAGGAAAAGAGGTTCCTGCCTTAAAATTTGAGTCTTTTTAAAAAATAGTATCTTCCAAAAGGCTTTTTATCTTACTTGTTTAGAACTGGGAATTTTTATACCCATAATAGGAACGATGTAGGAGTTCCACTTTGCAAATATGAGATACAGGTTGGAGAGCAGTTTGTCTGGAGGTTTAGGTATTTAATTTCATCCATTTATTTCTCTCTTTCCTCCCCCCCTTTTTTTTTGTTAAAAAAAAAGTCTCCTTCCAGTCCCTCCTCCACCTATTGAGAAGACAAGCAATATAATATCAGTTATACATGTGCAATCATAGAAAACATATTTCCATATTAGCCATGTTGCACCTCCCCCCAAAAAATAGGTATTCACCTCCAGAGAAAGAACTGATATTGTCTGAATGTATATTGAAGAATGCCATTTTTCTCTTTCTTTCTTTTTTGTTCTAATCTTCTTATACAAAATGACTGATGTGGAAATGTTTTACATGATTGCACATGTATAACCTATATCAGATTGCTTACCGTCTCGAGGAGAGAAGGGAAGAAGGGAGGGGGTAGAATTTGGAACAGAAACTTTTTTTAAAAATCAAATGTTAAAAAAATTGTTTTAGCATGTAATTGGGGAAAAAATAAAATATTTAAAAAAAAATTTTTTTTAAAAGAAATAAAATATTCTTTAAGAAAGAAACTTTTTTAAAAATGTTATAATCTGCACTCAGTTCATTTTTTGTGGAGGTGGTTAGCATTTTTCATCATGAATCCTTCAGGATTGTCTTGGATTTCTGTACTGATCAGAACAGGGAGCTTTAGTGGGCTGCAAGCTTCATAGAATTCAACAGTGTAATATGACAACCCTTCCCCCCCCAAAAAATTAGCTAACGAGATATTATCCTGCATTAAAAGAGGCATGCCTGCCAGGAATAAGAATGTTCTGGGCCCTTAGCCCTCCACTCTGAGCAGAGCACATCTGAAGCATTGCATTCAGTCCTGGCTACCCCATTTTAGGAAGGATACAGATTTCTAATAAGCAGGAAAGCATCCAGGGCAAGACAACCAGAATAACAGGGTGCCTCAAGTCATTGCCATTGGAGAACCTAGGGCTGTTTAGCCTGGAGAAGAGAAGATACAGGCAGCAAAGACCAGGATAGCTCTCTTCAAGCTCCTATCAAAGGCTTTTTCATGAAAAGAGGTCAGACTTGTTCTTTTTTTGGCTCAGGAGACAGAACCAGTAGCAACAGATGGAAGGGGCAAAGAGGAAAATTTAGTGCTGTCCTAAAAATGGAATGACTGAGCTGCCTTGAGAATTAATGGTTTCTCCTTCCCTCCCTGGAAGTCTTCACACAAAGGCCAGATAGCCATCTGGGGGTGTATTTTAAAGGGGATTCATTTTAAGCTAAGGGTTGTGCCAGATGACTGCTGAGGGTCTAACAGGGAGAAATTTTTTTATGATTCTCTAATTCTGTGATTCCCACACTAACCCTCAAAAACCTGTTTTGTCCATAATATAATAAAAACAAGAAAGAATCCTCTTCCCTTCCAGCCATAGTTGCCACCTGGTAGGATGGGAATGTGGCCTCATGAACACACATAACCCTGTGGAGCTGTAGCTCTAGGTACAGGTAAAGACTACCTTTAAAAAAGTCAAGAGAGCGACTTTGGGCATTTTTTTTTCTTTTTGAAACTTTTGGAGCTAGTCAGTCATAGGTACAGGATATTCGT
The DNA here is from genome assembly GCA_028627135.1 of Pseudochirops cupreus. Taxonomy (NCBI): domain Eukaryota; kingdom Metazoa; phylum Chordata; class Mammalia; order Diprotodontia; family Pseudocheiridae; genus Pseudochirops; species Pseudochirops cupreus. Next base: position 155,320,353 of record CM053583.1, read on the forward strand.
TTTTTATTTAGTATTTTATTTTTCCCCAATTACATGTGAAAACATTTGTTTTTTAAAATTCGAGTTCCAAATTCTCTGCCTTCCCAACCCCCTCATTGAGAAGGCAAGCAATTTGATCTAGGTTATACATGTGTAGTCATGTAAAACATTTCCATTAGTCATGATAGTTGTTTTTAAAAGAGAAATGCCTGTAAATGGCATTGTACATTTCTGAGCAGTTGAGCACCAGTGGAAGAACATAAACAATAGCCTCTTAGTCACCCTCCCTGCCTCCTGTCTTTCCTTTCTCCAACCCTCCAGCCACCAAAATAATATTCCCACTGCACGGGTTTGTGTGGTAATCCGAGGTTCCTTTTCGCCTGTAGGATGCAAGGCAAACGTCTTAGCCCAGGCATTTCAAGCATCGCCCAGTCTGACTTTACCCTGTCTTTCTTTCTTTCCAGCCTTATTCCATATTATTCTTCTTTACAAGTTCGACCATACAGCCAGACTGGGCCACTAACAGCCTCCCAGTCTCGCGTTGCCATTTTCTACCACTCCTTTCATTCTGTGGCCCTTGAATTCACTTTCTTCATGGCTGCCCACCTCTCCTCTAACTCCTCACGCTGAAAGTGTTTGCTCTCAGATTTTCTCATTCTTGTCTCTCTTCTTTGCCCCCAGTCACATACCTTCAAATAAGGTTTTTAAAAAATTATTATTTTCACACATGTAAATGCTTACCATGTCAGTCCCAATAGGTTATCTTTTGTTCTTAACGGCAAACAAAACTCGAAGCACTGACTTTTCTCCAGGTTCTTGCTATATAAAACATAAAATGGATAAAATAAATTTTTATGTTTAGTGTAATATTATTCTTGTAAACATGAAGGAGAGCAAATCTACAAGGAGCCAAACCACCACAATTCCCTCAAGTCCTAGGGAAATATAGTAAAAGTTTGCCCGTGTGTGTGTGTGTGTGCGTGTATGTGTGTATACATATAACACATATGTACATATATATGTACACACGGACATATATCATTGCCACCGACACTGTTATTAGCATTACTGAATGTGTTTAATGATTCTGGAAGAGATAGTGAGGCTGATGACTTTATACAGCTCTGCCTCACTTAAATCCAATTCGCGCACAAGTCAGGATGTCACCCCCTGATGTCACTGGTCCTCTTTGAAAATGAAGACAAACAGAAGCAACAGAAAATGTAAAGTACTTGGGGCAGCAGTACTCAAAGGCTAAGTCATCCTTGCACTTTGATAGCTGAGTGGAGAATGGACAGGAGACATTAGAGATATTTAACAAATACCTATTGAATTGAGATGTGTATCTTGGTTGGGAACAGTCCAAGTTGGACAGTGAGCTGGATCCAGATTTGAAGAGCGAAGGAGATCAGGTTGGATTACATCTGGAGAATGGGGCAGCATTTTTATTGATTCAAAGTGTTTGATGCCCATCTCTCCGAGACCAGTATTCTCTTGCAAATCACATTTATTAAAGGTCTTTACGGTTTATGGAGCACTTTATTTACAACTCTCCGAGGTAGCCAGTGCAAGTAAAGTAGTGATCTGCTCAAAGTCCCTAAAAATCGACAAAGCTGGGTTTTGAACCCAAGTTGTCTGACTCTTACTAGTCTGGTGTTTCTTGCTCTGTCACACAGTTTATCCCTGTGATATGCCATTATCTTCTGAGAATATAGATTTGGGCTGGTGTACATCATGCTCTTGATATTTCGTGTGTCTAACTTAGGAACCAGCTTCACTAGGGACTGCTCTCACAGATAAATAATGTTTCTGAGTTTTCAAATTGGAACAAAATAGCTTCCCCATTCCTTTCTTTGGCCAAAGCCTTCTGTATTTAACCTTCACCAATTCAGTTTAATCTAAAGCCACTTTTAGTCAATTTTTCCTATCTCTTAAGACCTCTTAAGAACAGGCATTTTCTTACCATCTCTCATGTTAATGACATAAGTAGAGGTCAGTGCAGAACTCTAATTAGATTTCAAGTCTTTCCAGTAGTGAACCAGCAGTGCAGAGATCAGTGATTCCGAGATGCTAATGTCCATTAGGTTAATAGATTTAGATGTGGGTGAGACCTCATAGGACCCTTCATTTTACAGATGAAGAAACAGATCAAGAAAAGTCCAATTCAATCCAAAAGACATGTATTAAATGATTCTCTTGTGCAAGGCACTGTACTAACTGTTGGAGATTCAACAACGAAATGAAAAATAATCCCTTAAGAGAGAGAAAGATTGTATCATTTAGAGGACAAGGGTGATTGCAACATATAGACATAGCAAGTATGCAGTGTCCCACTTACACAGAGCCGGGCAGGCTACATGGGCCCCTTAGGGTTCTAGGATACCATGAGGGGTTTGGGTGTCTCTTGCTTAAGCCCACATCAGCCCTGCTTCCCCATCCATTAGGTGTCAGTAACTAGTGCCTCAGTTCCATCCAGTCACTTAATATCAGTTAGCTTAATTATCAGTTGTGTATTATCAATAATTATTGATTATTAATTATCAATATCAAAAAGCTTAATGATAGGTTAGCTTTTACAAAGGCATTCCTGCTTCAAAGGGACAGCAGAAGCAAACATACTGGAGTCATTTGTGGAGGTGAGAGAGCTCCAGCCACTGAGAGTAAAAAGAATGGCTTCCCATAGGTGATAGTAAATGAGATGAGCCTGGAAGGGATGTAGAGGTGGGATAAGGAGAGTTTTCACACCTGAGAAAGTCACTTCCCCCTATTTGCCTCAGTTCCTCTTCTATCAAATGAGCTGGAGAGGGAAATTCAAAGCACTCCAGTATCTTTGCCAAGAAAACCCCAAATGGGGTCACAGGGAGTTGGACATTCCTGAAAAACAACTGAACAACAACTGAGTCTTTTTCTCAGAGCTAACCCCATAAAATACACAGTGAAAATATTATCTCTGTTTTATAGAAGAGTGCATTGAAAGTCAGAAAGGACTTGCCCATAGTCACAGCTAATAATTCAAACTCAGATTTCTTGAGTCTGTCCCAGTCCAATGTTCTTTTAACCACAAGGAATCTAGATAGTGCAGGGGATAGCATGCTAGGTGTGGAGAAAGGAAGACCTGAGTTCAAATGTGACCTTAGACATTTCCTAGCTGTGTAATCCTGGGCAAGTCACTTGCCTTCTGCTTGTTTCAGTGTCTTCATCTATAATGTGAGAACAGTAATACCTACCTCACAGGGTTCTTGTGAGGGTCTAATGAGATTCTATTTGTATAAAGCAATATAAACACTAGCTTTTATCATTATTTCAATTTTGAAATAGGTCATAGAAAATAATAACTTTTTAGATATAATCTTAGAAGGTGAAAACCTATTCACAATTTAGCACTTTACAAGTAAAGTCCTGATAATGTATTATAGCATAAAATTTGGCTATTTTCATTTTATTGTTATTATGAAAATTGAATGGAAGCAAAGGGGATCTACGTTTGTCAAAGGGAGAAAAAAGAGAGGAGAGTGAGTAAGTATCTCAATTGAATTACTTGCATTCCACCTTTTTGCACTGGTGTTCACAAAATGTTAAAAGACCTAGAAGCATGCCTCTTGTCTGTTGGATCTTCATCAATGAGGGATATATTGAGGGACATATTTAAAAAACCATTCCAGACAAGGAGCCATAAGTGGATTTCAGTCCACTTATGTCCCACGCGGGAGGGCAGTGGTGCCCACACTAATAAGGTCAGATCCAGCAAAGTACTAAAAAATATCCTTTAAAGCAGCAGTTCTCAACCTGTGGGTCACGACCCCTTTGGCGTCAAATGACCCTTTCACAAGGGTCACGGGGGTCTCCTAAGACTATGGGAAAGCACATATTTCCAATGGTCATAGGAACCTCCTCTATCCTTCTCCAGGCAGGTTTACCCACATGCAGACACGCCCACATACGACTTTTAAAGGGTCACAGCATTAGGAAGGTTGAGAACCACTGCTTTAAAGAGAGAAAAGGGATCATATAAACTAGTAACATGGGGGAGTTTGAATGGACAGAACCTTAGCCTGGAAATCAATGATTTTTGATTCTAGCAAACTCCGTAAACAACTTTGTGGTATTCAACAAGTCCTTTTTCTCTCACTGGGCCTTCCACAAAATGAAGAGATTAAAATAGATGATCCCTAAAGGCTCCTTCAGGTCTATGAAAACATGAGAAACAACTCATTCTTTTCCTGCTGCTGATTTTCATCCTATGGTAAAGAGCATGCATGATTTTAAATGGTGCCCACAGATTTCACTTCACCACCCTTACTTCTCTCTACTGTTAGATTTAAAGTACTCAAGCTGAACCCATTGGTTTTTGTCCCAAGTTGTTTTGTTTTTCTGCCCCAAAGACCAAAGCGTTTCTATCTGTGTTCACCACAAGAAGCTTCAGAAAATTACAACAGCCCATCACACCTTAGAACTTTTCTTTATTGCACTGAGAAGGATGCTGAACCACGAGGCATAAAACCCACGTTAAGATCTTGTCCTACCTCTATCAGCTATATGACCTTGAGGAAATCATTTCATATCCCCGGCTTCAGACTTCCCTTGTGCAAAATGAAGAGGTGTAGTTAAATGTTCTCCAACGGCTAGAATGGCCTCTACCTCCCAGAATTATTATGAGGATAAAATGAGATCATACTGCTTTGTAAACGTTAAAGAGCTCTATAAATGCTTATCACTGCTGTTATTCTTGTTCCAAGACTCCAAAAGCAGAGACACAAGCTAGCTTATCCCCTGGTTAACCAAGCTCCAGGGTTTGCATTAACAAATGCCACATTCATTTGACTCTGTTGATCAAATGTTAAAAATTCAATTAGCTTTTTTAGTCCCTAGTGAAAATAAGGTTGTCTGTGATCCAAAATAGTTATTTTCGTGTTTTGGCCTAATAAATTGCCTTCCTAAGAAAACAAATTTGTTGCCGTGCTAATTATACTTAACCTTGCATTGCAATTGCATCATGACAAAGTAAGGAAACTTGTTGAAGAGGTTGGATGTAGTCAGAGAGAGGCCCTTTTCCAGAGCATTGGAAGCTAATTAAATTCTTGGCATCACTGATTGCATTTCTAATAACCATTGACTCGTGGTTTTAAAGATTTCCTTGGTTTTTATATATGTAATATATGGTTTTTTTATGTATATATATGTTATATATATAACATGTAATGTTATATATATAGCATATGATATATATAACATATGATGTTATATAAATAGCATATGATGTTATAATAATAAATAATAGCCAACTTACATAATAAGTTTGTTTGTAATGGCTAGCTACCTTAGAGAAACCGTTAAGTAGATTTAGGAGGTGTTAAGCTTCTGATAAAACACTCTGAACTCTTCCAGAGAGAATATACATCACGATTTGATTTCCTGCTTTATGATAAGCTTGTTTACATGATTGTAATTATGTATCCCTCTGCTGCACTGATGAATATGGTCAGAAATTGAGAAACAACTTATATTTTTCTTAATTATTGTGCTTTCTTTCTATTAAATGGTAATTTTCTGAAAAAAAATAGATAAAATGTAGAATTAAGAGGCTGCATGATACTGTTTACTTCAGTATCATCATCTGTAAAATGGGAGTAATAAGAGGACCTACCCCCAGGGTTGTTTTGAGGATCAAATGAAATATTTGTGAAGCAGTTAGCGTAATGCCTGGCACATAGTAGGTGCTATACAAACACAGATCATCATCATCATCATCATCAGGTGTGAATATCAAGGAAATTTATATTGTGAATAGATATTATAAGGATTCTAATTCTCTTCATGGGATTTTTATCTGGAATAATCCATTTCAGTTAATTTAATAAATGAAGAAACTGGGGCCCAGAAAGTTTAACTGACATATCCAAAGTCATAAAGGTAGTAAAAAAGCAAAGGAATTGAGCCACCACTTCTGACCCTAATCCTAATACTCTTTCTGTTGTACCATGCTGTCTTTGCATTGTTGTTGTTGGGTTGTATCTGACTCTTAACTGACCCCATCTGGGTTTTTCTTGGAAAAGACATTGAAGTGGTTTGCCATTTCCTTCTCCAGCTCATTTTACAGATGAGGAAACTGAGGCAAACCAGATTAAGTGAGTTGCCCGGGGACATACAGTTAGGACGTGTCTGAGGCCAAATTTCAATTCAGGAATTCAGGAGTCTTTTGCTCTTTTCATTACAGAGAGATAAAACATTTGTTAAGTTAGTTATTGTGTTGTGTGCTAGAGACAGCCTCTGCCTTCAAGGGGCTTACATTTTAATAGAAGAAGACAATGGAGCTAAAAAACTGGGGAGAGGTGGTAGATGGAAGAGAAAGAGAGAAAGCAAGGAGTTTGGCAAAGAAGAAGAAAAGAAGTCTAGGAAATTATGTTGTGAGTGAATTAAAGCATGGCTGGGCCTTTTTTTTGTTAAATTGGTGACCACTTAGGAAATCAAGGCCTTAGTATCTCCATGGTGGAAAGGTGGTTGATGAGGAGGATGAGAAGTCCAGAGTCAAGGCATGATTGTGATTGATTATGTGTTTGTCTTTATGTATTTTATAGCAAGTGTATCTCTGGGTAAGTGTGTATAAAATCAAGGTTAATACTCCTAGAAATAATTAAAAGTTACCATTTCCCTCAATTCCTCACCTTCTATGACCTTTACTCTGCTTGAGCACGCTTAAAAGGTAGTCCCATCATAACCCATCCCATCATAGAAAACTGCTTAACCTCTAAAATGCTACTGAACATTGGTTGGCATAATGTTGGTCTCCCACAAATAAAACCTGAGATGGATTCTATCAGTAAATACCTGGAAATAGATTCCCCTCCTAAGTAAATAAGTCCTATTTCCATAAGCTAGACAAGAGAATCGGTCTTGTTGCCTTTGTCACACTTGACATTGGCCATGGACAATTTCCAGCTTCTGCTTATAAATAGAGAAGCATGTGAGACACCTAAGAGAATGTAGAAGATTCTGCTGTGGTCAGTAGGACAATAGAACAGGGCATATGAAGTCCTGGAGAAAAACTCAAGTGTTAGGTTTTGTTTGTTTTGTTTAGTTTTAGCACGTCTGTACTTTGGGATGGGGTAAATTGTATGTGACCCAATAAGCTCTTCCCATTTGGTCTTTAGGGATTTGGCCCATATCCAAGTTTTACAAATCTGACAGTGCATTCCTCTTGGACAATTGTTAAGGTGAAGGAGAAAGGATACTCGGACACAATCCCTAGAAAATCTTCCTACAAGTGGTTTGAGGAAAGTGACCTAGCAGGAGTGATTCAGACCAGAAAAAGACAGACCTGACAAGCTAGTAAGAGCCATGTTGTAGATGTATATACTAAGTAGCCCAACCACAACCCCAAGATACAGCTTCTGGTTTTCTAGTCCAGGGTCATAGGTTGAGAGCTAGAAGGGACTTTACATGCCATCCAGTTCAACCACCTCATCTTACAGTTGAGGAAACTGAGGCCCAGAGAGGTTACACGACAGTTGCCTGGGAAGCTTGTGTGTATCATACGCACCTCCATCCACAAAAGGCCTGACAAGACAGTTCACATCCCTGCTCTGTCTGTGTGACCATCATCTCCTCTCTGGGCTTTGATTTCCTCACTTGGTATAAGAAAATTGGACAATATGATCTCTGGGGTTCCTTTTAGCTTTTACATCCAGTAATTCTGTGACCTGTGATAATATATTCCTATAGTATATTATTACAGTTAGAATGATTTTTAATAGGCTATTGAATTCAATCCTCACAACTACTTAATATGCTCCTTAAAGTAATATTAATGCTTCACGTTGGTAATGGTAAGAGAAATGCAGTTTAAAATACTGAGGTTTTGGTTCATGACCTGCTATCTGGCAGGGATAGGGAGGGAGGGAAGGAAGAAAGGGAGGGAAAGAAGGAGGGGAAGACAGAGAGAGAGAGAGAGAAAGAAAAAGGAAGGAGGAAAGAAAGAAAGGAAGGAAGGAAAGAAGGAAGGAAGAAAGGAAGGAAGGAAAGAAGGAAGGAAGAAAGAAGGAAGGAAGTCAACAGTCTCTTTGTCAATCATTGCATCAAGGCATTGGGGTCACAAAGACAAAATGCTCTCTAGGAGGTTACATTGTATCCGACATGGAGGACATAAAAATAAATAAATAAACAATTCTCACTCAGTGCAGAGACAACATCTCCAGATATACGTATATATACAAAATCAGTACAAAGTCATTCTTCCTTCAGTGTTTGGGGAATGGGGAGAGATCACAGTGGAGGCTTTAAGGGGCCATTTAAGCAGTTTTAAAAGCCAAACAGAGGTGTTTATATTTTATCACAGAAGCAATAGAGAGCAATTGGAATTTATTTACTTAAGGGAGTAAAATAGTAAAGCATGCACGTATGGAAAATCACTTTGGTAGCTATGAGGAGTGAAGGAGGGGGAAACTTTAGGGCAAGAATCACATTAGGAGGCTCTTGAAACAGTTAAATGTGATAAGGACTTGAACTAAGTGGTTCTGGTGGGAACATTTATTCAGTTAACATTTATTAAGCTACTACTGCTGTGCTAAATACTGGGTGTACCAAAAAAAAAGGCAGAAGGCAGTCCCTGCCCTCAAGGAGCTTACAATCTAATGGGGTAGGTAGCATGGAAACACATATATACAGAGCACGCTATATAGAGGATAAATAGGAAATAATTAACCGAGGGAAAGCGCTAGAATTAAGAAGGGCTGGGGAAGGTTTCCTGTAGAAAGTGGGAAATTAGGATTTAAAGGAAGCCAGGGAGGTCAGTGGTTACAGAAGGGGATGGATTCGACAAGATTTGGCGACTCAGTGGGTATGTGAGGTGAGGTAGGATGAGGAGTTGAGAATAATGCTTAGGCTGCAAACCCGGGAGGCTGGAAGGATAGCAGTGTCCTCAAAAGAAGTAGGAAATTTCAGAAGAGGATGGGTTTGGGAAGTTGGTCTGGGAGATATTATATCTCTGTTCTGTTGTGGACATGTTAAATTTGGTGTGGGTCAGCCAATTTGAGATATCTTATAGAAAATCTGTGAGACAGTACTAAAGCTCAGAAGAGAAAATAAGGCTTGATAGATACTATTTGTTCTCTAAGGAAATGCTGAATCGACTAACTTCTGTGCTGACAAAATAGGCCAGGAAATTTTCTAAAAGCAAGAGAACAAAAAGATCTTATTTCTGAAGTCACGTTTATATCCAGTGTTTTGCAAATGTTACATTTGTAGATAATTTCTAAGGTCCGTGTTGGCTTTATGAAATTCTTTATTATCAATAAAGTAACCTACATGTAAGGTCTTGTAAATCCTCTAACAAGAGCCTAGTGGTTCATCAATTTGCCCTTAAAATGAAAGCTAATCTCTCTGGCATTCATTACACAAAACAAAGTGTCTACAATTACTTCCGAGGGCAGCTAAGACTTCTCTTCCTGAGTTCAAATGTGGCCTCAAGACACTTCCTAGCTGTGGGACCCTGGACACATCACTTCACCCTGTTTGCCTCAGTTTCCCCATCTGTCAAATGATCTGGAAAAGGAAATCATAAGCCATTCCAATTTCTTTGCCAAGAAAACCCCAAATTGGAGTCAGACATGACTGAAATAAGTGAACAGCAGCAACACAATTACTTCTAAACAAAACCTATTGCAACATTGCTTAATCTGAAACAATATCTAATCTTGGTATCCCAACCACTTTGTCAGCCTAGTGGTTTTTTAAATGCATAAAATAGAATATACAGGATTACAGCAGAAACAGATTATATTGAAACACAGTTGTCAAAGTATTTTTATAAGTCCACAGACCCCAATTTAAGAACCCTTGGTGTAATGGAGGTCTCTGTTGGTTCCTTCTTCCAGTGATTTAAATTTCACCATTAGTCCCCCAAATAAACACCTTTCAATTTATAAACTTCTCATCACTTGGAACTCTCCATAGTTTTTCATATCTTTTCTGTTAGACAACTCATTGGAATGTCAATTCCAATCCTCCAACAAATAGTGATCATTTACTTTGCACTTACCCAAGAGGAGGCTAATACTCCCTTGTACTCCCCTAGCCACCATAGTAGAGTATGATCATTTTCATAGTAGATGATGAGAACTTCAAACACCATCACAGCACAGTAATTTACCACTTACACTGTCAGGCCTAGTGAAGTAAGTCACATAATCCGCACCTGATTTACAACTCCAAGGCTTTAGCCCGAACCACTTCGGGACACAGCCTCTTCCTGTGTGTATTGGTCAGTGCCTGAGAAGGGGATTTGCTTTAAAACACATTTCTTCTAAGGTGCTAAACTGACTTAACTGCAAGCGAGAATGGGAGTGGGGAGCTTTGCAGGGAGTAATAATGAAACCTAAAGGCTTTTCTCTATGAGAGAGGCAAGTATATACACTATGTCGGATGTATTGTTTCAGTTAATCTTTTTTTGGAAGCAGTATTCTTTACTTGGTTAGCTGGTTCTTTGTTCTCATGAGATGTTTTATTAACAAACTGCTAAAATCTTGCAAGCATCTGGCGCTGCAAGGGAGTCGTGTATCTGGTAGAAACAAATGAGCCTACTGTGCATCTTGGGAAGTAGGTGTGGAACAGGGCACAAAAAGATAAACCCATTATAAGAGATTTCCAACTTTGGGCAGGAGAAAAGAGTGTAATTCCAACACTGCAGTTTTATACAATTAGTACAAATAAAGATCGAAACCCACTGTGATCAAGGGAAGTTACCTATTAAAAGGCAATGCAAAATTCCTGCCTTTTACCATTTCTTTTTTTATTGGTGCCTAATGTAACAAGATGCCAGACACTACAGGTGGAAGCAGAGTTAATTAACATTGGGATTACATTGTTATGAATAAAGTGGTATGAAAGAAGGGCACATGTGACTGGAAAATGAGGGAAGTTGGTTATATAAAAAAACTGGAAGCATGCGTAAGTCAAGGCTACAATGGTGCCCATGGATGTTGAGAAGTCTAACTCATTCACAAAGCTTCTGGGGGTGAATTACAGCAGGGGATAGACAAGAGGACATCAGTGGGTTACATTCTACACCCAATCTGTCCTCCTTTCTACCACCACAACCATCCCCCTTCTCTTATCCCCTTCCTCTTCTGTTTTCCTGTACATTAAGACAGATTTCTCTATCCCATTGCCAGTGTAGAAAAGATACTTTTGGTGTAGGATATTTTCCTTTACTGTATCATTACATTCTTTCCTTTCCTTTTTTGATTTTGAAGACTAGGCTTATATGATTATGACTGGGTTTCCTGTGTGCATGATCTGTCTCTTCCCGGCCCTATTGTGGTTGTACCTAGAAGCTCTGGAGCTTGACAGTCCCATTCATTTGATGAGTGATAGGGATTTCTCCCAACTGGTAGCCTTGGAGTTCAATTTTTATTTTGCTCTCTGATTCTGTACTTCTGAACAGTATTTAAAAATTCCTTACAATATGGCATCCAGATATTTTGTTTAACCATGTTTTTTTCTGAGAAGCGAAAAAATTATAAATTCTCTCTGTTCTGTTTTCTGGGTCAGTTGTTTTTGAGAGATATCTCATTTGGTTTTTTTTTAATTCTGTCATTTTGACTTTAATTTTTTGTTATATAATTGGATTGTTAGTTGTGTTTCCTGAATTCCTGCCAAATTGTCTACTTTGCTAACATTTTCTCCCTTCCGTACAGAGCTGTTTATTCTCCTAAGTTTTTCTTTTCTTACTTTTATTTCATGGACATCTTTTGTTTTTACCTCTCCCTAACTTCTAAATATTATCCCCCTCTCTCCTACTCCATTTGGCAAGTTACTTTTTATAATAAAGAATGAAAAATAAAGAGAGAAAAAGTAATTGAGCAAACCTAGCCAACTCATCAACTATAGCCAACAGTGTGTTCAGTATTCCACGTTTCTAATGCCCCAACCTTTGCAGAGGAAAGGGAAGTACATTTTCTCAACTCTTCTCAGAAGCAAAGCTTTGTAATTCCATAACCCTAAGCTTAATTTTTTTTTCTTTCTGTTTATGTTCTTGTGATCATCATGCAGATTATCTTGATTTTGCTTACTTCACTCTATAATAGTTTCTTTTGAGTTTTTTCATCAAGAATTCTCATTTCACCTCTTATCATCTCAGGTTTTTTTTTTAGAAATAGGCATTATAGTCACTTTCAGTCCATTCATAGATTTAGAGCTAGAAGCCATCTTTTAGTCTAGCCCTTTCCTTTTAGAGATGAAGAAACTAAAATCCAATGACATTAGGTAGACCTACCCAAGGTCCAATAGGTAAGTGGCCCAAGTCCGGATTAAAATCCAAATTAAATTAAAAGTTTCTGACTGAAAATAGGTACAATAAACATTTATTAAGCACCTACTATTTGCTGGGCACTGTGCTAAACACTGGGGAAACATAAGAAAAAAGAAAGATAGTCCCTGCCCTCAAGGAACTTCCATTCTGATTGAGGAAGACAGTACACAAAAGGAAACAGAAGGGAGTAAGGGTGGTAGTATAATACCCAGCTGGGGACATGATATTGGATGGAGTCTTCCAAGAAGAGCAGCTGGTGGTAAATAGATGTCTGAAATTTTGAGCCCTCTATAAAGGAAAGCTCTGGGAAAAGATTTTTTGCTCTGCCCTCCAGCCTTTTCTAATCAGAAGGACAGAAGCTACTGAGGGTACTAATGAGGCCTGGGGACCAAAGCTGAAGTAATCTCTATGTTCATGAGTTTCCTGGTGATGAACCTAAACTGGAGGGGAGGTGCATGATGCTGCTGCTGGAGTGAGGACCAAGCCAACAGTTGGTGGCAAATGAGTTCTTTCCACTGCATCACACAACCTCTCTACATGCCAACATGAAGTCAGCCCCTGCCCTTTGCTGATTCTTTGCCAGTCTCGATTCCTGAGGATTTGGAAGGTAACCTAATCCCATGGGCCCTCAGTAGTTAGTAGTTCCTTCCCTAATGTTCACATTCTTTCTGTTTTTCCTGAGATTCAGCTTATTAGTTAATACAGAATTATTCTTTTCTGGAGTTTTGTCCTGGGATTATTTTAACTCATGGGTGTCAAACGCAGATAGAAACAGGAACCATTAATAGTTTTAAAATGTGATTACCTATGTTTTATTGTATCTTTACTTATTTTAAATATTTCCCAGTTTTATTTTAATTCATCACCTTCATCTTAACTTAGGTTCCCCTCCTACCCTTGGGCATTTCCTGTACTTATTCATTTTCTTAGGCTTTGTTTGCTGTTTTCCTCTTCTTTGTTAAATATCTGAGGCTGATTACTTTGCATCTCCCTGCCCTACTCTGTTCACTTTCTAGTCCAGAGATCACCCTCCTGTTCTCATGAGTCCTCTTGGAGAAGGAAGGATGAACAACAATAATAATGAACTTCCTTTAGTTAGGGATTGGATAACTCTTGTTGAAATGCTGCCAAGCTACAGTCTCCACTAGGGATGAGTTGTGATCTTCCTCACCTATAACTCTTCACAAGCTTCTCTTGATTCTGCAACTGTTTGGTAACCTGCAACACAGATCCCTCAGTGCAGAGATTCTATAAGGGCGGTAAGTAGATGCATAGGAGCAGCCAGTGAGCAGAGAGCCTCAGCAGCCACGCAGGACCTTCTGGCCCAAATCCTCTGCTTTCTGCCCCTGCTATCTACAACTGCTGGGTTGTATAACAGAGCTTTAAAGGAGCAAAGACAGGTGAGCTGCTTCTGATAGTAGTAGCAAGAGTTTATTAGGATGGATTCATTCATCAGAAGAGGGATTCTGTTTCAAACAAATGAAACCAAGTTTCAAAGTAATTTTCTAGTAACCACAAAAATGTTTAAAGTTGAAATTATTAATACCAAACACCAGGGTTTCTGTTTGAGGAGCTAGGCTGAGAGGCATTTCAAACAGAGGGGTGTAAACCAAAATTCCTTTCAGATGGAGTTTAACAAACAAAAGATTGGGAGTGGGGATTTTGTGAGCTTAAAACACCTTTCTGATAAAAACAATTTCTTTTGGGAAAATTAGTCTGATTTTATTTAGCTGTATCCAGTGATATAGATCCTTTCTTTTCCAATTTGTTCTTGTCCGAGCTAACTTAGTATGATGACTTTCAAATGTATTACCAATCTAATAAATTATGTAGTATTATAGTAATATCTCTGTTAGGTATAATTACCACTTTAATAGAGTTCTTGGGTACATCCAAACAGGAAGAGAAACATTCCTCTCTTAATAGATTTTTCACTAGAAACAACTAGATGGTACAGTGAATAGAGTACTGAACCTGAAGACAAGAAGACCTGAGTTCAAATTTGGTGACACCAGCTGTGTGACCCTACGCAAGTCACTTACTTAACTTTTGTCTGCCTTACCTTCCTCATCTGTAAAATGGGAACACTATTGCCTAAGGGTTGTTGTGGGGATAAAGTCAGAAATTTGTAAGTGCTTTGTAAATCTTAAAGCATTTACGCTAGCTTTTATCATCATCTTCATCAGGTAGAATGCTTTATACTTGAAAAATCTGTACCTCTGCTTCCCATCAGTTAAATTAAAGTAGATATTGAATAAGTTGTTTTGTGATGTTCCTTCCCTACTAAAAGGGGCATATTTATAAAATTAATATTTCTTTGAGACTCAAGATTCAAAACCAAGTTTTGAGAATCACTGGTTTACTAAGAGGAAGATATGAACAATTCTTGGAAAAATGATTGTGTGCACTAAGAATTTAGGATCTGTACAAGCCTTCCATGAGCGTGTATCTTCTTTTCTGTGCTAACTACAGTGATGATGAGATCACGTTTATGAGATTAGGTCCTCATATAAGAGCCAGATAGATAGACATGTAATACATTAGTCATTCTAGGGATCAAAGGAGTACAAAGTTCTCTCACCTTTGCAAAAAGCTGCCCAAAGTTTATGTACAACTGATGATGGCTAGATTGCATCATTTTTGAAAACTGATTAGCATGAATAATTTTATGTAGTTCCTTAAGCTGGTTGTGTCTCTAGACCAAATATATCAAAATCAAATAGAAATGGGGGCCAGGAAAGCATACATAAAGATTTCTGCAGGCCACATCTTTACTAAGAGAACCACTGATGTTTATGAACTGATGCTGACGGAAGTGAGCAGAACCAGGAGAACATTGTACATAGTAACAGCAACACTGTGCGATGACCAGCTTTGATAGCTTTAGCTCTTCTCAGCAATATAAGGTTCTAAGACAACTCCAGAAGACTCATGATGGAAAATGCTATCACATCCAGGAACTATAGAGTCTGAATGCAGATCAAAACATACTATTTTTTCTCTCTTTTTGTTTGTTTGCTTTTTCTTTCTTGTGGATTTTTCCTTTTTTTCTGATTCTTCTTTTACAACATGGCTAATGTGGAAATATGTGTAATTATACATATATAACCTACATCAGATTGCATACCATCTTGGGGAGGAGGAAAAGGGAAAATTAAGAATTCAAAATCTTATAAAAATGATTGTCAAAAATGAAAAATTAATTAATTTTTAAGTCACATGTTTATATATTTCATTTTTCTTTTCTTTTTAAAAAATTAATATATCAGCATATTAAAATCAGATAAGAATCTGGTTTGGGCCACACTCAGTGTTGAGAGCTACATGTTTCAAACCTGAGATCATCCTTCCTAGGGTTTAGATAATTGCTAGGTTTTGATGGTTATTGTTTTTTCTGTGTACATTGTAATAGTCATACTGGATTTTGTTGGTTTTTCTTACTTCACTTTGTACTAGTTTCTGTATTGCCATATCTCTATATTCATCGTTTCCTAAAGGACAGCAAAATTCCATTACATTTGTGTGCCACAATTGAGCTATTCTCCAGTTAGTGGGCATCTATTTTGTTTCCAGTTCTTTGTTACCAAAAAAAAAATGCTTTTTTAAACATTTTTGTATGTAGAGACTTTCTTTTTATCAGTGACCTCCATATGTGTGTGTGTGTTTATGTATATATATATATATGTATATATATATGTATATATGTATATGTATATATACATATATATACATATATGTATACACATATATACATATCTACATATCAGTATATATCTGCTGTATATCTAGCAGCACCCAATCTCTGGGTCAAAGTGTATGAACATCTTAGCCATTTTAATTAAATAATCCCAAATTGCTTTTCAGAATGGTTGTGCCACTTCACAATGCCATGAGTGTTTATGCCTGTACTTTGGCATCCTCTTTGACACTATTTCCTTCTTTTGTCAGCTTTGCCACTTTGCTAGTTGTGAATTGTTTTGCTTTACATTTATCTTTTTTGATCTGTAGAATTCTTTCATATGATTGGTAATAGTTTGCAAGTCTCTTGAGAACTATATGCTCTTGTTGTGTTGTTTCAGTCATGTCCAACTCTCTGTGACCCCATTTGGGATTTTCTTGGCAAAGATACTTGTCATGATTCACAATTTCCTTCTTTGGTTCATTTTGTACATGAGGAAACTGAGGCAAATAGGTTTAAGTGACTTGCCCAGGGTCACACAGCTAGTAAGTGTCTGAGTCCAGATTTGGACTTAGGTCTTCTTGACTCTACAACTGGTGTTCTATCCATTGCGCCACCTAGCAGCTTCTCAGAATTAGTTCATTTGTTCAGTCCTTTGGTCATGTCCAACTCTTCATGCCCTATGGAGCATAGTGTCCATGGCCTAGCACTCTATCCTAGCTGCCTCCTAGAGTTTCTGTTCTACTTGAGGTTTCAATTTGTTAGTTGTTGCTGCTGTTTAGTTGTTTCAGTTTGTCCAATTCTGTGTGACCCCATTTGGAATTTTCATGGCAAAGATACTGGAGTGGTTTGCCATTTCCTTCTCCAGCATTTGACACATGAGGAAACTGTGGCAAACAGGGTTAAGTGACTTGCCCAGGGTCACACAACTAGTAAGTGTCTGAGGCCACATTTGAACTCAGGTCTTCCTGAATTGAGGCCTGGTACTCTATCCACTGCAGCGCCACCTAGCGCCCCACATGCTCATATGCTTTGAGTATTTATTGAGAATTGACTTTGGTTTTCTGTATTTCTGTGAGTCGTCTGGATATCTTTGGCGCCGTCTCTGTTATTCTTTTGGTTTTTTTTAAAATTTAAATGGATTTGTTTATTTACTTTTAGTTTACAAGATTCAGTTTCCAGAGTCCCTTGAGTTTCAAGTTTTCTCCCCTTCCTCTCCCCTCCTCCCATAGCAGTATGCAGTCAAGGGCAGGATCTGCAAATACTTTCACATTGGACATTAGTCTGGTTGTATAGAAGGGTTGTAACCAATGGAGTGGACAATGGGTAAAAAGAAAGAAAACCAAACATGAAAAACAGCAATAGCATGTAGATTCTCCATTTAAACTCTGGTCTTTCTAGATCTTTCTCTGAATGTAGGTATCTCCTTCCATCCTGAGACTTGTAGAGTTGTCTTATAGCTGTGTGTTGATGAGAAGAGTCCAGTTTATCAAGGTTGGTCATC
>CM053583.1:155338318-155369751 GCA_028627135.1 Pseudochirops cupreus
AGAGGGGTGATAGTGGACATCCTTGTTTCACCCCTGATCTTATTGGAAATGCTTCTAGTTTATCCCCATTGTACATAACACTTGCTGATGGCTTTAAATAGATGCTACCTGTTATTCTAAGGAAAACTCCATTTATTCCTATACTTTCTAGTGTTTTTAATAGGAATGGGTGTTGTGTTTTGTCAAAAGCTTTTTCTGCATTTATTGAGATAATCACGGTTTTTGCTAATTTTGTTGTTGATGTGATCGATTATACTGATAGTTTTCCTGATATTGAACCACCCTGCATTCCTGGAATAAATCCTACCTGATCAAAGTGTGTTATTGTTGTGATGATTTGCTGTAGTCTTTTTGCTAATATTTTATTTAGAATTTTTACATCTATATTCACAAGAGAAATTGATCTATAATTTTCTTTCTCTTCCTGCTTTAGGCATCAGTACCATATTTGTCTCATAAAAAGAATTTGGTAGGACTCCTTCTTCTCCAGTTTTCCCGAATAGTTTGGAAAGTATTTGAGTCCATTGTTCTTTAAATGTTGGGCCACCTCTATTATTCTTGACTTAATTCTTACACCGCCATTTTGCACGTTTGTTTTCAGCCTCTTACTTACCCTTGCTTCATTGACCAGACATATTTTGAAAAATCTGGGTGTGTTCTCTATGTCTTTGGGTTAAACTTTGGCCAACTCTTTCTTTTTTCCTTCAGTGGAATTGTACAAACCAGGTATATTCATTTGATTGAACAATTTTAATACCTTTTTGCACCTCTTGGCAAAGATGGGGAAGTATTTCTTATACAGACAGTCAAGGTTTTGTTAGATTTTGTTATTTTTTTAAAAAGGTGAATCTTTGTTGCAAGGGAAACCTGAGCAGGAGGGAAGAGGAATTTATATAAAATAAATATGATTACAGTAAAATGCATCAACAAAAATAATTTTTCAAATGTGCTGAATTCAGTTGAATTAACCCATATCTTACTATATTACAGATTTGATCTAAAATTGATGTTGTTATAGTCAATATTTGACATTAATTTTAGAAAATACAATATTTATAAGTTATACATTTGATGTATATTTTATTTTATTTTATATAAATTTATTAAAAAGTTAAAATATTTTTATTATTTTTAAATTGAGGGATATTCAGATTAATTTTTCTCCTTTTTTCATATCATTACAGTGTTTAACACGTTTAACTTCTTAGGGCTTAAGACCAGCAAGTATATTTTTAAATCCTTATCCTGATCCAAAATGCTAAGCATTTTTTAATGTGATATAATAATTCTCATTGATAACTATGCTCTATGGTTTACACGTACTTTACTGACAACTCTATAAGATAAGTAGTATATGTATCATTATATTTTTAAAGTTGAGGAAACTGATGCTTAGAGAGATTTCCCTGTGGTCAAAGGTAAGAACTCCTAAACTATCCATTCTTGCTGTCCAAACATCTAGAATCAATCAACAAGCATTTGTTATGCACTTACTGTGTACTTAGCAATGAGTCAAGTCCTAGAGATACAAAGAAAGGCAGAAAGAGCCCCTGCCCTCCAGAAGCTTACATTCCTTTTTTTTTTTTTTTGGCTTTTTGGAGGGGGAAAGGCAGGGCATTTGGGGTTAAGTGACTTGACCAAGGTCACACACAGCTAGTAAGTGTTAAGTGTCTGAGGTTGGATTTGAACTCAGGTCCTCCTGACTCTGGGCTGGTGCTCTATTCACTGCACCACCTAGCTGCCCCGAGAAACTTACATTCGAATAGGGAAAGATAACATGTAAATAAACAGGTACCTTCAAAATATATACAGATGAGATGAAATATAGCCTTGGAGGAGAAGTCTTTAGCAGCTGGGAGAAGATTAAGGATTTTAAAAAAACAACTCTGCCATCTTTCAGTAACATACCATTGGCACAGCTACTTCTTAACCACATTCAGAATCCCTTGCAGTAAGAATGAAATGTGTTCTTGAATTTCAGATCTCTCATTTCAAGTTGGAAGAATGATGGGTAAACATTAGGCCTTATGGGAAAGGGCCCGAGCCACAGCAGAGACAACAAATGAGAAAACGTACATGAAGTCCTTGAAAGACCATACAGATTTAAACAAGTTGTTCTGTCCCCATCAGAGGTTAGGGCATATTGGCCATAGGCCAAAGAATGCCTGTTTCATTGGCTAAAATGATCTAAATAAATGAGTCGTGTACAACTGGGTACAAGCAGAGAGGGTGAGTGCCAATTATGGGGGCAATAGTTGTGGAGGTGGGAGTCAGGGCATCGGGGCATAAAGAACTATTGATTGATAAGTGGATCTTTTCAGCCCACAGAATTAGTAATGTAATCTACAGATACTAAAGGAATTATTAACTAGTAGTCTATTCAGGAATTAGCTTCTCTTCATATTTGATAAAAGCTAGTTTGTTTGACTAACTGACAGCACCTTGATTACAAGCAAATAATGGTTACTAATTTTAAAAAAGAAAACAGCCCTTGTTTGGATTTCACAAGTAGGTTTGAATTTCACCTGTCTTTCATTTCATATCAAGGAGTCTTCAGTCTACACTTTGCTTGGGTTACATCCTGTAAGGAAAGCTTACAGGTTGCTTAAAGTAACTTTTAGCTTGAGGAATTGAGTAAAACAGAAGATTATTCATAATTATTTATTGTGCGTTCTTTGCTGATGTTAGATTTACATAGGTACGTGGGAACATCTCTACATATCAGATGCATGCACAAGTCTAGATATACAATTGCTAATGGTGGTAAGGATATATGTTTGCCTTCCTCCAAATGTATTGTGGTCACATTCTCCTCCTAGATTTAAAAATGCTGAAATCTCAGTGGGCCTGATGTTTCTAGCGCTAGTGTGTGACTTCCACATGTCAGTTCTGCTCATGAATCTCTTAGAGTTGGGGGGCAGGAGGGGAAGAGGATCAATAATCACTTGCTCTCCTGCCCTTAGTTCCTAACCTTTCGCATCCTGGGAATTGCCCATTGCTGGATATTTTTTTTTCCTCCTTTGGCCAGGCTGAACAGTCCAAGGAAGAACAGAAGCAAGATTTGAATGCTGAGAAGCTGATGAGGAAAGTCTCCAAGGATGTGTGTCGGCTTCGGGAGCAGAGCCAAAAAGTGCCCCTCCAGGTGCAGTCGTTCAGGTAGCACCTGTTTGGATCTTCTGCCTTGCCTTATTGGTTGTTCTCACCTGATTTTTTTTCAGTACTTAACTCCACAGCAACTTACAGACTGATTTTTCTAGAAATTTGCCTTAGGTTGATGTCATTTATGATATTTAGTGTTAGCATCTAAACCATCTCTCCTGGCCCTTGATTAAAATATGTCGCTTTGGAAAATGCAAATAACCAAAGGGGAAAACACACACACACACACACACACACACACACACACACACACACACACACACACCAATAATTGTCATGGTTCTGCTAAAATTTTGTTTATTCCTGAAATCTGTGTCTTTAAGTCTCATTACAGTGATGGCATCTCATCAAGAAATCTTGATTCTGGGTATCAGAAAGTACAGAAATTCTTTCTTTTATGGTAAAGAGAGAGAAGGGACTTGTTAGATGAAGACAAAGCCATGTTCCCAGTGGTGTGATCTCTTTTGTAGTTAGCAGGCACTTATCCTGTCTAGAAGAACAAAAGGCCCAGGTGTTGCAGACATAATCCCCAAACCTCCCCAATATTCCCAGGGTCTGCTGTAATCTAGGCTGACACCTCACATACTTTATTTTTCCTTGCACTAATTATTTCAGTCAGAGTGAAAGGAACACTCAATAACTTCATATATCAATTAATTTTAAAAACATTTTTTCACTTAAACCACCCTTTTCAGTCTCACTATTATTTTATAAGCTATCTCCCAGAATAATCATCATTACTGTTACATAATTGCTATGCCCGTCATGAGCCAGCACATCTTCCCACAATATTTGATTTTATTGTTGTTGAGTCATTTTCCATTGTGTCTGACTCTTTATGACCCCATTTAGAATTTTCCTGGCAAAGATACTGGAGTGGTTGATAAAAACTGTGAACATTTCAAGACCTGTGCACAATATTATATTCAGTGGTTTTTGCAACAGAAAGGACCATAGGAGGAATGGTGGATCTGAGAAGAATACTTCTAAGAAAAGGCATTAAGTGCCACCACAACAGAAACTGAGCACAGCTGAGGACCTGCAGAAAGCTAACAGGAGATTAGAACAGTATCTAGTTTGATATGCTCAGTTGAAAATGTTAATACCCTATTATTCAATTAAAAGCAATTAAAAAAATAAATATGCAGGATAGAATAAATCAAGATTATTAAAACATCTGGATTCCCATAATTCCCATAACTGTCCATTGAAAGCAAAAGTCAGGCAGGTAGGTGGAGCATTTAAGACACTTAAAGTGACTCCTGTGCACTAGACTAAGTTCTGAAGATGCCAAGAAAAGAAAAAAAAGTCCCTCCTCAAGGCACTTATGGTGACAATGGAGGAGACTAAATCAAAACCATATTCTATCATTGAGAAAGGGCTGTGGAAGATGAGATTTTAAACTGAGACTTAAAGGCAGCCAAAGAGAAAGAAGAGCATTTCAGGCATGAGGGACAACCTGTGGAAATGCCCAGAATCAGGTGATGGATAATTGAGTGTGAGAAACAGCAAAGAAGCCAGTGTCGTTGGATCATAGAGTATGTGGGGATTCTTGACATATGAAGCACTTTGAACACCAAATAAAGGAGATTCTATTTCATCCTGGGGGTAATAGGTGGCCACTGTAGTTTACTGAGTAGAAGGGTCGTGTCACTGTCAGACTTACATTTTAGGAAGGTCACTTGGACAGCCAAGTGGAAGAAGGACTGGAATGGAGAGAGAAGAGGCAGGGAGACTAACCAGGCTTATTACAGTGATCCAGGTGTTAGATGGTGAAGGCCTGGGTCATCAGAGGCATATATCTGAGAAATGTTGCAAAAGCTCTATCTGTACAAGATTTGCAACTGATTGGATGTGAGTCATGACAGCTGTCAAAGATGACAGTTAGGTTGTGAACCCAGGTGATAGAAAAAATGATGGTGCCCTTGATAGTAATCAGAAAATTCAGGGATAGCTAGGTGGCATCATGGATACAGCACTGACCCTAGAGTTCAAATCTGGCCTCAAACACTTACTAGATGTGTGACCCTGGGCAAGTCACTTAACCCAATTGCCTAAAAAAAAAAAATTCACAAGAGAGGTAGATTTGGGGGAGCAGGGATAGATAATGAGTTTACTTTTGAACATGTTAAGTTTAAAATGCGGAGAGGACACATAATTCAAGACGTCCAGTAGACAATTGAGAATGCAGAACTGGGGATCAAGAGAGAAGTTTGAGTTGTATGAAGTAGATCTGGGAATCATCAGCGTAGACATCATCGATGGGAGCTGGTAAGATTGGGAGTTCAGGACAGAGCCTTGGGGACCACTCAGAATCTGTGGGTACAACCTGGATAAAGATACAGCAGAGTAGACTGAGAAGGAGTGGTTGGAAAGGGGAGAGTAGAACCAGGAGAGAAGCATGTCATGAAAACCTAAGAAGAAAAGAGTATTGTGGGAAAGAGAGTATCTTAAGAGACAGTGGATAGAATACTGGATTTGGATTGAGGAAGACTTGAGTTTAAATTTATTAACAAGGCATAGCAACACATATCTGTGCCCTCTCTTAGACACAAACCTGATCTCACCTTTCCTTCAAATCAGAGCAGTGACCCTTCCAAATAGGCTAATTATCACATACATATACCTTATACAGAGCATCCACAGCTTTACTCACTTATACACGTGTCCTGAAAGTTTTAGTACAGCTTTAAGCTATCAATGCTTTAATAGCTTCAAACTGTACCAAAAAATTCTGAAACATCCTGTATGTATAAGCACTTCTGATAAATAATATATTGGAGAGAGAGCAAAGAATGGCGTCAAATTGCAGAACTGAGAAAGGCAATTCAGTAATAATTGAACAAGCCTCTCAAAAGTGCTATAACATTTCTACAGTTTATTGATTACTTCAAGACCCTTGACTCAGTTCTTCACTCATGGCTTATTCATGTATTGCAGAAACATAAAGTAGAGCCCAATAGAATGAGAATGCTGGAGTGTTTGCTATCTACATAGAAAAGGGTCCTCTGTTGAAAACACAAAGGGCATCGAGAACAGTGTGGAATCTTTCAGTGAGATGGTTTAAACCAGTGGTTCTCAACCTGTGGGTCACGACCCCTTTGGGGGTTGAATGACCCTGTCACAGGGGTCGCCTAAGACCATCGGAAAACACGTATTTCCAATGCAGATATGCCCACATACAAGTATTAAAGGGTCGCAGCATTAGGAAGGTTGAGAACCACTGGTTTAAACTCTATCAGATTCTCCCCAGCCTTCAAACCATCACCATATTTCATAAATAGAATGGATTATGGCTTCCATGTCAAACAGGGAGCCATACCAAAACATCTTTTTAGTCACTTGGCACACAGGAATGAAATCAAATTATGTTGACTACATGAAAAGCATATGGAATAGCTTCTCATGGATGATACCTAAAGATACCAGAATATCTTGTGGACCTAATAAGTATAAAATTCCTAGTATATTTCAAGGAAAGACAAAGGCTTCTAATTTGAATCCAAAAGGCAAACTGAACCAGTAAACAAAGTTCACCCTATAGTGCCTCCAGATAAGCTACTATGTTAAACATGAAGCTATTAAGGAGAAAGCTATAGCTGTGTATGTTAAGAGATTTCCTGGCGTACTAAAATTGAGAATAACATACTCAAAGCAATTCATGTCTATGCAACATCATTCTTAGTATATGCTTTTGGAAGTGTATATTATATCATGCTTAATATATATTTCTGGACCATAACCAATTTGTAAAGCAATCTAACAAAAGCATTTACAATATTAATGATACATAGAGCTTCTCTCCCTGAGGCAGATGTGGAAAGATTAATATTTCTTCATCACAAGAAGGAAGAATTGTTGACAATTCTTCTCAGAGAACATGGTAAACAGGTTAAAAACTTCTAGAAATACTTTTGAATCAAGCAGACGCTACTTTACTAAGAAGTAACAAAGATGCTAACAATTAGGTACATGCTGTTGTGCTGTTGGGTTTGTCAAACGCAACTGAACATGGTTTGCTTCTGGATGGAGCCCATAAAATGGCTGAGAGCCAAGGGTAGAATCAAAAGGCCTTTCTTGGGCCACATCCCTATGAACTCAGCCAATGACATGCTGGTGAAGAATTACTGAACAAATGGCTAAATCATGCAGATTTGCTTATAGAAACAGCAAGGCTTGGGTAATCCAGGACTAGGGGCATCTGTTCCAGAAATTAGACACTCTCTTTAAGGGGCTTGGACTTGATCATTATTGTAGATTATACAAGAAAATAGTAGAAATTATGCAACACATTGCTGTAGACTGTAAAAATTTACACCTACCAAATATCCCATCTGACTTGACCTGATGACTAGAAATATCTTCCTTCCTTCCTTCCTTCCTTCCTTCCTTCCTTCCTTCCTTCATTCCTTTTCTTTCTTTCTATATAGACACACACACACATGTCAGAAATCTGCTTTTTTTCACAAATAGAGCAAATCCATACTACAAATACGAATGTTGAAAGGGCCTTGAGGATTCAGCAAATAAACTACATTGGATTAGGACCCTTATACTCAGGACTTTTGCCCATAATTATTATCTATAAACATTCAAAGATTCATGTCATCAAAAAAGATTTCAAAATATAGGGATCATGTCAATAAGCATTTATTAGGCACCTTCTGTGTGCCGGGTGCTAAGCCCTTTACAATCCCATTTTCTATTCACAACTTTGGGAGGTGGGTGCTATTATTAAACTTCATTTTATAGTGGAAAAAATTAAGGCAGAGAGAGGTTAAGTGACTTACCCAGAGCTAGGAAATATCTGAGGTCACATTTGAACTCAGTTCTTCCTGACTCCAAATCCAGTATTCTGTCCACTGCATCACCTAGGCTAGTAGAAGAAATCAAAATTATTTGGGAACAGGAGGAGCAATGTATTTATGAACCTTCTCATCCTGTCTGCTACTGGAGTTGTCCTAAAGACATGTTGATTGAGTCTACCTTAGATGAGTTTACTTACATCCTAATGTTTTTTAAATAGATACAAAAAGTCACTATTTTATCCACATGTACAGTAGTCTGCAGAATGTTATATATAAAGGAATAACTCAGGATAATGACTTATCCTAGGACATTTCTATCTGAACTCCTATTGAAATAAAGATGGAAATCACATTATTATTAATAATAATGTAATTGTATTATTATTAATAGTGTAATAATGTGATAATTCAGATTGATAAAGCACTTTAAGTTTATAAGTTTTATCACAACAATCCTGTGGTGTAGTTAATTGCAGGTGACCCCAATTTACAAATGAGAAAACAGGTTTAGAGAAGTTAATTGATTTACCCAGTCTCACCAAGAGGAACATCCAAACTGTCATACTCACCTAAGTTTCTTCCCATTCTGAGCTGAGCACTGTTCCTTCCGTCCGTGTTGCTGTTCATTTCTTGTATCACCCTCTTCAGTTCCTTCCCAACTCAGAAACCTATGTGTGCAAGAGAAACTCAAGTGTTTGTTTTGATGCCCTTATGCTGTGGAAATTTCATAGAAAATGGGATACCATATCCTTGATGAGTTTACATCCTAATTTCTTATTTTCTTTTGTTCTGCACTTTTGACCTCAGAAATCTACCTTGCTTCTTTCTTCCTTACCCATTCCTGATCAAGTTTACTAATAGCCAGCATGTTTTAGGACACAGGATAATTTTTGTCTTCAGGTCAAAATAGTTACCTTATCTTCACAATAAATGGGCTCTTGTCATCTCTCATCAAATGGTCCTTACAGCAGCATGGCATTGGTCTTAAGGTCTTGAATGCCCTCATGACATGCCATTGAGAAATTGTGGCATGCTACTTTCCCCCTTTGTCAGTGTACCCTCTTCTGAATTCATACACCAATCCCTAATCCTTATGTAGAGGTGATCCTGGCTTCTAAGAAGCTCTGCTACCAGAACAAAAGTTCTGGAAAGTTCTGTTGAGCTAGGAAGACTTATTTATTGACAGAGAGTGTGTGTGTTTCTTGCCTGAGGACCAGCTTAGCTAAGCACACAGAGGCTTATTATTACCAGAAAGTTGGCTACTGGAGAGGATCCATTTCTTTTAACTTTTATAGACTAATCTCTATTGGTGGTCCTTAACCTTCTGTGTGTTGTAGATCCATTGGCAGTCTGGGTCCCTTCTCAGAATAATGTTTTTAAATGCATAAAATACAAACACACAAAACAACCGAAGGAACCAATTATACAGTTATCCACATATTGAAAAGCAAATTCTTGGACTGTAGGTTAAGAATCCCTGGTATAGTGGGAATACTTCCACCAGTAACATCTCAGATCCTCAAAGTATTGAACCCTAACCCTGCATCTTCTGAAACATAGAAGGGATTGCTAACATTCTAGAAATTTCTTAGAAGTAAATTAAAAGCAAAGTTAATTCTAAGAGGAGGAATATGGAGTTTGGTCTCAAGATATTTAACATGAGCCATCATTGTTCATCTCTATACATGTTCTTAAAAACAACACCAAAGAAAACTAACAAAGGAAACCCAATGAACTTTAAAGGGAGTTGCAAGTGGAAGAGAACAAAGATCTGAGCTTTTTAATAAAACAATAGTACTCTTGTTCTAGATATTAAAGACATGTCATTAAGTCTGTTTATTCTTCACTCTTGATTCCAGGGAGAAGATCGCCTATTTTACCAGAGCAAAGATTAGCATCCCACCATTGCCCGCCGATGATGTGTAAATTACATATTTTGAATCATTCTCCCACCTGCTCACTCAAAGGAAGGTGAAAGGGGTGAACTTTTTTCTTTGTTGTTGGGTTGGGTTTTTTTTGGTAACCAATTCTTTCAGATCTTTTATTTTGCATCAGACTATAGATGTGTTTATTTGTAAAATATCATGAATTTAATTGTGTGTTTAAAAAAAAGAAAAGGAAAAAAATCTAATGTCCAAAATGGAATAAATCTGGTACACAGATGTTGTACAGTATGGTGTGCATTGCATGTGGGCTTTTATTTTGTAAAGATGGATTAGAGGCAAGTACCTAGTGTGTACCCTTTTGAACTGCACTGTTGAGAAATACTGTATTCAGAAGATTTCTCTCTTCCCCTGTTTTCATGTGAGTAGACTGTGAAGATGGCAACTGTGCCATGCAATATTTTTATACAAGAGTGTAACTCATTAAGTTTGATTTCAAACACGCATGTAATAAGCTTCTTTCCAGGGCTGCAAGGCCATCCCAAACAGGTGCTGGGTCAATTTCTATCTCTTATATTGGAACATTTTGTTTCCTTAAATGATTCCCTTTTTTTTTTGGCCTTTTATATTTGTCTAAGTAAAACAGTTAACATTGGAGTACTGAGTGCAGGAATAAATATAACTCTGTGAACGTACAGTACTTTGGGCTGCACTAAAGATCTTACGAGTTGTTATTTCATTGAAGAGAGGAGAATACTGAAAGACGATAGCAAATAACTAAAATTCAGGAAGATAAAACCAGCTGGTGGGCAGCTGCTTCTTAAAACTTGAGGGTGAATTTACACAGGTGTTCACAGCCTAGCCACCTCCAGGTCTAACCACTGTTACAGACACCAGGAGTGTTTTTGCCATGAGCATCGTAGTATTACTAACTAGAAGAATGTGACATGATTTCATCTCTAATGCCATTGATATTAGTGAGGTAGAGAAAACTTAACAGCTAAAATTTAAGAGAAAACTAGTGACCAAGAACTAGGAAATCTTTCTCATCAGGATCTAAATTGTGACCCAAAAGAAAAGCACTAATGCAGAATTCAAGGATTTTACTAGAATCCGGCTGTAATCCTTATTTTCAAGGGACTTAAATCAATCCTTCACAGACAAGAATGTTTGGAAGTCTGGAGGGTTTGTTTTTTTTTTAATTTGGCAGGAATTCACCCCAAGTAGTTGTGTTTCTTTGTTTGCTTTTAAACTAGATCCAGATAACAAATATCCAAGAATAAATCTGAGTTAGGTGTTCACCACAATAGAACCTTGAACTTTACCTAAACAGATCCTTTTTAGAAGAAGCAAGCTCTTCGTATAGCCGTTCCAGGGTCACTGTTGTAAATGGCAGGGCTTTAAAAGAAAAACACTATATGCAATTTTAAATCAAATTAATATCAGCCTCTTTACCATCCATTCTCTTATTTCTGACAAAACAATATTTCAGTCACCTTATTGTGAAAAGAACCTAAATCTGGGATGTAAAAATCACATTCAAGAAAAAGAAAGTTTCCTATTCGGGGTGGTTTTGAACCAGTGCTTTTATTCCTAAGCTAGCATCCTTACAAACAAGTAACTTATCTTGAAAAGAACGTGTGTGTGTGTGTGTTTGTGTGTGTGTATAATCAAAAGTCCAGGCCAGCAAATTCTGTACCTATAACTTGTGCACAAAGATCACTTAGCCATGTTTTTAAGTTGTTGATGTACCAGTACATTCAAAGCAAAGTGATGCAAATTGCTTTTTTTTTAAAGACATAACTGGATTGCTTTGAATAAGTAAGTGAACTAAGATTTCCCAAGGTTGCCCACTTAATTCTGTCTTTTTAAGATACATGAAAACCAAGAAAAATAAATATCATTCATCCTTGTAAGGTCAAATGTGAATTGTAGAAGTTTTAAAGTTTATTTAATGTGAGGTTAAATGAAGGTTGACTGTTTTCAACTTCTTAGTCTGATTCTGTAAAATGTGTTTAGAAGGATGTATAGTTGTGCTGTATGATTTCATTTTCTTCATTTATTTATTTATAGTCTTATTTATGTTCTGTTTAATATAGTTCAGTTCTGGCCATTTAAAATATCTGACATGAAAGAGACCATATTGGATCATTTTTAGCTTTATGAATCCTCCCATATCAGCTGTTAATTATGTACGATTTTAAAAAAAAAAGATTCGGAGGAGTGGTAAAGAGGAAAAACTATCTCAGGCTAATTTTTAATAGGAATGGCCAAGATCAAGATTTTTAAAAAAGATTTTTCGAAATTTACTCATTTTACAAATGAAAGGCAAAAGTTTTTAACATATCCCTTTTTCTCTCTTTGAAATTCAGCCATAGTGTTACATATATATTTATGGGCAGCTTTTAACAATTTTGTTATTTTTATACTAACCCAAATTATTCACAATGAAAAAAAGTTAGTCAATTGATCAAAAAATGATAAACATGAATTTTAATCTTACAAATATTTAAAAGTAGAATTTACTCTTGAAGAAGTATAACAAATATAATATTTAGATCTCATGTTTCAATTATCAGTATGTTATTACAGTTTTGCATATCAGAATCTAAGTATTACAGGTACAAGAACAATATTATTATTAGCCAAATAAACAAAGTTTAGCCGAATTTTGTAGACTACAAACCAATTAATTTTAAAAATCTTTTTTTTGCTATTGCTTTATCTATATTGTATTAAATATCAAATGCTCAGGACTGAACTAAATATTTAATCAGGTTAAATTCTGAATGTGTTTTCTGTTCTAATTTGTCTTGTTTGTAAAAGTATGCAAATACATCACATAGATTAACTTTTGTCTCTGCACTTTCCATGTGTTTGTGATTGGGAAAAAAAATACAATTTTTTAACAAAGATACTCATTGCCTGGCATTTTATTCCAGCATCAGATTATACAGATAAATTCTCCCTCTTTGACTGAGGCAGAAGAGGTTGCATGAAATCTTTACGTGGCAAATGTGGATGTATTTACTAAAAAGTCCCCATGCTAGCAGTTTGTTTTTGAATGGTTCTTCGTAGGTCAATGTGAATTTACTGATAGGGAACACAACATTTTGAGGCATGTTTTCATTCTGGGAGTCAGCAAAAGGCTTCAGAAAATGAGCTTTGTAATAGAACTAATTACAAACTGGCACAACCCATAACGGTGTATCCTAGGCAAAGAGCCCCATTCCCGAGTGCTCGGGGTTTTCTGTACGGTATTGTTCTGCATGTGCCATTGAGAGGCGCACCGTGGTTGAGTGGTGGGTTGTGATACAGACCCTTGAATGGAGACCGGTGGAAACTACGAGTGAAACATGTTTCACTTGATGGAACCTCGAGCAGATTTTTCTTCCGTCTTCAATAACACCTCAATCCCTTGCATATCCTACCATCGTCCTTCTCTGCTCTCAGCATGTTGGGAATCGTTGATGAAAGCAACTGGCTCTTTTGTAAACATAAAAACACAGGCTCTGAAGCCTTTAGTGAATTAAAAAAAAATTCATCAAACATCTCCCTACCCCTTTAAGCTTTTAAGAACAGAAAATGCTTTTGAATGTGAAAAAAAAATTGGCACCGATATAAAGAAAACATTTGTGCAATGGTCCTTATACTGTGGTTTCATTGTAACAGGTCATATGAAAACACAAGGTGCTGCAATGATTAGCAGGTACATTTCAGGTGGGTATTTGGCAAACACCCTTAAGTATAGACAAACACTAATATAATGTTTTATTTGCCAGTTCGGTGCGATCACCAAAGGTGTTTTAAAATTTAGAGGAACTCATCAAATGTAATGAGAATGGTCACTATTAAGTCTTGATTGGTTTTAGTCTCAGGATGGAAGATGAAAATGGTTTTTCCATCTCAGAAGAAGATTGTAGCTTAAAATCCTAATGGCCAAAGGAAGAATGCATTTTAGAAAATTAAAGGGTGGTTGGCCATAGAGGAGATAATCATACCCAATCCAGAGCTGAATGAGTATCTTGTATAGAAGATTTCATGTAAGAGAGACTGGTCCCTTTATCTCAGATTTTTGGAGGGGTATTTCTCATCTCCAGATTTTGACTTGGATCTTGAATTTCTGCCACCGTATAATGATTGAAGGATGGAGATGTTTGAGTAGAACAAGCTGCACAATTAAATAAAGACCCTCCAATAACAAGGAAAAATCCAGCAAACCAGCCAACAAAGAGAGCTTTTCCAAACTCCCATCTGGGGACAATATCTGGAATGGTCTTATCCCAAAATTCCCGAACTGTGATATGGGCCACCCAAGACACTGGGATGAGGGCTGTAATTCCTGATAGCCACAGCAGAATTCCTCCCAGGATCATCAGCCGTTTCTTGAGTTCTTTTTGCCCTCCTCCAATCCTCAAATAATCCAAACCAAACCCAGATGTGAGCAGGCCCAGAACACCAAACCCATTTGATAAGAACATTAAAATCCTGGAGATCCTTAGCTCAGCAGGCAAAGCCAAGAATGAATCAAAATCCTTACACTGCATGCCTCTTTCCTCTTGAATAACACAAGTCTTCCAAAGTCCCATGGTCCAGTTCTCCATTTCATTTAGTTGTAAGTTGAGATTTTTCCACTGTGGCAAGTAAGTTGCAAGACAGGATAAAAGCCATCCTAGCAAGGATAATGAAAGTCCGACCAATTGTGCCACAGTTCTAAACACTAAAGCCATATTGTAATGTTGAGTCCAGTGAGTGTTGGTCCTGTCTGAACTAAATTCTGTCTGTTGCTGTGAATAGAAGAGTGACACTTTGCGTTATCACATGCAAAGCTCTGAAATATTTTTTTTTCTTTGTGTATATAGAAGGACGCTTGCCAATTACTATTGTTTGGTATCACGCTGAATAGGTTTCAGAAAAGGATAGGGAAATAATGCTGCAAACCAGTCATTCCAAGGTGTGGCCAAGGTTGTGTTGATGTCGATTAGTTCAATTTTGCAGAAAGTAGTTTCTTATTTAAATAAATTTAAGTGATAAAGGTACCCGGTCACTTTATTTAGTGACTCTGCTTTTGTTTTTTCACCTTTTTGCAAATCAAAAAGATTTGAAAAGGAAAACTTTTGAAACGTTTATCAGACCCACTCTGCTACTTACCAATTTCACCCAGTCAGATTTAATCTGCTCCAAATCTCATGTTTCATTAAACATGTTGTGATGTTTTGTGTATTTGCCTTTAAAAATAGAAACACAAGAAATATTTCTTGAACAAATCAATCCCTTCACTAATAGTGTTGAAAACCAGAGTGTTTAAAATCAGAGTTTTTTTTTCTTAAATCCCTTCATTGGTTGAATATGATATTTTATATAATACCAAACTAAATATTGTTTCTATTTCTCCTCCATATGGGTTTTTCACATTTGCGCCTCTGTGCATAAGGATTCATTTTTAATGTTTTATTTGCACGTGTGAGTGTTTTGTGTTTAAGGAAAGAATTTGCCTTTAAACTAGGGGTTCTTTGCCTTTAAATCTGAGGTCCATTGACTTGTTGTTTTTTTTTAATTTTGATAATTGTATGTCATCATAATTAGTTTCCATTATCATCCTATGTGCTTTATGCATTTAAAAATCTTATTCTGAGAAAGAGTTCTTAGGCTTCATGAGAGTGCCAGAGGGACCCATAACAGACAAAAGGTAAAGAACCCCTGTTTTTAAACAAAGAGAGTTTGTGAGATAGAAATTGAATATCTTTATCACAGTGTCAAATGTCCCTGTGGCTATTTGAGGCAAGTAATGAAGTCGTTTTCTATTGGAGCAAATGAACTATCCAAGCATTATTTTAGATTTAAATCACTCACTTATTTTGTGGAAGGGGTGGATCATTGGCCTGACCAATGTCTGTAATAACTGAGAGACTCTTAACCCTAAGTCTTCACTTTCATTTTAGAAAGAAAGTGAGGAAGAGAAAGGAAGGAAGGAAGGAAGGAAGGAAGGAAGGAAAGAAGGAGGGAAGGAAGGAAGGAAGGAAGGAAGAAGAAAGGAATTATGATTATGCCTGTTAATTTGCTGGACAAAACCCTTCTGTTGAGTGTTCAGGTAATATTGGACTGCTCAACAAACTGGATTGTGGAAATAATACTGTAGCATCAATCTTGGGCATAATTATGCAGTGAAAAATACTTTAATAATCTGGGTTGATTTCCTAAGGAAAGAGAAGCTGATTAGTTTCAAACTGCCAACAAACAGTTTTCAAAGTTAAAAGTTGTTGCCACTAAGAATCTGAATTGACAGCTCCATAACCAACAGGTTTGTATTAGCAGACAGAAGGAAACTATTTGCCCCTGTGTAAAATCCCATTAGATATAATGACTTTCCCTTAAACATAAGATTTCCTCTCATTCTCCCAAGGGGTGGGGGGAATGTTGCTTGGAAAGCAGTTTATCAGATGAGAAAGTCTGAGATGCAGAGACTTTGTTAAGTAACAAAGAACCCTTTGGCTTGGATGAAAGTGAGTTCTTTTGCATCGCCTTTCCACAATAAAACGAAACATCTCTCCCCTTTTTCAAAAAGTTCTACACTTTAGGATCTGTTTCCCGCTTCCAGGTGTGGAAACCGAGCTTGTGTTTCTGCCACTGTGTAATGGCCTGAAGGAGCTTGAGTTGAAAAGGCTGCACAGTTAAGTAGAAACCCTCCTAGGAGAAGAGAAAATCCAGCAACCCAGCCAACAAAGAGAGCTATTCCAAACTCCCATCTGGGGACAATATCTGGAATGGTCTCATCCCAAAATTCCTGAACTGTGATGTGGGCAACCCAAGACACTGGGATGAGGGCTGTAATTCCTGATAGCCACAGCAGAATTCCTCCCAGGATCATCAGCCGTTTCTTGAGCTCTCCTTGCCCTTCTCCAATTCTCAAGCAATCCAAACCAAACCCAGACACCAGCAGGCCTAGAACTCCAAATCCATTTGACAGAAACATTAAAATCCTAGAGATCCTCAGTTCAGTAGGCAAAGCCAAGAACGAATCAAAATCCTTACACTGCATCCCCACTTCCTCTTGAAAAACGCAAGTCTGCCAAAGTCCCGTGGTCCAGCTCTCCATTTCATTTAGCTCTAAGTTAAGAATCTTCCACTGTGGCAAGTAGGTTGTGAGACAGGATAAAACCCATCCCAGCAAAGATAATGAAAGTCCAACTAATTGCATTACTCTCCTGAAGATTAAAACCATTGTCACAAATTACAGAATTTCCAGGAATCTCTGTCTTATTCCCATTTAGGAACTGCTATCTTTTGTGGCTGACAGTTCTATGATGGTCTTGGTTCTTTGCTGCCCCAAATATAAGCTCTTGCCATTAACCCTTTGGGATCAGCTAAAATGACATTTTTGTTCTTCCTGAATATAAGGTTTCATGTAAAGGACGAAGGACTCTGTTAAAACCACGAGTTAGGTTCTCTGATAAGCATTTGATCTGCTACCTTCCAATTTGTTGGTAAAATTATATCCCCAGTGCCTGATAATTACAAGTCTGAGGATGAACAAAGGAGGCTCTATGACCCCTCACCCTAAAATACAACAGAAATCTTTGTGCTTCAATATGGATTAATTAGATTTTAAGTGGTGATAAAAAAAAAAAGCCAGCTCTTTCTGCAACAGGACTTCATTGTAATAGCTAAATTTGAGATTTCAGGGATGTTAAACACGGCCTTGTAAAGAAAGGTAGACTGTTTGCCTATAATCTTTATGCTTCTTTGACTTCTTCAATCTACATAGCCCCCTGCTCCCTCCCTGTTCCCACCCTTGTTCTTGAGTATCTCTGACACTTGGTAGATACTTGCCAAAAAGTGTTCCCTTTACACAGCCATTACCCTCATGGATTCCTCTGAAAGACAGTGTTCATGACGTTCTTAGCTAGTTTTAAAGAGAAAGCAGCATGGCTACATTTATAAAGGTAAGAGTGAGCAAAGAAACAAGCCGCACTCTATGAATCTCAGTTTCCACAGCCTTAAGGAAATCAGCTGAGATTGGCTGGGCCGTAGTTATCTAACCCTGATTTTCTTCTAATTTCTTTTTTTTTTTTTGCTCTATAATCAGCTTTTGTTTTGTGTATAATTATCTGTAGATGTAGAATGCTTCAGGAATCAAGAGCCCTAGCCAGAAAACAATTACCAAAGTGGGGCTGACCTCTCCGAGGCGTCCATTTATTTATTTTTTATGTAGGTCACATTCTCCTTGGCAACATAACTTTACTACGCCTGACCACATAGGGCTTTGTGGACCAGACAGACCAAAAGGGCACATGCTCCAAATCTCCAACCTAGTTGTGACCTGGTGTTGGTAGATTTCCTCTGCACGTGTGGCTAAAGCCTGCTTAAAGGCAACTCCCCATGGTCCCTAATGGAGGGAAGAATTCCACAGACAGGATTCTTTGTTTAAGAAGTTTCTGCACACATTCCTTCATTTTCCTTGACCTGGTGACAGAAGACAACCATCTAATTTCAATTATTGACACTGTCCAAGAAATATAGATCCTCCTTCATGAGGTCTAAGTTTGGGGAGATAGACTCAGTTTGCTTGTTTAATATAAACAAAGCATAGATTATATATGATTTAAATTATACATGTAATATAAAACATCAAAAGGGTTGCTTTGGGATTTTTTCTTACACACACATTTTCTCTTTTGCTACCTGTATTCCTGGAAGTTTGAGATGATGAAAATTGAGTTGTTAATTTGTTTGTTAAAAGTCTTGCAGCTGTCTAATTTATGTGTAATTTTACTTTTAAATAAATGATGTTTCTCACATCTGAAGAAGCACAGGTCCAGAAAGTCTATGTAATTTGCATAGGGTCCCTTCTGTCAATTGGTAGTGGTCATTTCATGAACACATTGTTTGGGTTCATTGATGAGGACAGGGGGATCCAGAATGAAGGTTCTGGGAACCATATCACAGGAGAACTGGGGATATTTAGTCTAAACAAGAGGGACTGAGGGTTGGGCTTGATAATTCTGTTCAAATATTTTAAGGGCTGCTCTCTGGAAAAGAGATTAGACTCATCTGGGTAGCTCTAGAGGGCAGAACTAGAACCAATGGTTAGACATCAGAGGAATGCAGATTCTGGTTCCACGTAAAGAACTTCCCAACCATTAGACCCATACAACCTAATCAAGGAGCTGCCTTTTGACTTGGTAAGCTTTAGTATTATTGATAGGGTTCCAGCAGAGGCTGAGCTCCATTGCAGAAACAGATAAACTAAATAGGGCCTTCCAACATTAAGCTTTTAATCTAGATTTTATTCCTTTCCTCGGCTCCTGTACCATACTGTTTCATGGGTATGTGTTTCTAAACCCCCTAAGCACCTAGGTAAATGCCTTGCACATAGTAGGCTCCTTTTAAAAACACTATGCGAATGTTTGGGGGTGAGCCAAACTTGTGATTTCATTGGTATAGGGAATTCCCAGTGAGGAAACCTTCTACTAATCTAGATTGACACTTTTCCTGCAATTTAAAGCCTTGGAGAGTTACCTGGGACATTGAGAAGTTAATTAACTTGTACCCAGCTCTCTAAACTTTAAATTCCCACCGTACAGAGGAAAACGCCTTGTACTTTATGACACCTTTTAAAGCACTAAAAAAAAAAAAAGTTTGGGAAGTGGGGATTGGGCTAGCCTTGGGGTTTTATTGGTTTAAAAAAAAGAGCTCTTAGTGAAGGAATTCTCCCTATTAATATAGATTGGCACCTTTACTGTAATTTATAGTCCTAAAAATTTGCCTGGGACAGGAACAGATAGCCAGGAGTGACCCAAATGGGACTTGAACCTAGGTCTCCCTGACCCTCCAGGCTGGCTTTATCCACTGCACAGTGGCAGCCTTTCTTTAATAGGGGATTAGTTCTTATTCAGAATGGATGAATGGATTTTTTCATCCAGCTTTAAATGATAATAAATGCAAATACAGAATGTGAATGCTCTCTTCATTTAACTCTAACAATAAGAGCCTGATGTTTTGATCGTGACTAATCAACTCTGAGCAAAAGAAATGGACTCTCACCAGCTGTTTACAATGGAGTGGAAAACACTGCAGAAAGTAAGTCAATATTGCCAAAACATCTTAACGAGTTAGGCAAACAGTGGCCTAATCTGATGGAGGTGTTAAGATTGTTATCTCCTGGACTGGGCTTGCCTTCTCTACGCCAATACCACAGTGAAATTGCCTCACCAGAGTTTTTCTGGGTCTTCTGCTTTTAATTTGTGTTCTGAGATCTGTA
Organism: Pseudochirops cupreus; assembly: GCA_028627135.1. Lineage (NCBI taxonomy): Eukaryota > Metazoa > Chordata > Mammalia > Diprotodontia > Pseudocheiridae > Pseudochirops > Pseudochirops cupreus. Next base: position 155,358,430 of record CM053583.1, read on the forward strand.
ACTTCTTAATTGTTTTATCAATTCAGCACACCTCTATGAAATGCCTACTATGTGCAAGGCTGGCTGCTGCTCAAAGTCTGGCTGATCCCTTCATTCTGTATCTGAAGAAGGGAGGGGAAAAGTGAAATCGCAAGGAAGAGCTAGGGTGTCCTTCCTAGCCTTCTCCATCTACTGCCTCATAGGGATTGCACCCACACTTTTGCTGAAGGTTTTGCCAACAATAGAGGAGCCCTTTCCTCAGGTGTGGAGAGAATTCTAGTATTTGTTGTCCTTCATCTAGGGGACACATGTTTCTCTCCGAACCTACATGGGAGAGCAAAATGGTGTGTGTAAATTGCTTTGTGGATGGCCTTTGCTATGAAGACAGTTGATGAAGTCATATGTGGTGAAAAGAAAACGCTTCCATTGTTTGGCCACAGGATTCTGGAACACAGAGCTAGCCTACAAAAAGTTGGTCTCTAGCACCCCAGGCTCCAGTTTGTTGTTCGGTCATTTCTCAGTCATGTCCAACTCTTTGTGACCCCATTTTGGGGTTTTCTTGGCAAAGATGCCAGAGTGGTTTACTGTTTCCTTCTCCAGCTCATTTTACAGATGAGAAACTGAGACAAAGAGAACAAAAGACAAAGTGACTTGCCTGGGGCCACACAGCCTAGTAAGTATCTGAGGTCAGATTTGAACTCAAGAAGATATCTGAGTCTTTCCAAGTCTATTCACTGCATCACCTCCAAACTGCTTTGCCAATGCATTTGATCTTCTATACAGATACCTTTGTTATCTCCTCTGCCATGGGCCACCATCACCTCAAAGGGCTTAGTTTAGGAATTTCAGGGTGAGAAGAAACGGGCTGGCCTCTCATCTTTGCCTCTCTCCTTGGGCCTCTGGGTAGGGGCTCCCAACCTATCTCTGCCCCCAATTCTGTCCAGGGAAAGCCTAGGTAAGGAAACTATCACTATCATAATTATAGAGTTGCCTATATAAAATTCACTATTATAATTATAGAGTTACCTGTAGCACTGAGGTGACTGGTCCTAGCCACTCTGACAGAGATACTGCCTTGCAGCTACATATGAAAATAAAGAAAATAAAATAGACTATTTTTTATTTAAAAACTTTTTTTAGTATTTTAGTAACAAAGTTTACAATTACATTTAGTATCATAAAGTTGTTCACTCTCCAAACAATAATATTTTTCACCAACAACATAGTCATTAATTAGATGTTCTCCATAATCCCTTGACAAATTTCTGAGAACTCCTGCTCTAGGACCTGTTCTTTAGAGTCCCAAAGCAACTGGTCAGAAATAGCCCTTTTTTTTTGCTGTTAAACACAGGCTTTCCCTTGGCAAGAAAGTGCATCCTCCTTGGACCAAGACCAGGAAAAACTGAACTGGTGGCAACAGTTTTCTATGGCAGTTGATGGTGATGCTAAGTTCAGCATAGCCATATGGCTGAGACAAAGAAGGTTAAATGGAGACTTGTGAGAGTCATAGGACCGCAGATAATGCTAGAAGGGACCTCAAAGGACCTCTAGTCCAAATTCCTTATGTTACACATGAGGAAACTAAGTCCCAAAGAAATTTGGTGATCTGCCCAAGATGGTATTTGAACCCAGGTTCTTTGACCCCAAGGCCAGCCCTTTTTCCCACTGTGCTACCCTGCATCCTATTCTGAGAAGGACATAGCCTGCACCTAGCTGACCTAGAGTATTTAAGACAGCGGTTCTCAACCTGTGGGTTGTATTCAATTTGTAAAAATGAAAATACATCCTGCATATCAGATATTTACATTACAATTACAATTCATAACAGTAGCAAAATTACAGTTATGAAGTAGCAACGAAAATAATTTTATGGTTGGGGGTAACCACAACATGAGGAACTGTATTAAAGGGTTGTGGCATTAGGAAGGTTGAGAACCACTGATTTAAGGTCTATGATATAGACTTTCCATATAGCATATAAAAGTATATAGACTTAACATAATCCTGTGATGTAGGTACTTGTATTCTTATCTTCCTTTTACAGATGAGGAAACTGAGGCTTACAAAGGTCAAATGACTTGACCATGGTCCCTCAGCTAATAAATGTTGAAGGGAGAATTACTCTGTTGCATAACCAGTGGACTCCCTGCCTTCCTATTTAAACCAAAGAAGGGTCCATGGAAATTTCTGAGAATCAGCTATCAATTTTGGAGGTCTGGACCATAAGAAAAAAAGGACTAGGAGCAATTTGAAAACATAGAAAGATCTGTATGGAATGATATAGTGAAGTGATGTCAAATTCAAATAAAACAGGGGTCACTAAATATTGACTTAGAAAACCATGTATGAATATCATCCACCTTCTGTTGTGTTTTTATTTATTTTGCTTAAAATGTCCCACTTAGATGTTAGTCTGGATCCAGCCACACTTGGGAGTGTCGTGGGCCGCAAAATAGCCAATGTTATATAGACTGAAGGAAGCAGAAACAGGAAGATAGCCAACACAGTGATTCCTGCAGTGTAAACAGAAAGACCAATTGAACCCTGTATAATTATAATGTTCAATTTTGACCTTGGAGAAAAAATGAGGAAATGAACTTCCTTTTGTTGGTAAGGTGGAAGGCTATGGGAGTGGAGTGTTACACACCCTAAGAAGTATGCCAGGTGATTGTGCTTCACTTTTTCTTCTGTTTCCAAAAGAAGGCTTCTAGGGGGGTATATTCAAAAATGGTCATAATGTGAAACAAAAGACGAAGACACCAATATGTTTGGTTTGTTTTTTTTTAATGGGGCTATGGGAGATTAGGAGACAAGTCAATAGACATACTGAACTAGGTAGGGACAGCACAGAAGTGCTCTCTTATGTCTCGCCGTTGGGCAGAGAGGCTGGAACTTTAAGGGGTGGCGGTGGTGGGAGAGTAGAGGGTTGCCTTGGGACTCATTCATACCACCTACCGTCTGACACATGCAAAAGAAAGTGCTAAGTACCCATAAGCATAAGATTACTTCTCAGTGTGGTCTTGTGGAAAGAGCACAGAGGACCTGAGCTCAATTCCTATGTCTCATGCTGACTATTTTGGACAAGTCACTGGATCTTCCATATCTGTAAAATGACAGGGGTATACTGAATGGCCTCTGGGGTCCTTTACAGGACCCCATACAAGGTCCTTATGATCCTTCCACTCAATTCATCCCAGTCAGGAACCATAAAAGAAGTGGGCAAACTGAAGACATGTATTTTTTGCCTGTTGTTAACTCTGAAGTACAATATATATTCTCAAAAGCAAATGACTGTATTGGAGGAGGGCTTTCTGTACTGGGAAAATGTCTTATTCTCTGCAAATGTTTCAGCAGCAAAGAACCATCTCCCTCCCAAGCAGAGAGGTGCAGGGTTTTACATGGACTGAGGTTTGTGTTGTCAGAAATGGCCAATGTGTTGTTTGGTTTTGTGCGATCAATTAATTCACATTAATTAAGTGCCTTCTGTGTACCAGGCACCGGGGATACAAAGACAAAAATCCAAATGCTCATCGCCCCTGAAGAGTTCATAGCTAGCTTATGGCAGATACAAAGTGATATACAAAGGTGGCTGGGGGAGAAGTTACTGATGACTGGTGTATTTCAGGAAAGACTTCATGGAGGAAGCAGGTTGTGCTCTATCTGAGACTTCAGAAGAGACAAGGGGGAAGTGCATTCCAGGCACCGGAAACGGAACTGTGTTCTAAAAGAGGCAGTGAGAAGGTCAGTTTGGCTGAAAGCCACAGTGGTCGTGTTTGTCCTTAGTATTGGAAGAGGACCGTGACATCCACTGTGTATGGAGAGGAGCTTAGCGTAATAAAGCCAAATGTTTAGAGTGCTTTAACTTCCAAACAAGGAGGTGTTCATATTTTCCTAGAGTTAATAATGAGCAATTGAAACTTATTTTACTAGGGGAGTGACATAGTCAGACTTGCAGTTTATGAAAATTACTTTGGCAACTGGGTAGCAGATAGAGCAAGTCAGTCAACAAGGAACAATATTTGTTAAGGGTTTACTATGGACTAGGCACTAAGTACATGAAGAAAAGAAAAAAAAATCAGTCTCTGCCGTCAGGGGATATACATTCCAATGGGAGAGACAACATGCAGATAATCAGGTACATATACAATATATACAGGGAGAAGAGAGGAGAGACCTGAGGGAGACCCATTAAAAGGCTATTGCAATAGTTCAGGTGGAAGATGATGAAGATGGAAGGCCTGAACTAGGGTGGTGACTATCTTTAGTGGAGATAAGTCAGACACTGGAGATACCATGTAGCTATCAAGATCAGGCAACTGAGTGGACGTGTGGGGAAGAGTGAAAGTGAGAAGTCAGGCTTGACACTGAGGTCTCAAGCCTGGGTACCATCGCTGGTAACTCTAAAGAAGGCAATTTCAGTGATGAGGACAAAACCCAGATCACAAGAAAGTGAGAGAAGTGGAATAAATGAGTATAGGTGACTTTTTTTCTGGAAGTTTGGAGGAGAAAAAGAGTAGAGATAGGATGGTAGAGTCTAGTAAGGGTTTTGTATTTTTTTTAATAGAGGAAAACAAGAGTTAGAGAGCATTATGAAATGCAAAATGGATAATTTTGATCACATTGAATTGAAAAGTTTTTGTACAAATAAAGCCAATGTAAACAAGATTAGGAGGGAAATGGAAAATTGAGAAAGAATTTTTACAGGGAGTGTCTTGGATAAAGGCCTCATTTCTAAAATATGCAGAGCACTGAGTCAAATACATAAGAGTACAAGTCATTCCCCAATTGATAAATGGTCAAAGGGTATGAACAGGCAGTTTTCAGAGGAAGAAATTAAAGATATCTATAAGCATATGAAACAATGCTCTAAATCACTATCGATTAGAGAAATGCACATCAAAACAACTCTGAGGTACCACATCGCATATCAGATTGGCTAAGATGACAAAATAGGGAAATGATAAATGCTGGACAGGATGTGGAAAAATTGGAACACTAATGTATTGTTGGTGGAGTTGTGAACTGATCCAACCATTCTGGAGCACAATCTGGAACTATGCCCAAAGGGCTATAAAAATGTGCACATCTTTTGACCCAGCAATACCACTTCTAGGGCTATGTCCCAAAGAGATCATATAAATGGGAAAAGGACCCATACATACAAAAATATTTATAGTAGCTCTTTTTGTGGTAGGGAAGAATTGGAAATCAAGGGGATACCCAGCAATTAGGGAATGGCTGAATAAGTTGTGGTATATGAATATAATGGAATACTATTGTGCTATAAGAAATGATGAGCAGATGGACTTCATAATAACCTGGAGAAACTTCTATAAACTGATGCTGAGTAAGGAGAGCAGAACCAGGAGAAATTTGTACGCAATTATAGATTCACTGTGTGTGTGACAAATAACTTTGATAGTCTGGGCTCCTCTCAGCAATACAAGGTTAGAAGACAAGTAAGTACAAAAGACTCGTGATGGAAAGGGATGTCTATATTCAGAGAAAGAATTACAGAGTCTGAATGCAGACTGAAGCAAACTCTCTTTTGTGTTTTGCTTTGTCCCTTCTTTCTCATTGTTCACTCCATTGGTTATAATCCTTCTTTACAACTTGACTAATGTTTAATGTGAAGGTATTTTTAGAACCTATATTTGATTGCATGTCTCCATGGAGGGGAAGGAGGGAGGAGAAGGAGGGGGAGAAAATTTGGAACTCAAGGGATTGTGGAACTGAATGTTGTAAACTAAAAGTAAATAAATAATCTTTTTTTAATGGGGATGTTTGTAGGTAGCTGGGAAGGAGTTTTTAGATGGGGAAAGATCTAGTTTAGAGAGGAGGGAATAATTGGGAGGGCAATCTAGAAAAGAAAACAGAAGAGATTAGAATTAGGTGCACATACAGAGAGGCTGACCTTGATGACAAAGGTCACCTCTTTATCAGAGACAAGAGTAAAGGAAGAGAATAGGCAATTGTGTCAAGAGGTTACAGTTATATTTTTTAGTTTTGGGAAAAGTTGGTGTGGGGTAAGGGAGACAGAATCATCCTAAATCTATAGCTGGAAAGAATGGCGGAGACTATCTAGTCAATATATATGTATATATTTGATGAATTGAATTGCATGACCCTTCCCTGGATCTTGTCTTTTCCAGTCTCTAAAAATGGAAGCATCCCCCCTTTCCCATAAGAGTTGGTTTCACACCTTCTTCACTTCCCCCTTCTCCTACTAGACCAGGGGTGGGGAACCAGAGGCCATGAGGTCACATGTGGCTCTCTAGGTCCTCAAGTGTGGCCCCTTGGAATGAATCCAGACTTCACAGAATAAATTTGTTTGAATTCAGTCAAAGGGCCACACTTGAGGACCTAGAGAGCTACATGTGGCCTTAAGGCTTCAGGTTCCCCATCCCAGTGCTAGACTATAAACATGGTGGAAGCAGGCCTTGTCTTATCTCAATCTGGTATCTCCTCCAGAGCCTAGCACAGTGCTCTGCACACACAGCAGGAGAATTTGCCAAACTTTTTAATGAGAAACAGTTTTTTAGGATCATATGAATGGGAACTGAAAAGAAATTCAGAGGTCCTCTAGTCCAACCTTCTAATTTTACAGATAAGGAAACTGAGACCCGAGAAGACAGACCAATTGGTAAGTGGCAGAGCTAGAATTTGTACTTGGGCTCTGTGACTTCCAAGTACAGCCCTCTTCCCATTACTCAACAAGCATTTATTAGGTATTCATATGCTTTGAGAGGCTACATGTTATATTGGCCAAGAAGACCTAAGGTAATGTCCCCTTTCTGATACTATGGGAGCCTAAGCAAGACAGTAAGCTGGGCAACTCTCTGACACTAGAAGTTGAAGAGAGAGGGCCAACGTGCATTGGTAGAGAGGGCTTCCTAAATGGGAATACTCAACAAAGTCACAGGTCCAGTCCCTATTCTTATTCTACTTTGTGTTAGACGCTAAAAGATGCTATGAAGAAAGGCCCTCAAAGAGCTTCCATTCTAGTAAGGGAAATCAACATGAAAATAACTAGGTACCTACAAGACAGAGAGTAGATGGGAGGTAGTCTTAGAGGGGAAAGAGAAGAAATAATATGTGTCATCATTTGTCGGTGAGAGGATCTCTGATTTGAAACTATAATAACAAAGGGGGAAATTGGGGTCCTGGAAAGGTACCTAACTCTTGACAGATCTCAGGATTTGCTATGTAAAAATGTGCTACCTGCTTGAAATTGAGGCTGATCTTTTAAGAAAATTATTTTTCAATGAATAATAATCAATTTTGGCTCCCTCCTTGCATCCTTGCTATTGAAAAGAAAAAGAAAACACTTGTAACAAATATAGAGAGTCAAGCAAAACAAATCCCCACATTTGCCATGTCCAAAATAAACATCTCATTTTGCACCCTGTGGCCATCACCGATGAAGGCTGATCTTTAAGAAGCAGAGATTTCAATTGAATACCAAGGAAGCAGTGCAAAAGACTAGGTGCAGATATTTTTTTAACAGCAATAAAGATTGCATTGATTTGAGATCCAGGAGACAAGGAAATAAGGAACTTTGAATGGGATAGGTTTATTGATGTTTTTATTAAAGAATAATGGAGTGTGTGATAGGGTAACTGCTTTGAATTAGGTAGTAGGGGTCTTTTGAGGGGAAGAGAAACCCATGTTACCATTCATCCAACTTCAACAGATAGAGTTCCTTCCCTCAGAGTCTCTCCTTTGCCCCCATCATAGGCTATCTTGTGTGATTCTTGTTGAGTATTGTCCCTAGAGAATGCCTCATGACTTCAGAGAGAAGGTATTGAAAGCCCACTATGGAGACTTATCCATATTAACTTACTTTTTACTTTGTTTTTGAACAGATCTTGTCCTGGGAGATAGGTCTAGAGCTTGAAGGGACTTCAGATACCAACTCTCTTATTTTACAGATAAGGAAACTGACATCCAAGAAGGTTAATGACTTGCCCAAGGTAACACAAATAGTAAATTTCAGATAATAGCATTTGAGCTTTCTTCTGAACCCACACCCAGAGTTCTTGGCCCAAAGTCCTTATGTAATGCAGATCCACAGAATAAGGTTTGTTTAATGTTCCAGATGCCCTGAGTAATCAGCTAGATGTTTAATCTCTTTGGGGACTTTTTTGGAGTTTAATTTCTTTTAAGCTAGCCTGATTGTCCTAGCAGTGGCTGAGTTGAGCCCTCCGTTTGGAATACCATTTATGTTGAAGGGAGAGGAACTCAGTGAAGACATTTCAGATGTCTTACGTGCCATGGGAACCCCCCGGAAATTGTTTTGTCTAACTTCTATTTGGAATGTCCTGTGGCTTACAGTGTTTACTAGTAAAAATTTATGGATTTTTAGTTCTGAAGGAACCAAGTAGATAAATTTCAGTGGGGTCTGATAACCTGGATGGGAAAAAAAGAGATATCTTCATTTTCACTCACCTTCAACTGAAATCTAGTGTTTCATTCAATTATTTAAAAACAGCATTATTCTGAGACAGGATCCATAGACTTTACGTGTTTCTAGTCTCTTCCCTCTGTTGATGATTTCCTATGTATCCAGCTATGTATATGATAGTTTCCATGATGTCTCTCCCATTAGACTCTAAGATCCTTAAAGGCAGGTCTGTCTTTTCCCTTTCTTTGTATTCCCAGCACTTAGTACAGTGTGTGACATGTAGAAGACATTTAATATTTACTGACTAACCCAAGAAAGTTTAAGAACCACTCTAATGGAGGAATTTTTATCCAAAACAGCTCAAGTTTGGCCCCTTCCTTCTCTGGACCTTACCCTCATCACCTGTATAGGAGAGGGTTTATTTGTTCTTGTTCAATCACGTCACCCTCTGTGACCCCATCTAGGGTTTTCTTGGCAAAGATACTGGCGTACTTTGCCATTTCCTCCTCCATTTTACAAATGAGGAACTGAGGCAAACGGAGTTAAGAGACTTGCCCAGGGTCACACAGCTATTAAGCATCTGAGGCTGGATTTAAACACATGAAGATGAGCCTTCCTGACTCCAAGTCCAGTATTCTATCCATTGTACCACCTAGCTGCCCATGAATGAAGAGCTTGATCCAAATATTAATGGTTGAAGTCCCCTTTTCTAGAGCTATGAGCCTAGGATGTTCCTGGTATTCCACCCTAGACTACATTTTAATTTAACCAAGATAACAGCACAATCACAAAGTTCATGTAGAAACCCGTGTTTCTGTGGCCCTCAGATTGAAGGGAGTGCTGTCAGGGCAAGAATGAAATGGAATTTGAAATGCTGATATGCTTTTGACTTCTTCACTATCATGTTTGCTCACTTCAGGCATTGTTTCCAAAGGTTTCAGCCTCCTGCCAAGACACAGAGTTGCTTTGTTCCTGATTCACATGTTGTTCTACAGGAACAGACAAGAAATGAGCATTCCACAACATGGCGCCCAGCATTTCAGGATGTGGTGGCACCAGCACTCTCCCTAGGTAAATTCCAAATACCAGGAACATTTCCTCTTCTATAGTGCAGCTGGACCTGCCCAGCTAACATCTACTGATTGGGAGGGAAGAGGAGAAGATGAAAAAAAAAAGATATTAGGAAGCTGAGAAGTTAGCAATCTTTGGCTATTTTACTGCAAGATAGCCGTAGTACTCATGACTAGGTAGGAATACTGCACTATGTGCTGCACCCTCGTAAGATAAGACCTGCAGTTCTATCTTCCATTCTGGGTACCACATTTAAAAAGGACATTTATAAACCAGAGGAAGTCCAAAGAAGGTCAAGAAGGATGATGAGAGGCCTTGAGGCCTAGATGATAGAAGCAGCTAGATGAAAAAAAGTGCTGAACTCAGAATGCAGAAGATCTGAATTCAAGCTTTGCCTCAGACACTTAGTGTGACCCTGGCCAAGTCACTTAACTATAAAATAGGGACAAATTATAACACCTACTTCCCCAGCTTATTGTGAAGATCAAACTCTATAACATATAAAGCTCTCTGCAAAAATTAAAGCACTCTGTAAATTCTAGTTACTATCATCATCATTATTAATTATGCAATAATTTTATCTTTGTTTCTGTGCCTTTCCTTTCTATCTCTACTCATTAAGTTATACGTAAGAGTAGAAGGATTTTTGGGGTGTCTGGATGGTGCAGTGAATAGACCACTGGCCCTGGAGTCAGGGGGACCTGAGTTCAAATTTGACCTTAACACTTACTAGCTGTGTGACCATGGGCAAGTAACTTAACCCCAATTGCCCTGCCTTCCCCCCTCCAAAATGTTTTTTAAAAAAGAGTAGAAGGGTTTTTGAAGTAGAGAAACTGAAGGAGTCCCCAAAACCTATATCTTTTGAGCAATTTTTAGACAACCTCACCCTACAAGGGTGCTGATATAAGTGTACTCTGGTCTTTAGAAGTCAAAGTTAGGAGGCATAAGGCATACTTACCATAAACTAGAATGAATCTCTGACCAGAAGCCCCAAGTTTGCAGACTAGGAATTTTAATCCAAAAGAGAGACAGGAGTCTGAAGGCATAAGCAGTTTAGTTAGAAGTATCTCTGTTCTTTGTTCTTAAGAGTGTGGTGCCTTGAACAAAGAATCTTGGTTAGACATGAGAGGTCTCGCAGCCAAGATCTGAAGAGAAGGAGTCAAACCTTCCTCAAGGGAAGGAGTTAAGATAGATGCTGTTTTTCTGAGAAAGAGTTGGGCTTTGAATTTAAAGAGCATGGCAGAGTCCTTTCTTCTTATAAGGAAGAGATAGCTAAAGCCATATGCTGGAAGCAGAGGGAAGTGTCACAGTTATGTGCTCATGGGGCTTGTACCTAATAGTGTCCAGCAGAGAAAACAAAATTGGAGGAGTAACGTCTGTGAGGGAAAATTTAACTTAATCACAGGAGAAACAGTGGCATTGCAATGACAGAACTGGGAACTTCCCTCTCCTATTTGCTCCCTAGCTTTGTGTTTCTTACATGTATGCCCCTCCATGCACATTCCTTATGTGTCCCCATTATTCCTGTGACTATGGAAGAGTCTGTCCCAGATTTATGGAGGAATGTTTTTTTTTCTTTTCTTACTATGCCATTTCATCATTTCTTTCTTTGTCTTAAAAACCAATTGGCTTCTCTGGCTGGTGAGTAAAAGTAACCGTGTCAGTGTTGGGTGTGTGTACTATGGATTTCAAGTAGAATAAGATCCATGGAATACCTGGAACTTGGAGTAGCTTCATCTGGGGGACTTACCATTAAAGTTGGGGGTACCCTCACGTGCTACAATAGTCAAACACCTTTGCCCCCAGGGACCAAAAAAGGAGCAAGGAAACACCAATTTTTCCAACAACCTTGGTGAGGGAGGATGTGG
>CM053583.1:155370251-155412791 GCA_028627135.1 Pseudochirops cupreus
GGGGGCCGAGGGGAGAGGAAGGGGAGAAAACTTGAAACTCAAGGGATTGTGGAACTGAATCTTGTAAACTAAAAGTAAATGAACAAATCAATTAAAATTTAAAAAAAGGAAAAGAATGTAAAAATAAATCAATAATAAAATTGATATGTTAAAGAACCGCTCTGATGAGGGTTGAAAGCATCCTGAAAACACTTTACATAATCTTCCAATTCAACGATTCATTTACTCACTTGATTTATTTCACAAATTAAAAATAAAATTAAAAAAAGACGTAGTGTGGTACAGTGAGTGCATGGAGTGCTGGACTTGGAATCAGCCAAGTTCAAGTTTAGAATCTATAATGGGTCATATTTTTCAGTAACTCATAAAGAACATTTATTCCAAACCCTAATCCTACATGTAAGCCTGGAGCATTTTGCATACTCTACTAAATGGTGGAGAGAATTATGATGCTGCTGTATGTCTGAATGAGGGGCAAAGATGGGCTTTGAAGAGGAGAGACATTCTTCCTCTTGCTTCCCAGGAGAGAGAGTGAGGAGTAGGAGGTGTCGGGGGGAAGAGAGACAGAGAGACAGAGAGAGAGAGAGAGGAGAGACAGAGAGAGACAGAGACGGACACATGGACAGACAGAAAGTGGAAGGGAGAGAGAGAGACAGAGTGGGGGGGGGGGAGAGAGAGAAAGAGAGAGAGAGAGAGAGAGAGAGAGAGAGAGAGAGAGAGAGGGTGAGATCTTCCAAAATGAGAGCAAGGAGGTGAAGGGGAGAAGTGAGAAATTTGTTTAGAATCAAGGGGAGTTTGTCTGCAATGGAGCTGGGGTTTCTTGGAATGCAGCAGAAGGGAGGTATCCAGGAGGTAAGAAAGTAAACATGGGTGGGGTTAAGTGAGCAAGGATTCAGGCTAAGGCCACAGTGATCAGTAGTGAAAACCCACAGTGGAACTTTTAGAGGAAAGAGCTATGGGAACACTGAGGACATGTGTGTATTACTCTTGGAGTAGAAGGAAAGAGTGAGTTAAAAGAAGTGGAACCCTTTCACTAAAATGAAGGGTGGAGGCAGCTAGATGGAGCAATGAACAGAGCACCAGCCCTGGAATCAAATCTAGTCTCAGACACTTAACATTTACTAGTTGTGTGACCTTGGGCACATCACTTAACCCCAATTGCTCTGCCTCCTCCCCCTCCAAAAAGCAAAATAAAATAAAATGAAGGGTGGAAGGACCAATAAACAAATAAGAAATGATGTACAAACGTATGTATACACAGTAAAGTCAGACCTAGCTCTAGACTATATCCCAGGCCACCAATATTTAAGTATGCCAATAACATCGTGTCTGAGTGCCCTTCCTTCTCGGGCATGACTGCACTCCAGCTCCCAGCAACAGATAGTCCAGAATTGTAGAACCTTCATAGTATCCTAGGGCATATTTCCTCCTTAATGGCACCCCAGCCCAAGGGACCTTCCTCACCCCAGTCCTCCTTCCGCACCCCACCCCCACCTTCCAGGCCCATAAATTCCCAAGGAAGATCTGAATGCCTGGTTACACCACTTAAGTCTGACACACAGAGCCAAAGGCTCATAAATGAATGACCGGGCCTCTGCCGTAGCTCTAAAGCTCCGATATAATTTCACAAGAGACACAAAGAAATGTCAAAAATCAAATGGAAGTGTATTTTGAATGGCCCAGGGATGGGAAGAAGAAAACTTTGCGTATTTGAGTCATAACTACGGCTGACTGGAGGGGGGAAAACATCCAGTTGAGAGGAAATGGGTGCCCCCAGCACCCAGCCCAGGGTTATCATGGACCCATCTGAAATCATTTGTAATGAATAGCTTAGGTTAATAAGAGGCCATTCCAATGAAGAAACCTAAGAGGAACTTTAGTACAGTTTGCTTCTTTTGGTCAAAGCGTGAGAACGGCCATTATTGTCTCAGGTTAAAGTGGCAAACTTTTCAAAGCGATAACACATTGTCTGGAAGCACTAGTAAGAGCTTGTCTGAAAACGGATGCCAGCATAGGGCAGTTGTTCTAAACATAGATTTAGCGATTTAATTACTTCATGACATTGACCTTAAGTTGGTTGTATTAAGGTACTGGGGGAAGGGAGGAGACAATGGAATCTCTCTGTGATCTCACCTCGCTGTGATCAAATAAGCTCCGCCATTTTGTTTGGTCATCACCATCTCTCTGGGGGACAGAGAGAAATGAAGAGATGAATAACTATGTAATATTTGGATTTAATCCTTTTTAGTTGTTTTGGGGAAAGGATGGTGGCAGCCAAGTTTTATCGAGTTAATGCTGTGACCTAGAATGGAAAAAGGAATAATAATAACTAAATAACAAATTTTATATAACACCTACTATATGCCAGGCAGAAGACTGTGAGCAATCCCTATTTTGTGTTGTTTGGTTGTTTTAGTCATGTCCGACTCCTCATGATCCCATCTAGTCTTCTTGGCAAAGACAGTAGAGTGGTTGGCCATTTCTTTCACTATCTTACAGATGAGGAAACTGAGGCAAACAGGGCTAAGTGACTTTTCCAGGGTCACACAGCTAAGAAGTATCTGAGGCCTCCAGACCACGCTCTCTATCCATTGTGCTACCTAGCTGTCTAAGAAATCATAGATGATCATTTTCCCCCCATTGTTGCAGATCTGTTTGCTTTTTAAAGTTGTACTGATGGCTTTTATTTTTACATTATAGTAATTTCTGTCTATTTCCACCCTCCTGGTGATGTGTTGGGGCCTACTTCAACTTGTTCTCGAGAGCTGATTGTTAAAAATTAGTCAATCTTACAACCAGCGCAGGATTTATTGTTTTGTTGACTGTCCAGATGTAGGATAGTGATTGAGAAAATGTTGATAGTGGGGAGGCTAGGTGGCCCAATGAATACAGCATGGGCCCTGGAGTCAGGAAGACCTGAGTTCAAATCCAGACTCAGACTTAACAATTACTAGCTGCGTGACCTTGGGCAAGTCACTTAACACCAACTGCCCTGCCCTCACCCCTCCAAAAAGCAAAAACAAAGAAAAAGTTAATAAAACAACAAAAAAAAAGAAAATCTTAATAGTGCAGATTAAACTTAAAAGTAGATCCTCCATACATTTTTTGGGGGGGGGAGAGTTGGTTGTTAAATTTACCAGCATGCCATCACCTTCCCCTTTTTAAGGAAGACTTTGTTTATTATAGATAGATCAGTGGTTCTCAACCTTCCTAATGCCTCAACCCTGTAATACTTGTACGTGGCTGTATCTGCATGTGGGCAGACCCACCTGGTGACGGATAGAGGAGCCGTGTCTTGGTTCCTAAGACCACTGGAAATATGTGTTTTCTGATGGTCTTAGGCGACCCCTGTGATCCCTGTGAAAGGGTCATTCGACCCCCAAAGGGGTCAAGACCCACAGGTTGAGAACCGCTGAGATAGATAAATGGCTAGATAGAGTGTATATATAGTGTACATATAGATCATGTGTATGAGTATATTTTAAAATGTGAAGTACATAGGTATGTACATACATACACATATGTACTTCATATCTTGAAATATACTTAAAATATTTCTATCTAATGCTTCCCTTTATCTTCCAAGCTAGGGAGAAGAAGAATCCCAACAAAATGACATTTTGATCAGCTCTAACTGGCGCAAAGGCCTCTTCTCTGCTTCAACCACTGATGCAAAGTGTGACCTTGGAAGTTTATTTACATTTTTTGGAACTTCATTTTATCCATCTATAAGATGCAAGGAAGATGGACAGGAAAAATAGCATGAGTCTAGAAGTTTGGAAAAAAAAGAGCCCAACAGGCCTTTGTATGGGAGCATTTTCAGTAAAAGTTGGAATTACAATCCACAAGTGTTTCAGGAGAGTCACCACCTGCATGGTTATAAGCCTATAAATCTGCAGGTCTATCCTTTGCTGGGGCACTAAGGGCATGCCAGCCCTAAATTGGAATAAGTCAGTCTAGAAGTCTCCCCACAGATGTTCGTCTTCTATATGTTGACCATGAGCCACCTCAGCTCTGGCTCTTCTCCTCTGGCCCATTCAATACCATAATCCTGAATATTCTCCTAGTCTATACTTTCTGCTTGATTCCTCTGGTCCCTCTGCCAGGCCATTAGGCACAGTTTCTATGGCCAGTAGGCAAATGCTATTCCTGTTCTCTCCCCACATAGAAAAAGCATTTTAAAAAATTCCAGAAGTCATAAGACAAATAGCAGGTTGCCCTCTGGGATACTCTATGCCAGATGGTACTCAACTCTATCTCCCAAATTAATTTCCACCTCTCTGCTTCCTACACCCTAAACATATCCTAGCCTTTCTTGGTAACAGATGACTTTGGTCATAGGATCAGAGATTTAAAGCAAAGATAAATTATATTGATCAAGATCAAGACACAAACTCAGAAGAAGACAAATGGGTGAAAACAGTTACAACCAAAGATTTTTTAAAATGCTGAAAAGAATTTCTGGAAAAAAAAAAACTAAAGAAAGAGTTAAAAAAAAAAAAGTTTTGAATGAAAGACACCAACCAACCAACCATTATATAATATTATGGTATAATACATAGCAATTTACAAGGTATTACACTTGTAATAAAGAATTTTTAAGAAGAAAAAAAGCAATGAATTAAAATAAACCCACATTATCTATTAAGTCTTATAGTATATAATATTCCACCCCCATGGTCCCTTTACCTTTGCAACGAAAGGAGTGAAGTACATTTTGTCGCAACCCCAAACCCAGGATGAGGCTTGCCTGTGCAATACACAACTTTTAGTGACCACGTTCTCATGTCAGCTTGGCAGATGGCAATTCTCACAACCTCACAGGAAGCAACTCAAGACTATCATAATCAACATGGGAAGAGAGGGCAGGGCAGAAGACAAGAAGGCAGAAGAGGAGAAGTGAAGGAATGGGAAGACAGGAATAAGGTCACTCCTTTTTAAAAATGTCTACTGAGTCATTGATTCTTCCTACTCTGTGGTCAATGAGGGATTGGGTTGTTATCTTAAATCACAAGAGTGTGGAGTCACACAAGACCATTTCCATTTCACAATTAATGTAGGCCCCTCACTTTATAAATGAGGCAACTGTGGCCAGACAGTTCAAAGAACTTGTTCCAGCTCACATAGATGGTAAATAGCAAAGGTAGGATTTGAACCCCAATCCTCTAACTCAAAATTCTGTATTCTTTCTGCTGTACCACATTGCTTCTGAGGTCCTAGATCCAGACCTCTAGATAAAGCTCTATATAACAAGAATTTTTTGCATTTGGTACATGCAGCACAAAATGTGCTTCAAACTGGTTTAATATAAATTCATGTGGGAGTGGACATAAATAGAAAACCCAGAAGACTGTGAGGTCATAGCTGGAAAGGAGACATGAGTAGAAGTATGATTTATGCCTGCTACAATAATTAAATGCTAAGCTCTTTTGTTTTTACATTGCTAATGAATTTCAGGTGCTGTCAGCACCCTCTATATTTTGATGGCCTGGAACACAGCCCTGAATATCCTGTCCTAGGTATGCCTCTGTCATTAGCTTTTGGCTAGGGGAAGCTCTAAGACCAAATAAACTAATGAGAGTGCAGTTGAGGTGTATTTGGTCTAACTGAAAGCCTGTGGGGTGCAGCCATAGGGGTGGAGGCTTCAGATAGACCCTGCTTCAGTAGCATGATAACAAGTGAATAAAATAACCCCTTTGCAAGTGGGCAAAATTCTAATTTTGTTCATTAAAAAGACACGAGATTTCACTCCTACCCCAACAGTCACAGGAGACAAATCACTAGCAGAAAAAAAAGAACTTCAACAAGTATGCTACTGTCACTTCTTATAAGATTGTCAATTCCTGTCCAGATTTCACGCCACTCCATGCCTTTCCTTCATCACTGAGCTCTTCCTATATCCATGTTTCTGATTTTCTTCCTTGGGGGTGACTGGCTTAGAAAGCATTAGCTTGTTCCTGCTGCTTTACTTTGTCCATTTCTCTTTTCTTTTCTCATTTGTACTCGCTGAGAGGAGATCATTGAATGTATTTCTCCATCTGATTGCTGAATATTGCATAACTGGTTGCATTTCTTCAGAGCCATTTGAACACACCATTTGGCTACATCATTGTTGTGTTTATTTTTTAAATACCCTTGTCATTCAGCTGGTCTCAATGGTACCATGTTCTGGCCCTTTCTTCTGTGCTCAAAGCTCAGCTCAAGTATAGTATTCTATAGAACACTTTCTAGTACTCCTTCCTTCTCCAATCGCCTCCACGTTACTTTTCATTTACTATGTGTATATTTTGTATGTGGAGGCAATTTAATGCCATACAGAGATACCAAACACAAAGACCAGCAGAGGTATATGTGATCTTCAAGACTCCTGAGAGAGGCCAGAACCGAATTAAAATGTAATTGGGAAATGTTTGTCTTTATATCCTTAGTGCCTGGCACATAGAACTTAATAAATGCTTGCTGGTTGGTTGGGACTGATGCCCTCAACCAGACTAACATACTTCCCCCATATTCTTCTGGAGGGGATTTTTCTGCTGGTCCTACTATGTACACAGATGTGAATGAGACTTGTCTTTTCTTCACCTGAGCATACAACTGAATTAAAATGGCTAGTCTTCATATAATGCTTTATAGTTTGCAAAACACTTTACAAATATTATCTTATTTTATAGTTATAATAATAATTATTGTTAATTATTTTACAATTGCCCTAGGGAGAGGGGACAGGTGTTATTATTATATCTCCATTTCATAGATGAAGAAACTGATGCAGAGAGAGCTTAAGTGCTTCAAAGATCACAAGGCTGGGATGGAAGAGAGCTTAGACGCCGTCTAATCCATCCCTCTAGCTTTGTAGATGAGAAACTGGAGCCAAGACAGGCTGAATGATTTGCTTCAGGTCACAGAGTTAGTCATTGGCAAAGTCAGTATTTGAAGCCAGGTCCCCTGAGTTCTAGTCCAGCATGTTTTCTGCTCTACCACAATGCCTCTGAAGCTTTAGTACAAGTTTCCAAGGCAACAGAATGTCAGCAAAGAAAAACAAAAATGACAGACCTCCCAAGATTGAGGGACTAATAGTCAGCCTCAGGTGATTCACAGTTTTTATAGTCCAAGGAAGAATCAAGACTCCAAAATTATGCTGCTTTTTGGGAAGTCCAAACTAGAAAGCCTAGATCTTATAGGACATTATGGGTGGGAGAAATGTAAAGGACAACAATCCTGAGATTCTACCTTATACATAGCAGATTGTCAAAGATGACAAAAAAGAGAAAATGATCATTGTTGGGGGAGTGGACAAACACATTAATAGTGTGTAATGGTAACGGGAATTTGAAGATCTTCCTTGCCCCTTAATAGACCCAATGTAATCACATGGAGCCTATGGTGGGAGGAGTTTGCTGAACAGGTGAAGCAGGGCCCAGAGGAAGCTGGGAGTCAGAGCAGTTAGACAGAAGAAAGAGAAAGGATGCAGGCAAGGAGACAGCTAGGCTTGTGAGTGTTTGTTTGTGAGAAGGCTAAAGGATGGTGTGGCTCCCTGCTGTGTTATGGTATATTACCTTCTTTCTTGCTATGATGGATTCAGTTTTCTGGTCTTGGGATTTGGCTTTCTGGGGTCTGAATAAATATTTTGCTTCTGTCTTCTATATGGAGAGTCTGTTATATTTTGCAATTCAGAACTTTGCTTGCCTATTCATAGTCACCATCAGAGCTGTGAATATTGCATTGGGGCTACATTAAAACTGGAATGATATAGCCATTCTAGAAAGCAATTTGAAACAATACCCAAAAAGTTACTAAACAGTGCTACAAGACTTCTACCCCAAAGAAATCAGGACAAAGGGAAAGGACACACACACATACATACATACACACACATTTAGACAGCAGCTTTTGTGGTAGCAAAGAACTGGAAAAAAAAAAGATGCCTGATGAGTGGGGAATGGATGAATAACTTATGGTATATGGATACAACAAATTGCATTATTTAGAAAATTATAAAAAGGATCTATTTAGAGAGATGTGAGAACTTAAATGAACTGATGTATATTGGAGTGCACAAAATTAGGAAAACAATTTACATCATGACTGCAACATAATAAAGAAAATCACCTTTGAAAGAACTAAGAATGCTGATGAGTGCAGTGTTGAACAATGCCTCCAGAGGATGAATGACAAAGCATGCTACCTACCTCGTGACAGAGGTGATAGACACGCGAGGCAGAAGGATTTGTTTTCAAGCACAGCAAATGTGTGGATTTGTTTTGGGCTAATTTGGTAAAAAGAAAGTTTTGATTTTTTAAATTCAAGAGAAGGTTGGGTTTTGTTTTGGTTTTTTTGGTGGAAGAGGAGCACAAATGACAGTGATGAAACATTTAAAAACAGAACAGAGAAAGTTGGGGTTTTTTTTGGTGGGGTGACATAAAAAAGGACAGCTTTGAAACTAACACGCTGAATTTTAGATGCTTTTTTAAAAAAGGAAAGCTGTTCATAATAAAGATTTGGAGTTTCACATGGAATCCCTTTTTTTCTTTTCCTTGTATGAGGGTGTGTTCATGTTAATTGATGTTTGTTAAGTAAGAATAACAAAACTGTTATAAAGAAAAACAACACCATGGATGGAATTTCAGCCAAGAGAAGCTCAGCTGAGATTAGAGTCCACTCACTGAGTTTAAGGATTCCTGGCTCCCTCTTGCAAAAGAACTAAAAAGCAGATATGTGCAGACAGAAATCTCTGAGACAGAGGGCTTTTGAGGGCATCTTGTGGAGCCAGGTGATCCTAGCTCAATGATGAGGTGACCAGTTACACTAATTCAGGCCCCCCAAAAGCTGGAGATCTATTTTTTTTTGGAGGAACAAATCCTTTAGTATTTCATGTGAACTGTCTCTTTGTATTCCCCTTTTTCATGGATTGTCTTTCTAAAATTCTCTGGCCTTTAAACTTACATGGCCTGGATAAGAAAAAATATTTAGGGAAAGAAAGTACTGATTTGTACATTAAAAACACCTAAAAAGAGCATATAGGCATACATAGAATATCTATGTATACGTGTGTGGAAAGAGAAAAACATGGAAAGCATCTTTTCTTCTGAAACTTCCAGTGGCTTGCTGTTGTTCATAGCATAAAATACAAACTTTGCAACTTGAATTTTAAAGATACGCACCGGTTTTTTGGTAAAGATTCTAATTCTAAAATATATGGAAGAGATTAAAATGTATAAAAATGCCATTGACCAATTGATTAATGATCAAAGGAACCAAAAGGGAAATTTTCAGAGGAAGAAATCAAAGTTACCAGTGTCCATATTAAAAAAAAAATGCCCCAAAACATTAAGAATTGTAAAAGTACAAATTAAAATTAACTTTGAAGTTCCACTTTACACCCATCTGATATGCAAAAGGAAAATGACAAACAAATGGTAGAGGGGCTTTGAGAAAATACACAGATTAATGCACAAATGGTGGAGCTTTGAATTGGTTCAGTCATTGTGGAAAGCAATTTGGAACTCTACCCCCAAAGTTACTAAGCTATGCATACCCTTTGACCCAGTAATACCACTTTGGTTTTTTTTTTGTTTTGGGGGTTTTTTTTTTTGTTGTTTTTCAGTTGAATCTGACCCTTTTTGATGCCACGTAGGGTTTTTCAGCAAAGATACTGGAGTGGTTTTCCATTTCCTTCTCCAGCTCATTTGACAGATGAGGAAATTAAGGCAAATAGGGTTAAAGAACTTACCCAGGGTCACACAACTAGTATCTGAGGCTGAATTTGAACTTAGGTCTTCCTGACTCCTGGGCCAGTGCTCTATCAACTGCACCACCTAGCTGCCCAGGTCTATACCCCAAGGAGATCAAATACATATCAAAAGGTCCCATATATTCAAAAATATTTGTAGGGCCTCTTTTTGTGATGGCAGGGAGCTGAAAACTAAGGGGTGTCCATCAATTGGAGAATGGCTGAGCAATTTATGGTACATGAATATAATGGAATACCATAATTTTGTGCTGTAAGAAATGATTAAGGGGATGGTGGAGAAACATGGCAAGATTTGTATGAACTGATGCAAAGTGAAGTGAGCAGAACCAGAAGAACAATTTATAAGCTAATAACATTATAAGAACAAAGAACTTTGAAAGATTCATGAACTCATATCAATACAATAATCAACCATGATTCCAGAAGACTCATGGTGAAAACCGCTACCTACCTCCTGATGGAGGAAAATGGATTCAGAGTGCAAATTGAGACATACATTTTGGGAGTAAGCACAGTTCAGTAATTTGTTTTGTTTGACTGTGTATATTTGCTTATAGGCATTTTCCCTTTTCCCCCCAATGAGGTGGGAGGGGGTAGGAGAAGAATTCAATTTCTTTTCATTAAAAGAAAGGAAAGGTGAAGGAGGGGTGATACGAAATGTTGCATAAACTTTTAGATGAGATTATTGTATTATTAGTTTTACTTAACTGTTCTACTTTGTTACAAGAGACCTGTCATGAAGCCAAGAGTAATTTGTAACTGTTTGCAATGTGAAAAACAAACACATCAAGAAAACTAAAGTATAAAAAAGTAAAAGTATTTTTAAATTTCAGTCATCAATCAGATCAAAAGGCATTCTTAATATGCTTACTACGTGACAGGCACTGTCCTAGGTGCCTGCCTTAGTGAAGCAGGCTCGGTAAAAATCTTCGCAATCTGTCTTTTGTGTTTTCTTCTACCTTATTGCCCATCTTTTAAAATATCTTCCAGTCCTGTCCTTGACTACCATTTTCCCTCCCCAAACCAAAGAATTCTCTCATGCCCATGCTGCTTCAGAGACCACAAATAGTACAACTGGAAGTACCTTAGAAGACCCATCATGGCCCAGAAAGCACTGTCTTTCCAATGTATTAAGAAAGAACCTTGAGTTCAGAGCTGTTTGTGTGTATCTCTTATTT
This sequence comes from Pseudochirops cupreus, assembly GCA_028627135.1. Lineage (NCBI taxonomy): Eukaryota > Metazoa > Chordata > Mammalia > Diprotodontia > Pseudocheiridae > Pseudochirops > Pseudochirops cupreus. Next base: position 155,381,181 of record CM053583.1, read on the forward strand.
CCTACCCTTCCTGACTTCTCTACTTTGCTACTACCAGCTACCTTGCCCTCCTATTACTTAACCTACCCCCCCCAAGATCCCTCCCTTATACTCTCCCCCTCACCCTTTCCCTTTACCCTCTTGCTTCTATGCGAATTTAGAAGACCTTTCTAGTCTTCCAAATATATGTTATTTTTTCTTTATCCCATTCCTTTAATCTAGACACCTTTCTATATCCCCTTCTCCTATTCCCTCATCCTCTTATTTCACAATCCTTCCCTTTTCCACTCCCTCCACCCTAAAATCCCTCCCTTATCTTCTCCTCCACCCCCTCAGCCTTTTATTTCTTCCTGAATTTAGAAGACTTTTATGCTTTTATGGGAGAAGAAAATTCCTGTGATTGGGGCTGAGGTTACCTCCCAATACAGTTAGTCCCAGGGCTGTCTGCTTTCTATTTCAGTAGAACTAGCCTGGAGGTATTTACATTTCACAGAGACCACACCCTTAACTCTTATTTATTTACATCCTGAGGCATTATTTTGTCCTATATGTGGAAGAAATCTGGAGAGGGTGGATTTTCTTAACCCACTCTGTCATCTTCCCAGAATCCTCTGCCTGCTTGATCTCTTGAGCAAAATTCTTATTTTGGAGAAGTTTGAGAGGTCATGAGGATCAGAGGAAATGTCTAGTCTGCCATTTTGTTGGCAATGTCACCCACAAGTCTCCAACATCTGGATGTCAAGTTCACATATTCTGAAGCCCTCCTTGACCATCCCTGCCCAATGCACTACCACCACCACTCCCAAACTCCCACCATCCTTATGGTCTGCAACAATCAGTCAACAAAAACTTTCTGAGAGTCTACTATACACAGTGCACATGGCTAAACATGTACCAAAGTACTGTCTTGTATTCTCCGGTAACTGTGGGTTTGGACATTTTCTCCCCAATAGGATCATGGAAGGCAGGTCCTAGAGAGCATGACTGTGTCCAGTACTTTTTAAAATACTCTCTACAGAATTTCCAGGTGAGTGAGTTTATTATTGGTTTCCCTAGAGGTGGATATACTTTAAACATGGTCCTCTCCAAGGTGGGCCCATAGTTAACCAGGCATGGTTTAACACAAGGAGAGCTGCGACTAGAATCAGAGAACCTGGGTCTGAATCCCAGCTCTTCCACCTACTGCCTCTATGACTTTAGAAATGTTACTTAACTTGACCTTGAATATGTCATCTGTAAAATGACTGACATAGAGCTAAATGACTTCTAAGATCCCTTGAAGTTCTAAATTTATGATCCTGTGATTCTAAGGGTAGCTCGGTTCCTGTTACACCTTGGAACTGAGCTAATTTCTTAGAAATAATTTTAACTGTTAGGAAGCTTCCAATCAGAGCTGGGGGACTCACAGGGCTTTGCCTCAGGGTGCCAACATTTTGGAGAGGGTACATTTCCTTTGGAAAGGGTACATTTCCTTCTCCCAATGGCTACCAATTCTTGTACGTCACCTCATGATTCCCCCATTGGCTCCTGCAAGATTTAATCATTTTGCCCTTCAATGCCTCTTTATAGAGAGACATCTGCCTAATCCCCAAACTCCATGACATTCTCTTTTTAGCTGCTGCTCTAATCAAACTGTGTTTCCTCTAGGTGAAAATGTTCCCATCTCCAGCTCTCCCTTCCAATAGGGGTTCATATGGAACAGGTAATGCCCTAGGGGCTTTCCTAGAATGGAAAGTCTCTGGCAGTGGAGAGCTCCCATGGGCCCCTGAGTTTTTCCTTTACTCTTCCTGGATTTGATGCCCCTGATGGGAAGATATCTTTCTTGATTCTTTCTCTGCACAAAATCTCCCCCCTCCCCCAACTATGACAGGGAACAGTGAGAAAACAGAGAGTGCTCCAAACAGATAAGGTCACTGACACCCTGATCCATATGAATAGATCTGTCACAGGATTTTAATTAATCTTGATAGTTCCTGTTATTATGAGACTTTTCCTTGTGTTTTTGTAAATGAATCTGTCATGGATGGCTGAGCTTTTTGTGCTCCAACTTTGGCCAGACAGATTTAGTTCATTGTCTTCATAGGAGCAGCGCAGCAAGTGCGAGCCTGAAGTAAATGAATGCAAAGTTGGAAATGAAATGCATGGGCCAGGAAGGGGGGGCAGACCTGGAGTCCAAATAGGGCTGCTGTAGTAGACGGAGTGAAGTATAGGGTAAGGGACAGGAAGGAGAGGGAGGTGAAGGCCACATGTTCAAACACAGAAGCAGGGCTTGTTGTCAAGAAGTTAGAAACAATTTGTTGTGATGCAAACAAAATTTCCAGGTGTTCAGGTTACTGTACCTTCACAATCCCTATTATGTGTGTAGGCACTTGTATTTTTAGATCTTTAAAAAGTACCCATTGTTGACCTTTTTCCTGGGCAAATGCATAGTAGCAACAAGATTATACAACTAAGGTGCTGACAAAAGTCAACTGAAAGGCTAACTTGAGAGATGGTGGAAAGACAACTCCTGCTAAATCCATCTCAGGCTACTCTAATCCAGAATAAATATCCCTATTCACTATACTAGGGTACTAAAGGTCAGGACATACCTTGGGTTTGCACAGGCCAGTGGCCCAACAATATTTTGGAGCTGATACTACTGTTATTATGAAAAAGGAAGAAAGAGAGGAGAAGGAGAAAGAGAAGAAGAAAGGAGGAGGAAAAAGAGAAGTAGAAGGAAGAAGAGAAGGAGAAAAGAAGAAGAAGAAGAAGAAGAAGAAGAAGAAGAAGAAGAAGAAGAAGAAGAAGAAGAAGAAGAAGAAGGAGAAGAAGAAGAAGGAGAAGAAGGAGAAGAAGAAGGAGAAGAAGAAGAAAGAAGAAGGAGAGGGGGAGGGGAAGGAGAGAGAGAGGGAGAAGGAGAAGGAGGAGAAGAAGAAGGAGGAAGAGGAGGAGGAAAAGGAGGAGGAGGAAGAGGAGAAGAAGAAAAAGAAAGAAAGAAAAGGAGGAAGAGAACAATAACTCATGAGAGGTAACATGGCATAGTTGAAACAGACACAGCCTTGTAGTCAAGAAAACTTGGGTTCAAATCCTATTTTTTTTTTTGAGAATGGGACTCTTATCTTGTCCAGGCTAGAAGTGACCAATCGAGGGGCTTATCCCTCTACTGATCAAAATGGGAGCTTTGACCTACTCTCTTTCCAACCTGGGTCAGTTTGCTACTCCTTGGCCGCTAAGTACCTCCCACGCATGGGGACTAACCACAGTGGACTTGACTTAGTACTGAAACCCTGCTGGTTTTAGTCCTACTGAAGTTTGGAATTCTCAGGCTCAAGAAACCCACCAATGTCAGCATCCTTAGAAGCAGTATAGGCCTGAGCCACTATAAAGGCTCAAGTCCTCCTTTTGATATGTATTCACCACCTGACCATGGACAAATCATCTGACTTTCAAATGTGCTAAGAAACTCTCTAAGCCATACCGAAGAGTGTATGAGGGAGGTACTTGTAGAAATCCTTGTAAGTTTGTTCTTGATTTATCTTTGAAGTAAATATCCCCGTGTAAAAGCTAAATGAGGTTAACTGATTATGTAGAACTAGGGAAGTCATTGTAGGTTCCTAATAATGGTGGTGGGTTGTAGTTGGTAGAGCAGTAGTAAAAGATACTTCCAGCCCCTTTCAGGTACCTCTGAGAGGTCATGTGGCAGGCCTGCCTTTCTGAGAGAGAACCAGGGCACACAAATTCAGGGGAATGAAACGTCACACACATGTAGAATCCCAGAATTTCAAAATCTGAGGATTGTAAGGGACATTGATCCTTATCTAGCCTGGACTTTTCTGTCTCCCACACCCTCTATCCAAACTGTGGCCAAAGCCTGTCAACATCACCACTAGTACATCTCCCTTATATGCCCTATTCTCTCCTCTGCACTGGCACCCCTCTAGTACTCATCACTTCATGCCTAGACAATTAAAATAGCCTGCGGCCTCTGTTTTGGTAGGAGGAATTTCCACTGTGGGAGTTCCCTATTGCCTAAACAAGTTATAATCTGTGGGTGCAGAAGGCATCGTTTTATACTGTAAGGTTCCGATCAGTTGGATCACAGATTCAGTTAGTCAATAATCATTTATTAATCAATTACTGTGGTGGCAGCACTGTGCTAAGTTCTGGGGATACACAAAGAGACCAAAGACAGTGCCTGCCCTCAAGGAGCTCACAGTCTAATGAGCTCATTTGAAATTGGAAAAGACTCTAGTTCACACCATTTTAGAGATGAGGAAGCTGCTAGGAAACTGTTACTGCTCAAGATCACACAGTAACAAGCATCAGAGGCTGGGGCTGAATGAGACCTCTGACTGCACAGCCAATGGTCAATGTTTTTTGCTGTATGGTGTTGGGCAAGTCACTCAACTGCCTCACTCATTTGTAAAATTGGGGACTTGGACTAGACAGCTTCTGAGGTCCTTTCCAGCTCTCTCTGTGATCCTAGGGGCCATCAGAATTGAGACTAGGAGAAGGCAAAACAGGCAGGCAGCCATCTAAGGTACAACACACAGTGGGCTACAATGAGGGCCAGGTTTTAGTGTGACTATCAGTAAATGTCCAGATTCTGGAGACTGGAACATTCCATAAAACAACAGCACCATGGCAAGTCCCATGGGTGAGTAGCAGTGAAGTCTCAAAGCCTCTGGTGGAGATCTGGAGGGGCACTATTTTCAAACGTAGTATGGGGAATGGGGAATAGTAAGAGGAAAGAAAGTGGTGCACATTAAAGTTTCCAATCTTGCCTTCAGTGTACACACCCAGCTCTGGTGACAGAGAACAGAAGCTTGGGAGCAGAGCAATGGAAAAATGTTGGGAACTGCTGCCAACAAAAAGGTGAATCAGCAGCAAAAGCAAAGTATCCCTGAAGTATCATGTCATTTGAGGGGAAAATGACTCCATTGATAGAAAAGCGATTAATATATTGGCCTGCATATAGGCCAGATTAACACACAGACATACACACACACACTCCCACACCCCTCTTAAAACTGGCTTATATAAAATCTTAGTACGGAATGACAGTTTCAACCTAACTCAAAAGTGACTCAACTAGGAAAGCTGAAATGAGTCAATGACAAAATGAATAGTTGCTTAGAGTGTAATAAGAACCCAAAGAAAGAAGGGAGCTGTGTGGATTGGCCTTCCTATAGAAGGCTTCATGGACGAGGTGGTACTTGGGATGGATGTTGAAAGATGAGCTATATTTGGACTGGCAGGGGAAGGAGCAAGAGGTATTTCAGGAGGGTGGGAACAAAGGAGGGGAGAAAAGAAGCATATCAAGCACCTGCTGTGTACCACACACTATGCCAAGTGCTTTACAAATATTAGTTCGTTTGATCCTCAGAGGTAATTATGTACCGATTTTACAGTTGAGGAAAATGAGGTAGATAGCTAGTAAGTGTCTAAGGCTAAATTAGAACTCAGCTCTTCTTAACTTTAGGTCCAATGTTCTATATACTGTGCCACCAAGCCGCCTCTAATGAGTGTGGCATACTGGAACATCGTCTCCACACAAGGAGGGCTAATATTCAGGTGAATATGGTAAGCTTTTTAAGAACACATCCGTTTTGCAAAAATTTTACATGCCTAATATTCCAAAATCCATGTCTATAGCCCCAAACCTACTCTAGCCTGCATCAACCATCTTAAGGGAAAAGAAAAGCTACATTTAAGAATTAGATTGTCTAGCTTGGTTTTCTACCCAGCCCCAATTCACTGAAAAGCTGCCAAGCTTCCACCTCCTCTTCTAACTTGGTTTGAAACCAAGAAAAGTTCAATAAGCTTCCTGGGAACAATCACTGTTGTACCTCCCAGGATTCCAACTAAGCTTGTAAGATAAGAAGCTAGGCTAACTGAACCTTTAGCGAAGCCTGAGAGGGAAGAATCTAAGACTCTAGAGAACCTATCACCTGTGAATTAATGTTGTTCCGAACTAGAAGATAACCCAGAGACCAGCCCTTCAAAGAGAGGCTTTGCTCAGGTCTGTGGAAAAGCAGCCCTTTATGAATCAAACATTGGTTAGTATTCTGGGAAAGAAGTGGTCTCCGGGGTTGGGAAGAACCAGAGAGAAGATTCTTTGATGTTTTATTTAAAGGTACTGCTTAATCATTCAATAAGAAGGTCCGTTAAAACCATGCAATTGCCCAAAAAAGTGACAGGTATGTGATAAAGTAATAAGACTTTTTTTTTCAAAATTGTAAGACATTTAGACAAAATGTAAGACAAAATGTAAGACATTCACTCATTTGTTCTTTCACCATTATCAACTTTTCTCCTAAAATGAATAAGAGAAAAAAAAGTTGAAAATTGAAAAGTGATTAGAGAAAAACATTCTTAAATAAATTATTTTTCTGTTAACAGGAATGAGATACTCTTGTTATTAGGGTGTTTTATTATTATTATTATTATTAATTAATAATTTAATTGCAAATTTAAATTTTAAAATGTTATGTATATTTATATATACATATATGTAATATATATATATTATCTTTTCAGTTGTTATCCTTTCAGTAAATTAAAATTTAGTTCATGGAACCATAAATATAGAGCTGAAAGGTGCCTTAAAGTTTAAAGGCTTCAACTCTATCATTTTACAGACGAGAAAACTGAGGTTCCCAAGTTAACAAAGGTAGTAAATGTCAGGAACAGAATTTGAACACAGCACCCCAGGTCTTAATCCAAATCCAGTATTCTTTTCAACCAAGCATAGTGATTTGCATTCATTAAGGTCCATTTGGGGCACTCTTATCAGCGACTATAGTGGAAATTAGCCAAGCCGCCCTTCTTTAAATAATGGCCCTAAAAACAGTTAATTATCAGTCAGTCACCCACTACATTAGATTTGGGCATGGCTCCCATGAAAGTTTAGAAGTGTGGGCGCTAGGTGGCACCATAGGGCACAGAGCACAGGGACTAAAGTCAGAAAGACTCCTCCTGAACTCAACTCTGGCCTTAGATAATTACTAGCTGTGTGACCGTGGGCAAGTCACTTAACCCTGTTTGCCTCAGCTTCCTCATCTGTCAAACGAGCTGGAGAAGGAAAGGGCAAACTGCTCCAGTATCTTTGCTAAGAAAATTCCAAATGGGGTCACAAAGATTGGATACAAGGGAAACAACCTAATGACAACAACGAACAAAATGTATCCCCCAAGTCACTGCACTTTAGATCCTCATCTATAAATCCAGTTCCTTTCTTTCCTTCCCAAGGACCTAATCAAATATCCCTATACCACTGTCATTATCAGAGTAAACAGCTTAACTGGAATACATACAAAGAGATAAGGGAAGCAGCATTACTCACATGTACCACTGAATCTCTAGATTTATCTTCTCCTAAAAGTAGAGCCCTTTCTACTCCAGAGTTCAACTTTTATCAAGAGGAGAGCTAAGCTGGACAGTCAGCATCTTCATTTAAGACTTCTCTTCTTCCCATGAAAACAAAGTCTGAGGGGAATAATGAAAAAAACACGCAAAGAAAGGTAGACTAGCTGTACCAGATCTAAAATTATATTGTAAAGCGGCAATCATTGAAACTACTTAGTACTGACTAAGAAACAGAGTAGTGGATCAGTGGAATAGGTTAGGCACACAAGGCACAGTGATCAATAACTATAGTAATCTACTGTTTGATGAACCCAAGACCCCAACTTCTTGGATAAGAACTCGCTATTTAACAAAATGTGCTGGGAAACCTGGAAAATAGGATGGCGGAAACTGGGCATAGACCAACATATGACACTGTATACCAAAATAAAGTTAAAATGGGCACACCATTTAGATATAAAGGTTGATAATATAAGCAAATTAGGAAAGCAATGAATGGTTTACCTGTCAGATCTATCGAGAAGGGAAGAATTTCTGACCAAACAAGATATAGAGAACATTTTGAAATGTAAAATGGGTAATTTTGATTACATTAAATTTAAAAAGTTTTCCAAAAGCAAAACTAATGCAACCAGGAAAATCTAAGGAAAGCAGAAAGCTGTGTTTCCGTTAAAGGTTTCATTTCTCAAATATAGAAAGAACAGAGCCAAATTTATAGGAATCTAGTCATTTCCCAATTGGCAAATGGTCAAAGGATATGAACAGGCACTTTTCAGATGAAGAAATTAAAGCTCTCTATAGTCATATGAAAAAGTGCCCTAAATCACTATTGATTAGAGAAATGCAAATTAAAATAACTCTGAGATACGACTTCATACATGTCAGATTGGCTTATGTGACAAAACAGAAAAATGATAAATGTTGGAGAACATGTGGAAAATTGGAACACTAATGCATTGTTAGTAGAGTTGTGAGTTGATCCAACCATTCTGGAGAACAGTTTGGAACTACACTCAAAGGGTAACCAAATTGGGCATAGAGTAATCCCACTACTAGGTCTGTATCTCCAAGATATTTATATCCACTCTTTGTGGTGGCCAAGGATTGGAAATTAAGGGGATGCCCATCAATTGGGGAATCACTAAATGACTTGTGGTACGTGAATGTATGCAGTACTATTGTTCCATAAGAAATGATGAGCAGGCAGACTTCAGAAAAACTTGGAAAGACTTACATGAACTAATGCTGAGTGAAGTGAGCAGAACCAGGAGAACATTGTATATAATAACAGCAATATTGTACTATTATTAACTATGATTAACTAGATCTCATCAATATAATGATACAAGACAATTCCAAAAGACTCTTGATGGGAAATGCTATCCGCATCCAGAGAAAGACGTATGGAGTCTGAATGCAGATCAAAGCATACTATTTTCACTTTTTTGTTGTTTTTTTCTTTCTCATAGTTTTTCTCTTTTGTTCCAATTATTCTTTCACAGCACTAGTGATGTGAAAATATGTTTAACATGATTGTACATGTATGAGGTATATCAGATTGCTTGCTGTCTTGGGGAGGGGGGACTAAAGTGAGGGAAGAAGAAAAAACTGGAACTCAAAATCTCACAAAAAAGAGTGTTGAAAACTATATTCACATAACAATTGGGAGAAAATACCATGCATCTGGATGACTCTTTTTCTGAAATTTGTAGAGTCTTTTTTTTTTAGGTGAAAATTGGAGATCCCATGTGTTTGTGAAAGAGACAGATACACTAAATTAACTCATGGCCCAATGTCTACAGCAAAACTGGAGAGTTATGTGGAAGTTTGCAGTGATTTCTCAGTCACCGATCAAGGCAGAAATTCTTTGATCTTCATCTAACAGGATTCTGTCCCCTTCCTCATACTTTCCTACAATACAGCGAAGGAATCCTTTTCTTGTTTATAGCATTTACCATAACCTTCTTGTCATTGTGGCACTGGAAGCATGCAACTCTTGTGTACCAAACCTCAGTTTTCTACCCCCTGCTTTCATGGGTTGTGTGTGTCATCAAAGTTTAATGCGCTCCTGGGTTAGTCATGGCAATCTCTTTAGATATTCTTCTCCTTCCTCATCGGACCCCTTTGTGACTGTGTCATAAGGATTTTGTGCTTAAAAGCCCACTGTCCCTGTTAAAAATTTTCCTCTTTATTATCAGGAATTTGGCAATTATGAATAAAGACGAAGCTTTCCCTATACAAAGAACAGCAAAAGGGGGCTGTATGTGAAAATGAGATTCACCATTACACACAACTTAGTTTATTTTAAAGTATATTTCCAATTGGTTATGGCAGCTCCAACTCCCCGCTTCACTGGCCTCTGTAACTGCCTTCTCTTTTATTTGTGTTTTTAAATGATTCACGTTATTTGTGGAGCCCATATGGGATTGCGCGCTGCCATGGAGGCTGAGGAGGGAGGAGAGAGAGAGAGAAAAGTCGGAACTCAAGGGATTGTGGAACTGAACGCTGTAAACTACAAGTAAATAGATAAATTTTTAGGAAAAGAAAAAATATTATTCCATTATCAACAGTCTCTGGGAGATGTTACATCTAAGCTGGGTTTGTACCAGTTGTCTAACATATGTTAAATTTTGGCTATCTGTTGCATACTTAATTGCATAATATGCAACAATGAATAAAAATAGTTTTCTTAAGGGTAAAAAAAAAGAGATTCATTAATGTTCTTTTTTAAAAATCTCATTATCACTACCCTGACACTCTGCCCACTCTCTCCTCCTCCCTGCCTCATCCCAAAGCCGTCTGTTCCTAAGTCAGATACAAATCCATACATTGGCCATGTCTGAATGTAAATGCCTCATTTTGCACCTCTACTTTGTCACCTCCATGGCAAAAGGTGAGCACCTTACTTCATCATTTGTCCTCTGGAGTCACAGTTGGTCACTGCATTAATGAGAGTCCTTAACTATTTCAAATTTGTGTTTCCCTGCAAAGCGTTTTAATAATATTAACTGTTCTGTTGGTTCTGCTTTCTTCACTCTGCAATACTTCAGCAAAGTCTGACATTTTTCTGTTTGCATCTCAGCATTTTGTACGGTATTTGTCTCATAGTAGGTGCTTAATAAATGTTTTTTAATTTTTTTCAATTTATTTATTCCTTTTTATGGTACAATAATATTCCATTATATTCATATACCATATTTTGTTCAACCATTCTCCAATTATAGACATCCACTTTGTTTCTAGTTCTTTGCTGTAACAAAACTTTCTGTTACAAATATTTTTTGTACATATGGGTCCTTTGCCTCATTCTTTGATTTCTCTGTCGAATATGCAGTAGTGGTACTGCTGAGTCAGAGGATATTCATTGTTTAGTGATTTGTTGAATATAGTTCCAAATATATTTGCACCATGAATGGATCAATTCACAATTCCACCAAGACAGCAGTAGCATACTTCTCCTCTAGCCTTTCATCCTCTTTAAGCCAATTTATTTTTTAAGTCTCAGGATATGAGTTTCTACCTATCAGAGAAATAACTAAGGTGGAGCAATTGGAGTTCTGTCCAGGGCACCAAAATTTAGAGATGGCCTGAGAGCATTTATTTTTTAGCTACACATTATTCTTAGAAAGAATAATTAATTAAAATGTGGAGCTACCAGACGGTGTACTCCCTAACTCTGATGGAGACACTCTAGGTGAGTTTCTTACCATAAAGGCCAGTCCCCTACTCTGTCCCTGATTGGTGATTTCCCTTCCCTAGCAATGATCTCACAGTATCCTGGCTTTTCTGGTTCCCTGCCATATAACCTTGAATTGGAGGGTCTCTCCCTTTACTCTCACCTAATTTTGTCATTGAAAGTTAATTTGAGAATGAGTTTTAGGACACTTTTGTTGCTAGTTATAGCTTTAAATTCTTTGAAATTGAATCTTGCAAAGTAATTCCACAAATTTTGAATTTACCTGAGCATAGATCATTCAATATACATTTCTCTACCTTGTCTGATGGAACATCATAAAAGAAGGCTTGGTCTAAGAATGTTACAGAAGTCCAAATGCACTATATTTACAGCAAGTCCCTGTTTTATGTCAAAAGGAAATTACTTTTTCCATCTCAGTGACTCCAGCAAACACTTGGGTGGTCCATACTGGGGACTCAACTTGTGAATTCAAATAGGAGTTGGGATAGCTGCCCCAGAATATGAACGACCAAAAGATGATAGAGGGTCAGTGAATATGGAGGAATCATTTCCAGTCTTATTCACAACATTGATGTTTCCAGTCTTTATACCAACAAGAAAAATCCAAGCTCAAGCAAAAGTGGTATAGTGTGGGTAGTGCACACCTTTGTTCACTGTTTGTCCTTCATTCTAGAAGACAACCATGACATCAGGAAGGTGATATCATGACTTGCAAGTGAATTAGATTTAAGTGAGGCAGGACGGTGCAAAATCACCAGCCTCGCTATCTCCTCCTGAGCCATCTAGCTCCAGTGGCAATCAGGATCAGGATGACTGAAGGTGGCCCAAGATGCAGTGGATTGAGAATGAAGGAAGACGTGGGTTTGAAACCTGCCTCTGACATTCACTAGATATATGACTCTGGACAACTCACTTAACTTCTCCTAATGTGTAAAATCAAGAAGGTTAGACTTAATGACCCCCTAAAGTCCTTTCCAGCTCCAAATAAGGGACTCAACATCTTTGGGCCAGTTTTTCCATCTGTAAAATGAGAAGGGCTGGATTTTAATGATTCTTAATGTACCTATATAGCTCTAAGTGGGCCTGAAGTCAGGAAGATCTGAATACAAATCCAGTCTCAGATACTTACTAGTTGTGTGATCCTAGGCAAGTCAGTTAACTTCTGTCTGACTCTGTTTTCCTCAACTATAAAATGGTCATAATAATAGCATATACCTCCCTGGGTTGTTGTGAGGATCAAATGAAAAAATATTTGTAAAGCACTTAGCATGGTGCCTGGCCCACAGTAGGTGATTTATAAATCCTTCCTTCCTTCTCTCCCTCCCTTTCTTCCTTCCTTCTTTCCTTCCTTCCTTCCTTGCTTCCTTCCTTCCTTCTCTCCCTTCTTCCCTTCCTTCCTTCCTTCTTTCCTTCCTCTGTGCCTTCCTTCCTTCCTTCTCTCCCTCTTTCCTTCCTTCTTTCCTCCCTCTGTCCCTTTCTTCCTTCTTCCTTCCTTCCTTTCTTCCTTCTTTCTTCCTTCCTTCTTCCTTCCTTCCTTCATTCCTTCATTCCTTCCTTCCTTCCTAAAATATTACCTAACTTCTTTGGCCTCAGTTTCCTAATCTGTAAAAAGAGCTGGATTGAATTTGATGAATTCCAAGGTCCCTTCTGGCTGTTAAATCCCCAAACCTGGGATCCTAAGCATCCTCTCTGTATGCAGGCCTGCACCTTTACCCAAAGTATAAACAACTGGTGGCTAGAACTTGAGAATGGGGCAAAGCAGTGATTATTGGCATCCTGAGCCAACTTCAGAATGGATGTCAGTTGAACTAATGTTTCCTTCTTTTCAGAAAAGGAGCTGCCTCTGCCTTCAACCTTCAATGTGTACGGTAAGACAAATTGGAAATAAAAACAAAAACAAAATCCCCAGGTTGACTCTGAGGCTGCCCACTGCCATTTCAAATGCAAATGCAAAATCTCCCAAGCAAACTGTAAAGCAGCGTTGCCAAGGTGGGGAGGTGAGGCAGGCCAGGGGCACCTGGCAAGCCACCGAGGCTCTGGAAGGAGGGCTCATCCCCTTAGAGCCCTGGAGCCTTTTAATTCTCAACTTTGCAAAGATGGAATAGAACTTTATCATCTTCCCCTTCCCCACATCCCACCCCAAAAATGTCCCTGCAGGGCCAGAAATATTCAAATCAGAAAATGTTGTTAGAGTTGCCACAAAACCTTTGATCTGAAGAAGCCTGCTGTTTTACTTAGAGGAAGAGCAGGGGACATGGTGGGGGAGGGGGTCCTCATTTCAATTGATGATTTCAAAGAGTGAATCTGAGATCAGAGAAAATTAACCGAAACCGAAGTTGTTGAGCCCTGAGAATGTGTGAGCGTTTACAGGTAGGGACTGCGTACAAGTGTATCTCCTTTGTGAGTGTTGTGGCCTTCCTACTTATTCTGGACACAGTGTGGCTACCCATTCTGCAGTGATGTTTCATAACATTCGGGCATTTGGGGCAGGATATGCAAATCTTGTCATGCATGGGGTCAGGGGTCAGAGATGAGGAGGGGAGAAGGAGAGACAATGAAACCCTGCTCCCCACACTTTGGGCCATTGGCCTAGTAGACTGACTTGTCCTTCCTTCTCCCTTCTGGGAATGCCTGAGAGGCCTCAGGAGCTGGGATCCTAATCCTGCCTTCCTCATCCATAAAGTGAAGGGGTTAGAAGAAATGGGCTGCTCTAGAGCTATGACTTTAATGAGAGCTGTTTTGTATATAACTTTGTAAGATTTACAAACCACTCTAGACATTTTTTCATTTGAGCCTCACAACGGTCCTGTGAGGGGGAATACTAGGGAGAGAGAAGCAAACAGGGAGTAGTAACAGAGAAAGAAGGCTTTAAGGAAAGTTTTTTAAACTGAGGTCCATTTTAAAAAATGTGTTTTGATAGTTACATCCCAATATAATTATTTCCTTTTTTAATCCTGTGCATTTGATTTTATGCATTTAAAAACATGGACCAAAAACATCCACAGGCTTCATCTGCCTGCCAAAAGAGTCCAAGATGAAAATAAGGTTAATAGGCCCCAACTTAGAAGGAGGAGCACCTGGATTCAGATCCTGTCCTGGACACTTAGTAACTATACAACCCTGGGCAAAGGAACATCTTAGTCTCAGTTTTTTCATCTATAAAAGAGGAGAGACAGAATAAAACGGCTCCTTTCCACATCTCCAATAGATCTACAAAATATATCAGACCAAATCCTGATAGAGAAATCCTGAAAGACACAGTGAGTCCTTTGTCCAGTCCAGATCAACAAAGGGGGACAGAGAAGTCTATAGAAATTGGGGTCAGGGTCAAGTCAAGGCTGAGACAAGGTAAGAGCATGCCACTCCTAAAGAACTTCAATGCCCAGAGGGCTTCAGACCAGCACAAAAGAAGGTCCTAGACCAATGGTTCTCAACCTTCCTAAGGCTGTGACCTTTTAATACTCGCATGTGGGCGTATCTGCATGTGGGTGGACCTGCCTGGAGACAATAGAGGAGTGGTGTCTTGGTACATATACACACAGAGGTGACCCCTGTGAAACGGTCGTTCAACCCCCCCAAAGGGGTCGTGACCCACAGGTTGAGAACCACTGTCCTAGACCCATGGTGTGACGCTCCCAGACCTAGAATGAAACACTCCAACAGGTACAGGTGCCAACTAGAATCTTTGCCCACTAGCCAATCCTGGTTCGTAGATCCAGGGTGAAGTGAGGAGATCTGCATGGTGGTGTTTTTCTCCCAGGTAGGAAGGCCCTAGGTGGTGTATCAAGAAAAGATGTTCAGAAGGCAGCAGTAACAACATAAGGCTCAGAGCAGGGTCCTCCGTCATTCAGCCCTGTCTACAGAAGAATCATCAAGGCAGGAAACCCAGACCAAGTTACCAATGAGACTTAGCTCTTTTGGAGCCCTGAAACCTTGCAGTCCTCAGACTGTCCCTGAGATCCTGGAATAACACAGTCTGGGCTGACTAAAACAATTTTTTTTGCCAAAAATAAAATGAGGATGATAATAGAATTTCCCTGAATTTACTTAGCAAACCTTAAACTACTATAAATGTCAGCTACTCTTAATACAGATATTATTCCCACTTCGTGGATCAGTAACTTCAGGGTCACAGAAATTAAGTGACTTTCTCACGATCACACACACAGAAGTTCACAGAATAGCAAAATCACAAAATCTCCAAGCTATAAGGGACCTGAGAGGCAGACATGAAACTAGAGGGAAGTGATCAGAGCTTTGTCTCCAGGTGCTAAAATTTAGAGCAGTGGTTCTCGACTTTCCTAATGCCGTGACCCTTTAATACAGTTCCTCATGTTATGGTGACCCCCAACCATAAAATTATTTTCATCCTCCTTCATAACTGTAATTTTGTTGCTGTTATGAATCATAATGTAAATATCTGATATGTAGGATGTATTTAAATTGAACATAACCCACAGGTTGAGAACTGCCGATTTAGAGGGTGCTACTGGCAGTTGTGACTCCTTCTACTGTTAGACACAAATGAGTTTAGCATTTGGAGTAATAATAATTAGTTAAAATAGGAAGTTACCAGGAGGCAGAACAAACACCTGAAAGAGGTTAGTCTAGTCTTTAGTCCAGCCTTGCTGTCCTGCTCCTCTCCCGATGGCAGCCTGCCAGTGTCCCAAGATCTCCACTCATGTTGGGCCAAAAACTGAGGATTCTTCTCAGGTCTCCAAGACTCCAGGCACATTTTGTGGTACCTGCCCCATTTCCTTGACTGGCTATGGCTCTGGTCCATCCAAACCTGTAACAGGAAGCCCCTTTGAAACAAGTGATCACCCAACCTTTGCTCAAAAACTTCAGGTGAGTGGAAACCCTCTAACTCCTGAGGCAGCCCCCCCCCCCCACTGGATTGTGTCTCTCATCAGTAAGCTTCACTTTCCCTCACAGCAAGTCTCTATCAGCATCTCTGCATCTGCCAATCACTTTCTCTTTTACACAACAGTGCCTCAAATACTTGAAAACAGCTATCATGTGTTTTTTCTAGACTAAATTACCTTCAGTTGCTTCAGTTGATTCTTGAATGGCATTGGTTTTTTAAAAATTATTTCAATGAAAAAATTAAGTTTTCTCTCCTTTCCATCACTTCTTCCCTTTGGAAAAGAAAAAGGAAAAATAAAACCCTGTAAACATACATAGTTAAGCAAACTTACGTTGTCTGTGTCCCAAAATGTCTCATTGTACATCTTGAATCTATCTCCTCTTCTAGGAGGTGGGTAACATGCTTCATCATTGGTTGCCTGGAATTAAGTTGGGTCATTGCATTGATCTCAGGTCTTGAGTCTTTCAAAGTTACTTGTCTTTGCAATATTGTTATTGTTGTATAAATTGTTCTTCTGGTTCTACTCATTTCACTCAGAATCCATTCATATATGTCTTCCGTTACATCAGCGGTTCTCAACCTGTGGGTCGCGACCCCTTTGGGGGTTGAACAACCCTTTCACAGGGGTCACAGGCATTGCCTAAGACCATATTTCCAATGGTCTTAGGAACCTCCTCTTGGTCTCCAGGTGGGTCTGCCCATATGCAGACACGCCCCCATACGAGTATTAGGAAGGTTGAGAACCACTGCATTACATTACAGACCACAATTTGTTCAGCTGTTCTGGGCAACCCCCAAGTTTCCAATTCTTTGACATTCCCAAAAGGATTGCTGTAAATATATTTCAATATACATACGAGTCCTTTTTTTCTTTTTAAAAATTTCTTTGGGAAATAGTTCTAGTAGTGACATCATTGGATCAAAGCTATTCAAAAGTAAGTGGCTTTGGGCGCATAGTCCCAAATTTCTTTCCAGAATGACTGAGCCAATTCACAGTTCCACTAACAATGCACTAGTGTAGCCCAAACCCCTCCAATACCCGTCATTCTAAAAATCATTTTTGCATCTCTGAAGGGCGTGAGGCAGAACCTCAGAGTTGCTTTAATTGGTATTTCTTTAATTTTTACTGATTCAAAGCACTTTTTATACGGCTGTTGATGGGTTAGATTTCTTTCTTTGAGGACTTCCTATTTGTATCTCTTAATATGGCATGATTTTCAGACCCCTTCCCTGAGATTTTGCTTAATCTGCTCTGAAACCAGGTCACCACACATATAAATACCTCCAAACTATACCACATTATACTCTGGTCCTCCTCTGTCTCCCACAGGAACTCAGATTCCTGCCCTTAGGGCCTTAGTTTTGCCCTTATCTTACACAGAACTAGGTCACCAGGACACTTCCTATGTCTCTCTCAACCAGCAACAGGGTCCAATGCTAGCTCTTCACCACGTAGTGAGAGCCCTTTTTAGAATATATATGCCTTTTGCCTCTTGCCTTTTCATTTTTATCTTCAGCACTTAAAATAATGCTTGTCAGATGGTAAGTGCTTAAGAAATTACTTTCCTTCCTTCCTCCCTCCCTCCTTCTCTCTTTCTCTCTTTCTTTCTTTCTATCTTTCTTTCTTCCTTTTTACTTCCCTTCCTTCCATTCATTTTATGTCCTTCCTGAAATATGGCAACTGGAATGAGGTAAAGTGCTTCTAATATGATCTGACCAGGGCAAAGTATTTCAGGATAGTCTTCCTTATTATCTTTACACTACCTCATTTAGCATTGGCCAACATGGCACCATCAACAAAGTCAACCTGATTAGCTTCATTTATCTTTTCAAAAGGTTACTAGAAAGGTAAGCTGATCAGAGCAATACCATAGATGCAGTATATCTAGATTTCATTTGACAAAGTCTGTTATACTACCTTTGTGAACAATATGGAAAGATATAGGCTGAATAAAAATACAGCCAGGAGGACACAGAACCAGTTGAATGAATGAATGTAAAGAATGATTAATGAGTTGATGTTACCTTGGTGGTTCAATTCTCCATCAATTTTCTTCTTTTTTTCCCACTCCTTCTTCCCACTGAGGCAACAGACCTGGCTCATTTTTGTTTTTCTCTGTAGTTATAAGCTGGAGGCATCAAGCCTCTTCCATCCTCATTTCCTTTTCTCTCTCTGGGTGATATGCACACATTAGCATAAAGCCTGAAGGCTTCATTTGATGGGGTGCCACAATCTTGTAGCTTCTGAGACTCAGGGACCTGGCATCTATATCTGTTGAGATAATATTCAACCCCATGCTTCTTGATGGCTGAATTTTTAGGGGAGAGTATCTAAAAATTGATTGCCAACCCATAGAAATTCAGATACCCACAACCAAGATTTGCATTTTCTATTAAGCTAAGTTCCTCAGAACAATCAACCTGTATTTTAGCCCTATGTGTACATTTGACACACATTTCCCTCTCTTGAGAAATGAATTTTATTTTTATATGACATTAATTTTCCTTTTGCCTACAAAATAAACCATTGTGTGTAATACAGAAATCAAAAAAAAAAGGAAAAGTAGTTCAGTAAAACCAGCCTATCAATCATGTCTGATATTATGTACAATATTCCAGACTCATATTCCAGACATAAGGGAAAGCACATTTTCTCAACTTTTCTCCAGGGCCAGTTTTGTTCATTATAATTAGACAATATTTTTTCTTTCTAATGCCAGTGTATAGTTGCATATATTTCTTTTCAGCCTTGGCATCAGTTCATAAAAGTCTACCAAAGCTTCTCTGAATTGTCCATTTTCATTATTTCTTACAGTATAGTAATATCCCATTATGTTCCTGCACTACTATTTGTTTAATCAATTCCCTAATCAATAGATAGATAGAGGGGTGGCTACATGGTGCAGTGAATAGAGCACCAGCCCTGGAGTCAGGAGGACCTGAGTTCAAATGTAGCCTCAGACACTTAACACTTACTAGCTGTGTGACCTCGGTCAAGTCACTTAACCCCAACTGCCCTGCCCTCCCCCCTCCAAAAAGAAAAAAAAAAGAGAGAGATAGAAAAAACATTTATTAAGCATCTCTTGTGTTTCAAGTGTTATGCTAAGCATTGCAGATACCAGTACAAGAAAAAAGATAGATCCTACCCTCAAGGAACTCACATTATAATGGGGGAAGACAATACATAAAGGGAAGTTTGAAAAGAGTGGGGGAAGGTACTCCCTTAGGGGTAAGGCAACTGGCAAGGAAGAAGAGAAGTTCAGAGAGAGAACTGAAGCTTGAATGAGGCCCTTCCTGAACTGGTGGTCACGGTCACCAATCAGGAGAGGGGCCTCAGGACTAGGTTTCTCCAGTGGGGGAAAGTGTAGGACCTCTGCTTTGTTTCTCCCTATCTTTCATAAAGATCTGTGTGAGAGTGAGTAGGCTTCTAAAATATCCTGTTGTCAATTTTCTTATGATCCCAAAAGGGCTTGGAAATACAACTAAGACCATTTACAATAAAAATCAGAGCGAAGTGAGGATGCCCATTCCCCCACTGTTGTTTGATAAAGTTCTGGAAATGCTCTCAACATTAATGAGACAACAGAAAGAAATTAAAGACATAAATACAGGTAAAGAGGAGAGAAAATTATACCTATTTGATGATGATATAATGGTATACTTGGAAAATCTTAGGTAATCAGCAAAGATACTAATTGAGACAATAGCTTCAGCAAAGCTGTAGGATGCAAAACACACCCTCAAAACTCAAAAACATTTCCATGTAAGGATAACATTCCTCTCTCACCCTTTAATTTTTTTGTATCTCCCTTACCAAGCTGTTCACTCTTTTTTCATTATTTTCTTGTATCGCTCTCATTTCTTTTTCCAATTTTTGCCTTTACCTCTCTTACTTGATTTTTCAAAATCTTTTTTGAGTTCTTCCATGGTCTGATACCAATTCATATTTTGCTTGGAGGCTTTGGATGTAGGAGCTTTGACTTTATTGTTTTCTTCTGAGTGCATGTTTTGATCTTCCTTGTCACCATAGTAACTTTCTATAAGCAGAGTTTTTCTGTTGTTTGCTCATATTCCCAGCCTATTACTTGACTTTTAACTCTTTGTTAAGGTAGAACTCTGCTTCCAGTAGGGAGGGCACACTGTCCCAAGCTTCAGAGGACTTGTGCAGCTGTTTTCAGAGATACTTCTAGAGACTTGTAAGTTTTCAGTTCTTTCAAGTAGAGAGGTGTTTACTCCTTTCCTGCCTTGTGCTCTGGGAAAGGAAGAGCATAAAGTACATGAACTGAAATTTTCTGAAGTTTCAAAATTGGAGAACCAAATTTAAGTGACTGTACTAAATTATACTAAGTCAGAATTATATAGGAACCTCTAGATTTGGAACCTGAGAAACAGAACCCCCTTTAGGCCTGTCCTAAGAATAAAGCCTATTGTCCAAGAAAAGATATCTAGGGACCAGATAACTACATGAGACATCTGGGAGTCAAAATGTGCTGGTTAAATGAAAACTGAAAATGGGTTACTAGGACACAAGGAGACTTGATGTTAGTTAATATCAGTGATAACTGATTGTTTTGGTCTTTTGTTTCAAAATGTTTATGTTTTCCTTATATGTAATCTTTTGGTTACCTTGGTGACATGCAAATCTCCCTTCTCAAAACTAGTCCACTATGAGCCCTCTAAGTAGTTTGATCTATACTGTGACATTAATGTGACCTGACTTAATGTAAGTATGATCATGAATTTATGTAAAACCTTATTGCATTGTTTGAAACTAGCCCTGCATGACTGAGAAACTGGGCCATCTCTATATAACCTATGTTATACTGACCAGAAGCTCAGATCCAAAGATTGATGCAAGGAGTTTTCTCTAAGGACCCCTACCATGTTCCTTCTGACTACTCCCACAGCTGTGGGTGTGGATTCCTGAAGAAAGTCCCTGTTCTTGAGTGGATGGCAGAACCTTTCGGGGACTTCAAGGTTCATAAAGCATGGACCCAGAAGCAGCCAACATTCAAACAAAACAGCTGTCCCAAGATTCTGGATGAGGGCTGGCCATACTGTCCTAATGTTTTCCTCTTCCCTTTTGTTATGTGCCCAACCACCAAAGTCTTGATTCAAGCCTGTATTGGCATTTTCTGCTTCTACAATCTTGCCCCATTCTTTTCTGCTTACAAACATACAACGGCTAGCAATGGTATCTGGGACACACTTCCCCAATAAGTCCCCTCAAGGAACTGACCTCCTGAGATAAAAATTGCTTGTTCTGACCAAACTGGTCTCTCTGACCAAACTGGCTTATAGGTGTAAGCCTCTCCTTTATTGGCCAGAAAGGTAAAGGTTCTTTCAGATCCCCTCCTTTTGTCCAAAAGGAAGAAACGTCAAGATATCAAGAGACACCCTGTTACCTAGAGCTAAGGCCCAACAAGCAGGTTGTGTCCTGAGCTTGGGCATAACAACATTCTTTTGTGCTCATTCTCTGGCAAAATCACACAGTTATTATATTGTTTTGACCAATAACAGGTGTTCTCTGAGTTCAGACAAGTACCAGACAAGCTTGGACAAGTTCTGGTCATGAAGCCCTGCTATGAATCAAACTTGTCATGTTGTTGATGTTACCCCTGCACAACCACTGGTATATTATTGAGATCTCCCCCACTAGGGATGGGTCTCGATACATGTGTCTAATTTGCCTCCTTGCTTACGAGCCATTTAGCTCACTTTGAAATTAAACTTCTGTTTGATTTCTGACTCTCCTGTCTCTTGTCTGCTGTTTGACTCTGGCCATCCATGGGTTAGAGGCTAATTTAGTCCAGTTGACATTTAGCACTTAATAAATGTTTCTTTCTGTCCTTCCTTTTTTTCCCCTTCTAATATGTGATAGCTTAAGGATGAAGCAAATTCCATTGAGATGCTGTCATGGTAAAAGACAAGGTCTTAGATTGGCTTAATTAGTATACCAAGTAAAGAATGAAAGAAGATTGACTATGTGTGAATTTACAGATTCCTGGTGTCTACAGTCAATGTAAATAATGTATTACCTTGCTATAAATATTAACTCTACAACATTTTAGATCTTTAAACAAATTAAGAAGGAACTAGAGTAAATGGAGAGAGTCTGCTCCTAATGATCTTTTTTAAATACTTGTCTTCAGATGCTTAGGGGCCCAAAGGGAGTTCCTGAAATGTCACGTCATCCTCAAGATACTGGTCGACAGTGTGAAGTAGTCTGCAAAAGTCAGAAAGTAATACATTTCACCAACTTTATTCTTTTTAAACCGCCATGCAAATTAGCATCAGCCCACAGATGCAGAGGCCTTAAAACATTCTGTGAGGAAATTAAAAGTGTAGTAAAAATGGAGCATTAGTGCTGTCATTCTCCAGGGGGATGGATGCTTCATTTCTATAACCCTAGGAAGTCTATTCCCTCTTGACATTATAGCCTTTCAAATACCTGAAAACAGCTAGCACATTCTTCCTAAATCTCCTCCAAGCTAAACACCTCTAATTCCTTTTTTTCTAAATCTTTTTTCAATTATCAAGCATTTATTTTTTCCTCCCTTCCACAATGAAAAAAAAATTAAAAATCAGTCAATAAACATTTATTATATTTATTTATTATATTTATTATGTACTATAAAATGAAAAATCAGTCAATATACATTTATTAAGCACCTGCTATGTAAGTGTCAATTGTTATGATAAGTGCTGGGAGGTCAAAGATAGTCTCTGCCCTCAAAGAGCTCACAGTCTAATGGGGGAGACAACAAGAAAACAAATATGAATAAACAAGCTATATACAAGACAAAAAATAATTAAAAGAAGGATTGCCTAGAGGCAGTGAGGGCTCAGTTGAAGGTATGTAACATAAATTTGTAGTGTGACCCATCAGAACAACTGTATCATATTCTCCACCTTCATTCAGCAGGACATGGCGGAAGACAGAAGATGGTAGAAGTGATCCAAGGCTGAGGCTTGGCAAGGTGGAATTGGTGATATGATAAGGGAGCTAGGAACTCCAGAGAAGAGTACAGTGTACAGCTGAACTGGTTCACCAAGCGGTCAAGATGGGGAAAGGGGGAGCGAGTGATTAGTGCAGAGGAGATAGCCTGAGAGAGAACTGAATGGTTGAGGTATTGGAGGTTGGCATATGGATGAAATGTAGAGTTTAGTGAAAGAAGTTAGAGGGAAAAGTAGAAAGACAATAGGTTATGATCAGATAAGGGAATTTTAAAATTCTTGAAAACAACCAAAAATACCCAAACTATAGCAAATCAATATAATCAAGCACAACAAATTCTCATATTGACCTTGTCCGAAAATGTGTCACATTCTGTATATCAGCCCATCCCCCTTCCATCAGGAAGTAGGTAACATTTGCCGCCAGTCTCCTGGAGTCATGACTAATCATTGCACTGATCAAAGCTATTAAATCTCTCACAATTGTTCATTTTTACAATGTTGATGTTACAGTAGAAATTGTTCTAGTTCTATTCACTTCATTCTGTACCAGTTCATACAGCTTCCCATGTTTTTCTAAAGCCATTTCCTTCATTTCTTACAGATCAATAGTATTCCATTATATTTATAGAACCATTATTTGTTCAGCCGTTTCCCAACTGGTGGGCACCCCCTTAGTTTTAAGTTCTCTTTGACAACAAAAAGACCTGCTATAAATATTTTTTGTGCTTTACTCTTTCCTTATTGGCTTGTAAGTATAGGCTTATTAGTAGTATTGCTGGGTATTTCCAGTTTCTATAACCAACCCTCACAAGATGAACTGGAACCCCTTCACCTTCCTGGTTACCCTTTCCTGGAAGGACCCCGGGTTCTCAATGCTCTTCCTAAAACTTGGTGCCACTACAGATGTAGTCTAACCCAGGGCGGAGCATGAAACAGGCCCATCACCTTTATTTTGCGCTGAACCCTGGAATGATTACAAAGTTTCCTGAATTCAATCCAGTTACTTTGACATCCAGAGAGAAAATCAGATAGTTTGGTAATATCATTATGCACCCTGTAAACCTGAATTTCTTGTACATCATGAAGTGACTGCCATATTGGAGCCTTAGAAATTCCACTGTTTCTAACCCAGGTCTGGATTCTACCCTCCTCACTCTGAATAAAATTGTCCCTACTTTCTGTCACTACTCAGAAGAACCCATAGCTGGCTCTTGAGATACCCCAACAATTCTCAATTGTGAGAACACTAACTTAAACATACAGAAGGTTCAGAGCCATTTCTAACATTTTCCATTTCCTATGTTTTTAAAGGGAGTGGAGGGAGGAGAGGAGCAGAGAGGGAATAAGCATTTATTAAATAACAAGCACTATGCTAAGCACTGTTACAAATATTACTTTAATTCATCCTCAAAACAACCCTGTGAAGCATATACTATTATTAGCACATATTTTACAGTTGAGGAAACTAAGGCAAACAGGTTAAGTGACTTGTCCAGGATCACATAGCTATTAAATGTCTGAGTCTGGATAAGAACACAGATCATGCTTATTTCAAGCCAAGTGCCCTGTCCATGGTGCTGGCGGTTGCTCTTTTCCAGCTTAGCTCAAAGTCTCAAGCTGGTTTTTTTAATCAGTCTGGGCAATTCAGAGGCCTTTCCCATGACTTTTGTTTTCATTTGTTTGAGAAACTGAAGTTCAAATATAGTTAGGACTTTCTGGTTCCCATTTCGACCTTTTCCGGGCAGTGGTTTCCAAATGGTGATGGCATATTATAATAACCTGCATGCCTTCTTTCCTTGTGGCATTTCTGTTTCATGTCCTTCACAGGAGAAGGAAGAAAATAGAAAAAAGACAAATCAAACAAATCCCAGAGGAAGTGAACATAAAATCTGAACTTGAGTATTGCCTGTGAATAAATGGAGAGTGAGATGGATCACACACTGAAATAGTTCATCAGTCTTTCTACCCTGAACAGGAAGAGCAAACAGATAAGGAACTAGCCTTGCAACTAAATGGAACATGAGAGAGGGCTGGGTTCCACTCGGGTGATTATGCAGCACCTTAAATCATCACAGATTGCTCTTTGACACAAAAGCCCATCTTTTAATCTTGTTTTATTGATATATTTTGTTTTTACACTATCTCCTCTTCCAAGTACCTCTCCCTGCTCTCCTTCCTACCTTTACATCAAGGAAGGAAAAAACTTGTTCAGGAAAACCAATCAATGTGTCACTTGTGTCTCCCAGTATATACAGCATTACGCACCCATAGTCCTTCCTCCACTCCTGCCAAGATAAGAAGGACAAAGCTCTTTACAAAGATAGTCATTTAATCCTCACAGCAATCCTGTGGTCTGGATGGTATTTTTATCTCCATTTGAAAGATGAAGAAACAGGCTGAGGGAGTTTAAATGGCTTGCCCAGGGTCAAGAGGAAGGTAAGATAAGAAAGAGGAAGGAAGGAAGGAAGGAAGGAAGGAAGGAAGGAAGGAAGGAAGGAAGGAAGGAAGGAAGGAAGGAGAGAGGGACAGGAAGACCTCTTGATTGATTTATGAAAGTCATATTCAGGTATGTAAATTAGGATTAGAATATGTTTTCATTTTCTACAAATACAATTATGTCTCTCCTCTTATCTCATAGCCTGGATATGATCCTTGAGAAAATCCCAGGAGGCACAACAGATTTAAAGAGTTAGAGAGATAAGTGCCTCTGTGTCAGTGTGACCTTTCATGGGTATAATCTTCCATGAGAGCGTCCTCAGATCCCCTCATGAAAGTCACAATGTGCTCGAGTGTCCATCTTGGAAATCACATGATATTTATATTTCAATACTTTAAGGATCTGTGATTTTACCAGCATGGAAAATGTCTTCCATGATGTAGATTATAAACCCTCATGCCTTAAAAGGCAGGTATTCTTTGGATATTGCTATAGCCAAAATAATCTATGACCTGTGGAGCAATGGGCTATTAACCTAGGAATGACCCCTCCATGCATTTACTGGGCTAGTCACATTCTTTTCAAATACAAACTCCAAGACTTTCTGGTCTGCTAGGAAATACTTCTGCTTGTGTGCCACTGGTATAGCCTTGGAGGGCCCTTTGAAGATTACATAATCCTTAAGTTTGATACCACTGATGTAGTCCATCTCTTTCATTTTGCATATGAGAAAATTGAGGGACAGAAAACCAGAGTGACTTGTCACATATATTTCCAGTGGAAGAGTCAGGATTTGAATCTAGGTTTCCAGGCATCTAGGTAACTGGGCCTAGAGTCAGCAATGTC
The DNA here is from genome assembly GCA_028627135.1 of Pseudochirops cupreus. Classification (NCBI taxonomy): domain Eukaryota; kingdom Metazoa; phylum Chordata; class Mammalia; order Diprotodontia; family Pseudocheiridae; genus Pseudochirops; species Pseudochirops cupreus. Next base: position 155,407,317 of record CM053583.1, read on the forward strand.
TGAGTGTGAACCTAGCCTCAGACATTTACTAGTTCTGTAACCCTGGGCAAGTTATTTAAATTTTTAATTAAAAATTAAAAATTAAAATTTGAAAATTAAAAATTTACATTTAAAAATTTTAATTTTTGAAATAAAAAATGTCAACAGAAATATTCATATCAATAACCTACGTTGTTTTGGAGATCAAATGAGACAATATCTGCAAAATGCTTAGCACAGTGCCTCTCACATAGTAGGACCTTAATAAATGCTCATTTTCTTCCTTCCCAGCCACTGACTCTAAACGTAACAATCTTTCTACTATACTACTATGCCTCGTGCATAAGGGAGAATACCATTTGTCCTACTTATTTAGCTCTCACAGCTGATTTTAAAAAGGAAGAGATGTGGAGAATGCCTTGACAAATTGTGACACATAAATACAATGCAGTAGTGCTGTGCTATAAAAAATGACAATTGTGATAAATACAGAGAAAACCCAGGAAGACATATTAAATGGATGCAAAGAAAAATAAGCAGAATCTGGAAAACAATATATATAGCCATTATGACAATGTAAGTGGAAAGAAAAACCATAACAAAACAATTGGAATTGGATAATGTGAAATTATAATGGTGAGATATAAAGAGGCCCCTGGCCCCATTTCTTTGAAGAAAGGAGTAGGGAAGCCATGGGAAACATTGCATATAATAGAAGACTTTTTCAATACGTTGATAGGTTTTGCTAAATTGCTTCTTCCCGCCTTTAAAATTCTTTATTATAAGGAATGACTCCCTTGTTAAAAAAAAAGAGGGGGATATGTAGGGAATGTAAACAAAAGATTTAACTTAAACAGTTATTTTAAAAATCATTTTTTGATTTACATTTAAATCATTAAATGATAGTGATGTGTTTTTATAGGACTTGGTATCAGAAGCCCTGAGTTCAAATCCAGCTTCTGACACTTACTGTCCTTGTGATCTTGGGCAAATTTTCATGATTTCATCAGTAAAAAAAAGGGGGAGGGAAATCTTTCCTGGTCTTGATCTATGGTCCTACGAGCCTGTGAACAGCTGACTTAAACTTATATCAAAACTTTGCTATTTACAACCTTGGTCAAATTACTTCCTTAGCTCCAGTTTGATCATCTAGATAATAATCATTTTTTAAAAGACAAGGTTGGAGAAGACGGTCATTACAGTTCCTTTCAGTTCTAAATGATCCTATGGAAAATCAGTTATCTATGAACTGTTTTACATAAATTATTTTACAAACTTTCCTTGAAAGATTGAAATAAAGAACTCAATCTAGTGAAGCTATTTTTCTGTTTCTGGTGCTTAGGAGAATAAACTAAGGCAAGAGGATAAGGGGTTTGTTTTGTTTTGTTTTTTGGTGGGTTTTGTTTGTTTGTTTTCTTTACTGCTATTACCTGGAAAGGACTGTTTTGTCTCTTATCTCATGGAATAAAAACCAAAAAAATTTAAAAATAAAAATAAATGACCCTATAAATTTTCACAATAAAAGGGAGAGGAGAGGGAGTTGTGTTTAAAATAAATGTTAGAGGAAACTAGATTCACCTTGCTGCCCTTTTGAGATTTAAGAGTATTACTAAGCCAGGCTAATCTAATGCAGTCTGTGAATATTATTGTAATTTGAATGAAAGATTATCTAGTCTCTAGGGCATCCAGGAAATTGAACTCTTATTTCAATGGCTTGCTTCAGCTAGCTGTCCCAGACAAAAGAAGTAAGTGCAAGAAAAGCTTCCCAGACCATAAGCAATAGACTACAGTTAGTTTGACTCTGAGAAATGACATATTCTGGCTTCAGTTCCTTAAGAAGCCTTAGTGCATGAGCTCGAGGTCACCAACTAATGTCTTCTTGCTTGGTGATACCATGGTATAAAAAGGTACTTACATAACAACCTTATCACTTGGCATAGTCTTTAGGAATTTTTCTGAAAATTGTAAACTTTGAAATAAGCTTTCTTTTTCTCTCTAACTTTATTATATGAAATCCTACATGAAAACCTATGGTTCATAGCTGTTATTTTTTTAACTTTTATGAATGAATTTTTTTTTGGCATCATTTTGATCTCCTAATAGACTCACCAAACCCTAGCAAATCCTCCCTAAGAACAAGAAAAACTGATACAATGAGTCAGGCAACATATTCAACATTCTGTACTCATATCACTTTCTACCTCTCTCCTCCCCAAAGGAAGTGTTTTATTATCTTTCTTCTGGGACCAAGTTTGGTCATTTCATTTCACCACAGATCAGTCATTCTCAAGTACTTAATTAAGATCCATTGCCTTATTTCTTGTAATCATTATAGATCTTTTCATGGTTCTACATCCTTTACTCTGCATCAGGTCATATCAGTCTTCCTATATTTCTCTGAATTCTTCACATTCACCGTTTCTTGATGGACAATAATATTTCATTACCTTCCTATACCTCTGCTTAATTGTTTCCCAATCATTGTACAAAGACTTTGTTTTTAATATTTACATTTAATAGTGGGGTTGCTGGTCAAAGAATACCTTAATGACTTCTCTTACATAATTCCAAATTCTTTTCCAGAATAAATGGACCAGTTCACAGGTCTTTCTTATGATCCTTCAAACACTTTTTCCATCTTTTATCATCTTTACCAATTTCAGACTGAAATATTAAGGCTGTTATATACACAATAAAATAGAATCTTCTCACTTAAAAAGGATCAAATGAAATAAAATTTGCAGTGTTTCAGCACAGTGTCCTGTACATAGCTGTCATTTAATACATTCTTGTTTCTTCTCCAAAATCAAGAAGGGACCTTAGAGATCATTTAGTCTAATATTCTCATTTTACAGAAGACAAAACATTCATTGAGTTTAAATGAAATGGTAGTCATATAGGTAGAAAGTAAAAGAGTTGAAATTTGTACCCAGATACTCTTGACTCCATATACAGTGGTCTTTTGACTGTGTGTAATGGTAATGCGAATTTGAAGATCTTCCCTGCCCCTTAATAAGCTTAAGGGAATTTGAAGACCTTCCCTGATTTAAAGATCTTCCCTGTCCCCTAATAGGCTGAATGTAATCACATGGAGCCTGTGGTAGAAAGAGTTTGCTGAAAGGTGGAGCAGAGTCCACAGGAAATAGGGAGTCAGAACATTTGGATGGTAGGAGAGAGAGAATGGTAGGCAAGTAGACAGCTAGGCTTGTAAATGTTGGCTTGTGGGAAGGCTAAAGGATGATGTGGCTCTCTGCTGTGTTGTGATGTATTAACTTCCATGTTGCTATGATGGATTTAGTTTCTTGGTGTTGCGATTTGGTTTTCTGGTGTCTGAATAAATGGTTTGCTTCTGTCTTCTATGTGGAGAGTCTGTTATATTTTGCAATTAAGCACTATACTGGCATATTCACAGTCTCCATCGGCACTGTGAATATTGTGTTGGTGCTACACCATACCATGCCTGCTTATATCTTTTCTTAATTTCGAGGAAGGCCAATTTGTGATTTAACTGGAATTCCAGTATGGAACCTCAATCTACCACTACAATTCCATAACTCATCTGAATCATTTACAAACTTAAATTATTTAAAAATTGAACTGAAAATATAAATGAAGAGGGGACCTGGAAGAGGAGTGTATGGGATGCTTTATGAAAGTTTTTTTGGTCATCATAGAACCTTGAGCTAATCTTGATCATGATGAGAAGAGTATCCCAGAATCTTACCCAGAGCTGAAAATGTTGTACCCAAACCCAAATCTCAGGTCACCACCTGACTTGTGGCCCACCATTAGGCTCCTCTTGTATTTCTGTCTTTGTCCCGGTTTTATATTTTAGTTTGAAACTGCTTAAGGCATGTCTGGGCATATTGCTCAAGGCATTCCCTGACTCTGTCTATTTCATATTTTCCCCTTGAATCATTATAGTGTACCAGGCTCATTATGGTGCAAGGATCTTATCTGAGTACCATCCTGTCCTGCCTCACTGACCAAGCAGAGCCCTCACCTCCTTTGCCCAGAACATGACCCTGCCCAGTTCTGGGGGAATTACAGCCCCCTATGACTACAACCCAGGGAATTCTAGTTCCTCTCATCCCATACCCCTCCACCGAATTAACGGTTACACCCCTTGTACCCTTGCACCATACTCCCCTGAGTCATATAGATTTAACCAATGGCTGTTCTTTGCCTCTGTGTGTCATAGCTTCTGCTAGCTCCCCTCCCTATTATAATTTTGTGGTTTTTAGCCTATATAAACCAAGATATGATTTTCCAAAAATTACTACTCATTTGAGTGCTGATCACTTGGGTAGTCGAGCACTTAATCAATAAATCCACCTCTAAATTTATCATGAACCCAGGTCTCAGCTAGCTGCACAACAAAAAGAACCTTGGATAACAATGTAAGTCTTACCACTCTTATCCCCCACTCCAATTTTATTGGTTATTTTTCTTATTTCAGTTTAAGTGACTTGTCCATGGTCCCATGGTTTATACATGTACTTGAATCTACATCTTCCTGACTGTAAAACTGACCTTCTATCTACCACAGTACAATATCTTCCCTCTCTTTCAACAGGACAAAGAGAAATAGAAAAGTGAAAAGTTTTTTTAATACATTTTTTTGATGCATAGTCATTTCTGGAAAAAGACAGCCCCCCACTCCCCAGTCTTCAGATTGAAACTTTCTTGAAACTTTCTTTGGAACAGATGCAAAAACATCCATTATACCAAGCACATCTGACAATGTATACAACACTCTGGTAGTCCCTTGTTTCTCTCCTACAAGGAAGGAGGGAGGTCTTATCTTTTCCTGGAACCATCACTGATTTTTTTTTTCAATCATGGTAGAATCTTTTTAGAAAATGATATAAAATAAGAGAGAAGTAGTATGATTTTCTGCTTAAAATGTTAGATGTGGAGTTCAAATCCTGCCTCAGAACTGTGTTAGAATGAGCAAATCACTTCACCTCTTAGAACCCACATTTCCTCATCTTTAAACTGAAGATATGAACTAGCTAAGGAGTCAGGAAGACTCGTTTAAGTATCACCTCTAAAAGAAGCAGGTTATGTAGCCCTGGCAAGTCAGAACTTCTCAATGCTCATCACTCTACTCCACCCAACCAAGCACAGAGGAGACACTGGCCCTATGCAAAAACAGGCCAGTAGCACCTACTATGGCCAGTTCACAAAGTTATTTTGAAGGAAACTTTGTAAACCTTAAAACACAAATGTGCATTGTTATTCATACCCTTTGACAGGGGGCGGAGCCAAGATGGCGGCGTAGAAGCAGCAACATATCGCAGCTCTCACATAGCCACCCCAAAATACCCATAAAATAGGACTCTAAACCAATCCTGGAACTCCAAAACGCACACAAAGATACTTCCCACCAAAGTCAGCTCGGCTACGAGGAACCATATCAGCACTGCGAACCGAAACCAGCCTGGCCTGAAGCCGCGGCTGTGCCCCGGGGGCAGCTGGACGGGAGGAGCGGAT
>CM053583.1:155413291-155429591 GCA_028627135.1 Pseudochirops cupreus
ACTCCCTTTTCATGATTTTCTTGCATCATTCTCATTTCTCTTCCCAATTTTTCCTCCACTTCTCTTATTTGGTTTTCGAAATCCTTAAGGTGCTGTATGGCTTGTAAATAGTCTTCATGTTTCTTGGATGCTTTTTGTGTGGGAGTTCTGACTGTGTTGTCTTCCTCCTGTTCCATGCTTTGATCCTTTTTGTCCCCTAAGAAGGAATCTAGAGTTCAGTTGCTGTTCTTACTTTGCTTCCTTTGCCTGCTCATGTTGTAGTCAGTTAATTACTTGATTTTTTAGCTCTGTGGAACTCTGCTTCCAGAGGGAAAAGCTCTGTCCCAAATTGCTGGGGTTTTCATAGCTGCTGGAGCTATTAGGAGGTTGCTGGTTTTTTTGCAGCCCCCACCAGCTTTGGCTCACTGAAAACTGCTACAGCTGCCACTGATCCACTCTCCCGAAGGCTCCACTGCAGCTAGTCCTGGGCGTCCCAGGGCCAAGCCACTGTTTCAGGCTGGGCTGGTTTCGGCTCCCAGCATGCTGTGATGAGCCCTTCCTGCTGAGCTGTCTTCAGCAGGAGGTGTATTTTTGTGAGTTTTGGAGCCTTAAAATTTGTTTAGAGTCATATTTTATGGGTATGTGGTGGCTATGTGGGAGCTGCAGAACCTTGTTGCTTCTACACTGCCATCTTGGCTCTGCCCTCCCCCCAGTAGTCATGTTATAAAAGAAGAATCAGAACAAAAGGGGAAAGCCATGAGAAAGTAAAAACAAAGCAAAACAAACAAACAAAAAAAGAAAATAGTATGATTTGATCTGAATTCAGACTTCATAGTTCTTTCTCTGGATGTGGATAGCATTTTCCATCATGAGTTTTTTGGAAATGTCTTGAATCATTGCACTACTGAGAAGAACTAAGTCTATCAAAGTTGATCATAGTACAGTGTTGCTGTTATTTTGGTCCAATGTTCTCCTGGTTCTGCTCCCTTCACTTAGCACCAATTCATATAAATCTTTGCAGGTTTTTCTGAAATCTGCCTTCTCATCATTTCTTATAAAATAATAGTATTCCATCATATTCATGTAGCACAACTTGTTCAGCCATTCCCCAATCGATGCACATTCCCTCTATTTCCAATTCTTGGCCACGACAAAAAGTTGCTATAAATATTTTTGTATATGTGGGTTCTTTTCCCTTTTTTTTTGATCTCTTTGGGATATAGGCCTGGTAGTGGTATAAGATACAATTAAATTTTGTTTCCACAGAAATTATATAAACACAAAAATTATATGAAACTTTATTTGAAGCCATACTGATGGCTAACGTCAGAGACAAAAACTGCTTGTAGAGGACAGGAGGAGAGGCTGGCACCTGAAAATCAGCATATCTAAGAAGGCCTCTTCTTGTATATCAAAAGGAACTGACAGGCCAAGTGCTATTAACCTCATATTAGATAATGGGATTTTTTATTATTGATATCCTGGGCTAGAATCTTCAAACAACACTTTTGTCAATCTATTAGCAATTGAGGAGAAACGTTTTCTCATGCTATCTGATGCAGACAAATGGGGAGGCTACTAAAAATATTCTGGCTTGGCATTTCCTTTTATAAAGAATAAAGTATATGAGGATGAGAAGGGGGCAGGGATTGAAATGTGGAAATGAGGGGATGTGGTCAAGGGGCAGGATTTAATGAATCCTGCAATGCTAACCAATGGGATTCAAGGCTTGAAATTTGAATCTGGATGAATTATAAAGAGTGTGTAATTAGCTTAACTTTGGATGTGTGCTTTTTACAAGGGGTAAAAGGTCAAGTTACCCATCTGAAAGGACATGAAATAAAAATCATTTTTTTTCTAAATTCACTCATGGCCAGGTAAAATTATCTGTTATTTCTAACAGCAGTATTGCTGGATCAGAGGGTACGCACAGTTTTATAGCCCTTTGGGCATAGTTCCAAATTGTTCTCCAGAATGGTTGATCAGTTCACAACTCCATCAACAATGCATTAGTATTCCAAATACATTCCATTTTTGCATAGCTCTAATTAATAGGAATTTTTCCTGTATATTTCATGGAGGAAAAGTCCATGTTTATGTACTAATTTGGATAACACAGATCTCCTTCTGTATCTGGAGATGACTTTCTCTGGGAAATCTACTTGATGAGGAATGTTCACCAAGAAAACTCAATGTGGTAGCAATAGAATTGGGAGAAGGTTGGCAAGGACTTTGCCATAATATCAGGAATGCCACAGAAAGGTTGCCCGCTCCCTCGTGCAGTGTTGTTAAATATTTCTTTAAGATTTATCAAAACTTCAGGGTAATTTATATTGCCCTGGCTGCCAGGGGCATGATAGAAGTTGGCCCTAACCTATAAGAGAAGCAGGCACTAACCTAGTATCAGAGGAATCTGGGAAGATTTCAAATTGATAGGGTTTGCTTAGGTGAAAAAAGGTCTTGACAATCTCCCGAGAAATCTTTTTATGTGCCAGCTGGGAGCAGCTCTGGATGTTGCTAAAAAAAGAATTGGGAATATGTTGATTAGCCCCTAAACATATTGGCTAGGAAGTCTATCAAAAGCGTGCCATCACTTTCTTTAAGAAAGAAGTCTTAGCAACAAATAGGTGGTAACTCCAGCAGGTGGCAGCAATAGCTCAATTCGGTTCAGTCATTTTTCAGTCCAGTGGAGAAGCAGCAAATGGTAGCTTTGAAAGTGTAGAAGGATTAGGGGCAGCTAGGCAGCACAGTGAGTAAAGCGCAGGAGTCGGAAGGGCCTGAATAAAAATACGAATGACCTCAGACACTTGACACACTTACTAACTACGTGATTTGGGCAAGTCACTTATCCCAATCGTCTTCCCTTCCCCCCTCCAAAAAAAAAAAGTGTAGAAGGATAGGGTGGTTTTCAGGGAGAGAAGTTGGAGGCAGTGGTCCAAGTGTTACATCTACAAGGATGTCATAGGTACATGAGTTAAATAGAGTGGGTTCTCTGTCCCACTATGTGAGAAACTAGGCAATCATACTTCTTTAGTATAGAAAGAACAGTAGTCTTTTTTTTCTTTGGTCTCCAATTTTCTTTACTATCTTGGTCTTTTTGCTCTCTCCTTCCTCAAATGTAGTACCCCAAATTGAACAGAATATTCCAGATAGGGTCTAATTTGGGCAAACTATAGTTTGTGTGTGGAAAAAACAGGAACCATAATCATTTCACATCATTGATGGCCTAACAATGTGCAAACCCCCAAGATATCTGTTGGCTTAATAGTGTAAATGTCTCTAACTGCTATGAAAGGAAAATTAAAATATAACAAACTATACTAGGACACAGTAAAGCAGATGGTCTCATCCACTGTTGAAACAACTGCTCTTGGCTAAGAGATACCTACAATTTTGTCTAAATGGACAACTCCCTTTGGGTGCTGCACTAAAACAAGGAATATTTTCTCTATATGGCAAATATATACCCCAGAAATCCCTCCTTTTTCCGTAGCTGGTACCCCCTTTCTCTACGCATCCCTCTCCTATTAAATGCTTTACTTTGTCTATCCCAGGATGCCACAAATTGATGATGATTACTTGTATAATCCAAGTGGGCTTAAAAGTTATAAAAACTAAATTTGGCTAGGAAGTTGAGCTGCTATTTGTGAACAGTCTTCCTTAACATACAGATAAGTTTCTTGACTTTCAGTTTGACCTCCTATCTTTGACCCATGGACTTTGACCCCTCCACTGGTGGGCATGCTTCTCTGAAGAGATCCCATTCCTTTCATTTCAAAGAATTCTCCATCAGAAGTGGCTAGGTAGTGCAGTGAATAGAGCCTTGGAGTCAGGAGGGCCTGAGTTGAAATCTGGCCTCAGACACTTGACACTTAACTAGTTGTGTGACCTTGGACAAGTCACTTAACCCAACTGCTCTGCGTTCCCCCCTCCAAAAAGAAAAATAAGAATTCCCCACCAATAGTAATATTGTTTTCTGTTTCATTCTAGATGCTAAACTTCAATTAATGCATTTTAAAATTATACAAGTGTTTTGGCTTCTACCTTATACTAGTGATACAAACTGAGCTTGTAATTCCCTAAAACATCCAGGTACTTTCCGCAGGAACTGTTTTCTGCTCATGCCTCACCGTCCTTTTACTTACGCACTTGATTTTTTTTTAACCCAAGCAAAGGACTTTACCTTTTTCCTTATTAAATTTCATCTTTTCTCAGGTTCAGGACATCATTTAACCCTGCTGTAGTATTTCTGAGTCTCATTCCTTTCATCCAACCTGAGGTTTCTAAGTAGCATAGTCAAGTATTGGCCTTGGCATCAGGAAAATCTGAGTTCAGATTCTGCCTCAGACACTTCTTTGCTGTGTGACCCTGCGCAAGTGATTTAATAGCTATCAGTTTAAGTTCTCTTATCTGCAGAATGGAGGAAATAGATAGTACCTACTTCAAAGAGTTACCATGAAGATCAAACGCCATAGCATATGGAAAGTGCTACATCAATTCTAGTTATCATTCTTCTCAGTGTTATTGTTATTATTATCACAGCATTATAATTGTCATTATTAGCATGTTGGTTTTCTCTTACGCCATTTACCTGACTATACTTATTTCCTTCTGGCTATACCATCCATGTCTTCATCTAAATTATGATTAAAAATGTTGACTAGAACAAGACCAAACAGCAGTAGGACACTCTAGTAGAGTGGACGTTGCTCCCTCAACATACAGAATTGTTATTATTAGCATCCCTCCAAGTGGAAGTTTCTTCTGTGTGTCTGGTTATTCCAACCAGTTCTGAATCCTCCTAACTCTACCATCGTCTAGCCTAGAAATGTCAAATCCTTGGCCCAATACTCCTGAGGTGCTGCCTAACCAGACTAAAATATATTTGGAAAATATTTAATAAAATAAATAAAAACGCAATAGAACATAGAGAATGTTAATACATGGTTTTCTAAGTCCATCTGTAGGCCCACAGGGAACATAACACATAGTATGGTAGCCTCCATCGTCTTTGAGTTTGACACCACTGGTGTAGTCCATGCCTCTCTATGTTGTCCACAGAGATACCTTGAGATATTAAACTAATATCTTTTTGAAATCCAGGAGGTTTCATGTCTAGGGCATTATCCTAATTTATTAGGCTAATAACCCTGTCAGAAACTCAAAATAGGTCCAGATTTATGATTCAATGGTCCATACTCCTCAGGAAATATTTGAGTTAAATGGGAGACTAATAGTCAAATTTGTCCAGAAAGAAACCCCAACGTTATAGTAAACTGACAATCTGAATCCCAACAAACTAGAAAGTTGAAATCAATAAGTATTTATTAAGCCCCTACTAGGGGCCAGGCACTGTGCTAAATACTTGGGATAGGAAATGAAGCAGAAGACAGTCCTTGTCGTCAAGAAGCTTACAATTTAATGAAAAATAACTAATGTTTATATAGAGCCTACTATGTGCCTGGTGCTGTGCTAAGCGCTTTATAAATATTATTTCATTTGATCCTCACAACATATATACTAGGTATATACTATTATTAGCCTCATTTTACAGATGAGGAAATAAGCAAACAGGTTAAATGACTTGCTCAGAATCACACAGATAATAAATGCCTAGGTCAGATATGAATTCATAGAGAAGGAATACTGTCTCCCTCTGCCTCCAGATTTCTGAATCATACCCATCCTTCAAAGTCCAGCCCAATTCTCCCTCCCTGCCTTTTTTCAAAGGTTTCATTAAAGACCCCAGCCCCTAGTGTACTATTGCTTCAACTAACCTTTTATTGTATGTCTTTATTTCGTTCTTATTATATACATTAATACATATATACATTAATTATACATACATACAAACATTAATACAATATTACATATTGCCTTGTAGTATCTATGTGCATTACCTTTCCTTTAAAATTTTAATTGATTAAATTAATTAATTTAATTTAATTTTCTCTTCCTCTCCCCTCCCCTAATCAAAAGAAGAGAAAAACAAAATTCTTGTAACAAATATGCATAGTCAAGCAAAACTAATGCCTTTATTGGCTACGTCCAGAAATATATGTCTCATTCAGTAGCTTGAGTCAATCCCCTCTCTATCAAGAGGAAGGAAGCATGCTTCATCATAAGTGTTCTGGAATCATGATTTTTCAATACATTAATCCAACTTCTTCAGCCTTTCAGAGTTATCTTCACATTATTGTTATTGTATAAATTGTTCTCCTGGTTCTGCTCTCTTCATTCTGCATCAGTTCATGCAATTCTTCCCATGCTTCTCTGAAACCATTTAATCATTCCTTTGGCTCTTTGAGGTTAAGACAAGGTTTTACATGCCTTAGTCTTTCCCTGTAGTGTTCTGAACACTTAGGTGAGGGGTGCATGGAAGAGATCTATGATTTCATAATGAGGATACTTCTTCTACCAAGGCAGAGCCCCACCTGGTTTGTTGCTCAGAGTCTCTGTTGCCTAGAACACAGAGAGATCAAGTAACTTGTACAGGTTCACACAATCAGTCTGTCTGAAGAGTCAGAACTTGAACACAGATGTTCCCAAAGCCTCAGCTTACTTTTTACCCATTATGCTCCACTTCTGTCACTCTCCTGACCTTTTAAAACTCAGAAGGTCATCAGCTCCAACTTCTTTCATGCAGAAAGAAAAAAAGACTGCCAAAGTAAAGAAATGAGGCACATGTCCATGGGGCCACATTAGCCTCAGATAGGAAAAGGTCAGAAGCCTCTCCCCTTATGACACTGTCTCTCAGGGAAGGAGTCAAACCAAGAGGAAAAAGATCCAATTAAGAGAGGAAGAAGCTAAGGCCAACTAAGGTCTTTTGAAGGCACCATCGGTTCTGGTTTTGCAACTATTGTTCCAAAGGCTGCCATTTACCAAATGTTTAAAGGATCAGAAGCAGTTATAAAATATCTCTTCAAGGCTATTCCAATCCACATTATCATGATTCTCCCATAAGCAGGCTCCCCAGTCTTTTCCACATGGATAACTGCAACAGTGATACTCTGCACATGGGCCCATTGGCCAGTCCGCCATTTTACATGTATAACATGCTGTAAATCTTAAAGTGCTCTATAAAAATCTCTTAATATTATTACATTGTATTATGCTCGTTGATGTACATGTTCCATCCCCATATCGCCCCAGTCCTAACAATGTAAGTTTCTGGAGGACAGGGACTGACACTCCTTTAGACTCTGCCGTTTCCAGTTCCTGTTACTCTATCCAGCACACAGTAGGCACTTAATTGAATTGAAAATAGTTGACATGAAAGAAAGAAATACTGTGAGAGGCATTATTTAATTTTAGACAGCTTACGAGTCCTTCATCTGAGCTCTACTATCTTTGGCTTGTTTGGGGGGAATTCAATTCTATGGCAGAATTAGAGCTACCAAGGCTATACCCTAAATTCGGTTACACTTTGCTCTAACACTGGGCCCAAGAAGAGGTGGCCAACTACAACAGCAACAATGCCAAAGGATATAGGCCCCCTGTTACTGGCAGCATGACTGGCCGTTAGCCCAGAAGCACAAGAGTCTGGTGGCAGCAGGGCGGAATTGTCAGTGTGGGTCACTGGGGTAAAAGGAAGAGGATTGATGGAGGACTTAACTGCAGAGGCTGGGGTTGTGCCGGGGTCGGGACTCCATTCATATCAATAGCAGCCTCTGTTACCTCTGGAACATTGCAATAATCAAGTTCTGTATGTACTCATTGGCTAATTTTCCAAATGAAATCTCTTGGGCTCTCTTCCAGCTTCTTTCAGCATCCTCATCCCAATACACTTGGTGTGCTTTTTTTTTTAATAAAAGGAAATTACACACACACATAGACACACAGACAGAGCTGTGTTTAAATAATTAACAAATCAAGGATTAAGGATAGAGATTTCCTGGCTTTTCCTGGTTGGAAGCCAGCTGCTTAACAAAGATCAGAATGATGAATGGGCCATTGGTGGGGGGTGGTATTAGAAAGTGGGCTGATGCCAGTTTTCGGGACACTCTCTGGTGCCAGGGCCATGTCAGTACTTGACAGGACAGCCACAGCAAGACATTCAATCCTTTACTGGGAAAACCAGGGCTTCACTATTCCCCTTGCTCCAGCAACTGAGAATGATATACTTGGAAGCTGGAACCCTTATGATGTGCCAAGACCATGTTGCCCAAGACCCATGACCACACAGAGTAGCCAAAGAGGGTATTCAGTCCTCAGTCTCCCTGTCTGAAGCAGGCAGTATGTTTTATCTTAGCAGCAGGTGATGCTAGGTACCATTTATCTCCTCCCTCAAAACCAAAGATTCCTCACCATTTTTGAGCCTTTATGGCATTTGCCTACACTTGGCAGACTTTCTTCCCATTTTATACACATGTTTCTCTTTCTTTTGTGCCCCAAAGGCAGTACTGCTTTATCTTCCCAAAATCTCTAAGCATCCACTCTATGGTTTGGATGATTAAACTCTAGACCTTCCTAGAGGTAGCAGGTGTTTTAAGGCTTTCCACTAGTTGGTCCTGACCTAATTACCTCTTATTTCTCATTGCTTCCTGGCTCAGACTTGCCTTTTTTACTAACCAAACTGATAGAGGACTTGCCCACCCCTACAAAACTTTCATTCTTCTGAAGGATGTCCTCATTTCTCCTGCCTGCCAAGTCACATTCTTTCAGGTTCCAATCCCAGCTTGGTGGCACACTACTTGTGTGACTTTGGACAACTTCCTGAACCTCTCTGGGCCTTGTCTGAAAAATGAGGGTGTTGGACTGAGTGTTCTCCAAGGTTCCTTCCAGCCCTAACATTCTATGAGTCTTTGTTTCTCCAAAGCTCCGCTCTCATCTCATTTGTCTGATCTCTTAGTATGCACCCAAATTATTCAAGGCAGCTGATAATCGGTCCTTGTATTAAAACTCTCCAAAAGAGAAAGATTTCACAGACAACCTCAGTGAGGTGTGCACTGCTGAATGGCCCTTTAAATCAAGAACTGCCTGCTTTAAATCACTAAAGTGACCTCAGCATCTTCTCAGCACTTACATGTATCCTATAGCTGAATCATACACATATGTATGCACATATATGTTTACATGCATATGTATATACCTGTGTATGTGTACATGCATACACACATATACATATATAAAAATATATAACCTGTGTACACACACATATATACACCTCTGTTCTTCTACCTATACGTACACATATACACATGTATATATGTATGCATATATATATATACATACACACATACATACATTTATATAAATGAATATATGAAATCACTCCATTTGGTGGTGCCCTGGAATATAGCCCTGTACTGTGTGCTCCCTATGTGGAGGGAGAATTCCTGATTTGCTAAGAGAATGTTGAGTGTGATGCTGCTGTGACTTCCTTGAATTGGTTGGAGAGACTCTATGAGAAAGAACTGTCATGGAGGCTGTTAAGAGAGAAAAAAAATGAGGAATAAACTTATGAATGATAACCTGGAGTTCTCAGAGCTCTGGATATATATACATACACACATACACATATACATACTTATATATATATATATATGAAGCTGGATATGTATACACACACATATGCATACTTATATATATGTGTGTATATATGTGTGTATATATATGTATATGTATATATATATACATATATATATATATATATATACATATATATATATATACACACACACACACACATATAAGAAGCTGGCCACATCATATCCAGTGATGCCCAGGGCTTAGAGTCCTAAAGACTGCTAAAAGTAGACATTCCCTTGGTGAGATTGCCCTCTCTTCAACCAATTCGGGTAGGTCCCTTGCAGCAGGGATGTAGCATGGTGCTCAGCATTCTCTCAGCCAACCAGCAGTCACAGCAGTAACAAAAACAACAATAGGCCATCTTTCAGGGCACTGCCCAAGGGGATGTTACACATAGAGTGATAGGTTTTAGAGCAAGAATGGAGCTTAGCTGCATCTAGTCTAATGCTTTCACTTTACTCTAGACCAGTGGTTCTCGACCTTCCTAATGCCATGACCCTTTAATACTCATATGTGGGTGTATCTGCATGTGGGCAGACCCGTCTGGAGATGGATAGAGGAGTGATGTCTCAATTCCTAAGACCATGGAAAAAATGTGTTTTCCGATGGTCTTAGGCGATGCTGTTGGACCCCCAAAGGAGTTGCGACTGACAGGTTGAGAACCGCTGCTCTAGACCTAGAAAGATTAAGTGAATTATCTAAGGTCAAACCAGTAGTAATTGACAGAGCCAAGGTTTCATAGACTATTACTGTATCATAGCTAGAAACAATCTGAGAGTCCATCTAAGGATTAGAACACCCCACTCCCAAACTGATTCTTAACCTGGAGCTTTTCATACCTTTCTTCATTTTATTTAGTATGTATCACTGCACCTTTTTTGTCTGAGCTTGTCCCTCCATTAGACTGTGAATAGATTTCTTCACAATGGTAAAATCTCCTCCACACCATGGGCACTCCATAATGTTAGAGGTTGTGGTCTAATCAACCTCTATGCAATGTTAGTAGGAATTTTCTTACTGGGAGTTCCCTATACCAATGAAATTGTAGGTCAAACAAAAATATTTCTATGGCGGCTCACACATAAAGTCAAAACAATAGTTCTGTGTTCTATATAACACTCTAAAGCCTCAAGGAAAGAAAACACACAGTATCTAAAACTGCACAGATCTCACTGGAGGTTCCTCAGAGGCTCCTTTCAATAATCTTGGACTTGGTTCTCTGGGCACAATGTGTTTTGCTTAATAGCCATTGGATTTTCACTGTGTGTCAGGCGAGGTAAAGAGTGCTGGGAAGAGCAAAGATAAAACATAGCTTTTGCCTATGCATAAGAATAAATTCATGAAAAGGGAAGTCTGTTTCAAAGCTATCAATATACTGGCTATTACACACACACACACACACACACACACACACACACACACACACACACACACACACACACACACACACACACACACACACCCGGAGGGGGAAGCACTGCTGGACCCCCAGTCCTACTTCCAGCCCAGCCCTTACAGCTAAAATCCAGGAAAGCTAATCCTGTGAAAAAGGAGCCAGCCATTCTTACCAGCTGCAATCCAACTGCCATACATAGGGCGGGCAAGTCAACTCAGCTAAAGCAGCAGGGCACCCTGAGCTGCCCTTGACCACCATCCCCTCTTAGACCTTAGGGACAGCCCAGGACCCTGAGCCCAGAAATCTCGAAAATAAGAGCGCTGACCCAAATTACCAGCTCTGTTTCCAGCCCAGCCCCCAAAGCCATCACTAAGGACAGGAATCATTGTGGAGCGGGAACCAACCTTCCTCATCATCACCAGTAATAACTGCTAGCCAACTGCTAAACAAGACCAGGAGGGGCAGCACTACCTAAACCATTGATTTTGCTTCCAGACATCATTCAGGGAGGCAGCTCCAGTAGACGGGGTGCCAGGCATCCTCCCAACTGTCACCTACAGGGTGGGTAAGCCATCCTAGCTGATGTAGCAGAGCAGCCCGAGAGACCATAGTAGGCACCATATGCCAAACAAATCAGACCATCATCTCCCCAGGACCCTGATAGAGGCAGCTCAGGACCCAAGAACCCAAGAGCTTTGGGAACAATGATGTTTCCAGTCCAGTGCCCTAGCCATCTTGCTAAAAAGTAACCCCTTCGGAGATAAAGCCCCCCCAACCGCCTCTGCAGGAGTTATAGCCACAGCTGCTTAAGACTCAGAAAATGAAAGTCCTTGCCACTAAAGTGCTTGGCACTGCCAAAGCATCAACATCTGAAGCTGCCATGATTTTATCAGTGGAAATGATAGACATCAAAGAAGAGGCATTACCATCGTCTTTGTCACTGCATCCTAAGGCCCACAGGGCCTTTCCATCTGACCTGCAGCTGAAACTTTCTATGTCTGTTGTTTCCCCATGAGGAGAGCAAGAACTGTCTTTCTTTTCTATTTGTATCATCAGCACTTGGCACAATGTATTGCAAATAGTAAGCTTTATTTATTCATTTATAGACTCATACATGCATACACCTATAGATGATGTGGAATCCAGGCCTTGGAGTCAGTCTGTGTGTGTGTATACACACATATCCATATATATTTATATACTATCTGATGTATACATTATATATGTGCATAAACATATATATTATATGAGATGATAGATATTTTTCACTGGTGAGAGACAGTATAACACAATGAATAGAGGATAGAGCAGGCCTTGGAGGTAGAAAGACCGAGTCCTACCTTGGATACATACTGGCTGTTTGTTCCTGGACAAGTCAGGCTTTTCCCACTCCTCTTCCATCTGTGATTACCTTCTATTTATAACGCATACATCATGTATGGGATTTACACATGGTCTCTTCCATTAGAATCCAAGTTTCTTTCCTTGAGGGCAGAGATCCTGGTTTTGCCTCTTTCTATCTCCAACCCTTAGCACATGGTAAAATTCTTTTTTTCCTTTTTTTTTTTTTGGAGGAGGGAAGTCAGGGCAGTTGGGGTTAAGTCACTTGCCCAAGGTCACACAGCTAGTGTCTGAGGTTGAATTTGAACTCAGGTCCTCCTGACTCCAGAGATGGTGCTCTAGCCACTGCATCATTTAGCTGCCCCCACATAGTAAACTCTTAATAAATTATTTGTTGACTGACTAACAAGCCCTCAGTGTCCCAAGCAACACTCTAACAGCTAACATTTATAGAGTGCTTTAACATTTCAAGAGCCCTTTACAAACTATCTCATGTCATCCTCCCAATCTAGGAGGTAGATTCTATTATAACCATCTCTGTTTTATAGTTGAGGAAACAGAGGCAGACAGAGGCTGAAGATTTGCCTAGGATCATTCGGCTAGTAAGTGTCCAAGGCGAAATTTGAACTCAAGTCTTCAGAGATCTATACACTGTGCCACCCAGCTGTCTCCAAGACTTTTAAGTTGCAGAAAAATGGCAGATTTGCAGTAATAGAAGGAGTTTCCTCATTGGAAAGTCCCTATGCCCATGAAATCCCATGACAAAAATACAACTCCTATACTCATTTAAAATACATGAATCATTATCTGATTAAAACATTACTATTTATGAAATTGTAAAAGACTGGGAGAAAACCCCTATTCTAATCTCATTTTAGTATTGAAATAACCTCTGGTTCTTGAAGCTCACAGTCTGACAGATCTTGCCAAATTGCAACCCAGACCTGCTACCAGTCTGGACAAGAGACTGTCATCTATTGCCCCACCTAGCTAAAACCAGTCAGGATCCTTGCCCAGAATGGTTTCTACCAAGCAACAAATTTTTCTGGCCACAGAAACGAATGGACATATTTCCCAGGATGAAGAAATGTGGCAAACGGCAATCCTGCTGATGGAGTTTCTGCAGCGATCAAATCAAATGTCCTCAAAAGAGTTGGGAGACGAAGAAATTTGCAGATTTGAATAGGTTTTGGTATGTTCTAGACGTACAAAACCTATATGGCGGCCAGATCTGTGGTTGTCAAGCAGTGGTTCTAAACCTTCCTAATGCTGGGACCCTCTAATGCAATACTTCATGTTGTGGTGACCCCCAAACATAAAATTACTTTTGCTGCTACTTCATAACTGTAATTTTGCTACTCTTATGAATTGTAATGTAAATATCTGATATGCAGGATGTATTTTCATTGTTACAAATTGAACATAACCCACAGGTTGAGAACTGCTGTTCTAAAGCTTCTCAGCCTTTTCTGAGTGATGGACTCCTTTGGCTATAGTTTGGTGATACCAATGGGCCCCTTCTCAGAAATATGCTTTTAAATGTATAAAATAAGTACATAAGAGTAAGAAAGAAAAACAATTACATTGAAATAGAATTATAAAATATTCAAAAATCAAATTCACAATCCTCTGTTAGAGCTAGCCTAAGATGCAAAAATTCCAGACACACCTTGGTAGTTCTTAAGACATTCTCATGCTCTTTTTCAGAGACCTCGTTTCCTCTTAGAGCCAAAAACACGCCTGAAAAGGTAGGATTCCTTAGGGTTTCACTGAATTACTCATGAGCCAAAATATAACCACCCTTTCCCCACCACAACAAACATGCATCGTCTAGAGATTGTTTTCAACAAGGGCTGTGGGAAGCAGGCTAACAAGATTTCTTTCTTTTATTTATTATTTTGGAAGCTCAAGAGGACCTTTTGTCAAGCTTTTCTCTGTTGCTTCACATGCATTTGATAGGCAGGCAAGATAAAAATGTTATTAGAATTTAGTGAACCATCAAGAATTAGTTCATGGAAAGCCGGCATAGGGGTATGCAATGTAATATGCCTGGGCATAAGAGATTACCACTGGATGCTTCTATGAAACTAGTGAAAAATTATAGCTTCCTGATGCTTTTCTGACTTGTTCTCATTGTTACATAATCCATGTAATTTCTGATGGTTGGTGGAGTGGGGGAGATTGGATAGTGGGGAAAAAGAGTCTGTTACCTTTCAGGTGGAGGGCAAGCATGAAATAGTTTGTGATCAGAGATGGCCCTAATAGTAGCTAAAGTAGGTGAATACTCAATTGACTCAACGTGATTTGAGGGGCATTACAAGTTCATCTTGTCTCAGAGTACCCTGAGATTGGCCTCCCATGGTGCCATTTTTCCTTTCTCCCTAATTAGAAACTCCCATAAATTCCCACTGTTAGACCATAGAATTTTAGAGCTGCAGGAGGACTTAGAGATCATTAACCACCACCCTCCCTACCCTCCATTTTACAGGTAAGAAATGGTCCAGAAATGAAATTACTTGCCTGAGGTTACCCAGGTAGAGTTCTTTCTTTGGGCTAAACGACCAAGATCAACCACTTAACTGCACATATGGAAATTAGGAGGATTTCTTAGGAATTAATTAGGAGAGAGGGAGAAAATTTGGAACTCAAAATATTATTAAAAAAAAGAATGTTAAAACTTGTCTTTACATGTAAGTGGAAAAAATAAAATTATACTTAAAAGAAAAAAAAATAAGTGCTTCAATGTCCCCAGATAGTTCTCGTTGTCTTCCAAACAAACTGTACTTCTATTCACTTTTATACCTTTGTTCATATTGAATTCCTAGGATGGGGATGTCGTACTCCTCTTCTCCACCTGTTCAAATCTTCGCTACCCTTAAGGTACAGTCAAAATCTCATTTCTTCCACGAAACCTACGTAGCCACACATTCCCTAATCATCTCTAATGAAGGACTGAAAAACTGGAATCCACTTTTTGACAATACTCCCTAGTAAGTGAGGGGCAGAGGAGAAATTCCTGAACCCAGTATGATTTCAAGTTAGGTCAGTCAGTCAACAAGTTTTTATTAAACTTACACTATGTTCCAGGCAGTGTGCTAAGTATTGAGAATGCAAAAAAGGCAAAAAACAGTCCCTGCCTCCAAAGAGCTTACATTCTAATGGGGGAATCCTACTTCTGAGGGTTGGAAATGTTTTAATAAAATCACTCACCATCTTCATCTGTGTGATGCCCATTTGGAGCACCTGGCTCCAGGGGCGGGATAATTAGATTAATATGAATAGCGTATCAAGGAAATACACCTTATTACGTCTATAAAGGCTGCTGAGATTTCTGGCATGAAGACATCCTGTCCTGGCAGCATTAGCATTTAGCCGCATTTTATCTTTTGTTACTTTTATAATGGGAGGGGGAGTTACCCCTGTAATTCTGCACATTTATAGAGCAACCAGGAGAGTTACACTGTGACAAAAGGTCACAATTATTCCCATTCTAGGGTAAGACAGTCATTACCATCTGACAGCTTCCTGGCAACTTTTGTGAGTTAAATTAGTGGCTTCAGTGGAAATGTCTACACAAGTTGGCATCATTACATCAGGTCTCTGTTGCAACCTCAGAGGAGGGTATCCTGATTACCTTTGCCTCCCATGACCCTTCCTATTATGAAATCACAGCACTTACTGTCATTACCCTGAAGTTACCACTGAATCACATATAGGCATTCTGCCATACACTGTGATTGGGATTTACAGAATTACGGCAATTACACCCATGTTATTACCTAGGGCACTTAGAGCAAGCAAAAAAAAATAAGCACATGCTATCCAGCCAAGTTCTTTTGAGTCCAAAATAGAATCAAATAACTTGATCTCAAAAGTCTATATTCCTGTAGGGAAGCTCAGAGAGTTATGCTCCTGGAAGGCATCCCACAGGTCATCCAAGCCAAGCCACGCCTAAAGCTCAAATCCCCTAGAGCGCCCTGGCAAGGGAGCCAAGATGGCGGAGTAAAAGTGGAATATCCTCGAGGAGCGCTCGCTCAGCTTCACCCCTCCGAG